>JARBWK010000009.1:90202195-90516127 GCA_030556195.1 Anolis apletophallus
GAGAGGGGGAGTGAGAGTGAGTGAGAGAGAGAGGGGGAGTGAGAGAGAGAGAGAGTGAGAAAGAGAGGGGGAGTGAGAGAGTGAGTGAGAGAGGGGGGAGTGATACAGAGAGAGGGAGAGGGAGAGAGAAAGAGGGGGGGAATGTGAGAGAGGGGGGAGTGACAGAGTGAGAGAGGGGGGAGGAGTGAAAGAGAGGGGGGAGTGACAGAATGAGAGAGAGGGGGGAATGAGAGAGAGGGGGGGTCAGGGAGTGAGAGAGTGAGGGTGAGTGATAGAGAGAGAGTGAGAAAGAGGGGGGAGTGAGTGAGAGAGGGGGAGTGATAGAGAGAGAGGGAGAGAGAAAGAGGGGGGAGTGAGAGAAAGAGGGGGAGTGAGAGAGAGGGGGGAAGGAGTGAGAGAGAGAGGGAGGGAGTGATAGATAGGGATAGAGAGAGAGTGGTAGATAGAGAGAGATTGGGTGATACACACAGAGTGAGTACAGAGAGATAGAGAGACACAGAGAGAGCGAGTGATAGAGAGAGAGTGTGATGGAGAATAATATACAGAGAGAGAGACAGTGATAGATAAGGATAGGGATAGATAGATAGATAGAGAGAGAGAGACAGGAAGTTATATATATATATATATATAGAGAGAGAGAGATAGGGAGAGAGAGAGAGAGAGAGAGAGAGACTGAGAGAGAGGGATGGCACAGCAACGCGTGCCGGGTTCAGCTAGTATTATATATAATGTATATATGTCAGGCATGGACAAACTTTTTGACCAACATAAACTTAACAGTATTCAATAGAAGACCCCTGGGGCCATCCAATCCAACCCCTTTCTGCCATGTAGGAAAAACACAATCAAAGCACCCCCAATGGATGGCCGTCCAACTTTTGTAATAATAATAATAATAATAACAACAACAGTAGGAGAAACCCCAAGGGCCATCAGTCTACCCCTTCTGTATGCAGGAAAAGCACAATGAAACCAAAAGATGTCCATCCAGCCTTTGTACTACTACTACTACCACTACTACTACTACTAATAGCAGAAACCCCAGGGGCCATCCAGTTCAACTCCTTTCTACAATGCAGTAAAAGCACAATCAAAGCATCCCCTGAGCAGTGGGAGGGAAATAGGGTTTTGGAAGCAATCAAGACAAGGAGGAAAGGATCTGGGTCGTGAGAGAGGCGAGGAAAAACATTGGGGGGGGGGTAAGGGAGGGGGAGGAGGAAAGTCATGGAATGTGTGGTAGCCTCGCAACTCCAGGGATTCTTTGAAGACACTGATTATCTAGATCCGGCACAGTCTGGCTTTAGACCAGGACATGGCACCAAAACAGCCTTGGTCGCCTTGGTAGATGATCTATGCTGGGAGCTAGACAGGGAGAATGTGTCCCTGTTGGTTCTGCTGGACCTATCAGCGGCCTTTGATACAGTTGACCATGACATCCTTCTGGGACGCCTCAGGAACATGGGACTTCGGGGTACTGCCTTGCAGTGGCTCCAATCCTTCCTTGAGGGTCGTTCTCAGAAGGTGTTGCTGCGGAACTCCTGCTCGTCCCAACAACCATTGACTTGTGGGGTCCCGCAGGATTCCATACTGTGCCTCGTGTTGTTTAACATTTACATGAAGCCGCTGGGAGAGATCATCCGGAGTTTTGGGGTCAGATGTCATCTGTACGCTGATGATGTTCAGCTCTATCACTCCTTCCCACCTGTCACTAAGGAGGCTGTGCAGGTCCTGAACCGGTACTTGGCTGCTGTGTAGGCCTGGATGAGGGCGAACAGATTGAAACTTAATCCAGACAAGACAGAAGTACTCCTGGTCAGTCGAAAGGTTGAACAGGGCATAGGGTTACAGCCTGTGTTAGACGGGGTTGCACTCGCCCTGAAGACACAGGTTCGCAGTTTGGGGGTGATCCTGGACTAATCGCTGAGCCTGGAACCCCAGGTCTGGGTGGTGGCCGGGAGAGCTTTTGCACAATTAAGACTTGTGCGCCAGCTGCGCCCGTTCCTTGGGGAGTCTGACTTGGCCATGGTGGTCCACGCTCTGGTTACATCCCGTTTAGACTACTGCAATGCTCTCTACATGGGGCTGCCTTTGAAACCTACTCAGAAGCTTCAACGAGTCCAATGGTCGGCAGCCAGGTTGCTAATGGGAGTGGCGTACAGGGAGCGAATTACTCCTCTGTTGCGGAAGCTGCAGATTAGCTTCCAGACACAATTCAAAATGCTGGTGTTAACCAGTTAAAGCCCTAAACGGCTCTGGCCCAGTTTACCTGCCCGAACATATCTCCTGCTATGAACCATCACGTAGCTTAAGATCTTCAGGAGAGGCCCGGCTCTCGATCCCGCCACTCTCGCAAATGCGGTTGGTGGGGGCAAGAGACAGGGGGCCCCGTCTGTGGAACTCCCTCGCTAAGGACCTCAGGTTGGCCACCTCCCTCCTGTCCTTTAGGAAACATCTAAAATCCTGGCTATGGGCCCAAGCGTTTGACTAAAGGTATTGATTAGTGGACAATGGGAGTTAGACTTGAATTTAACGATGTGACGATTATGGATCTATTTGGCTGGACTCTGGTTTAGCGGCATGATAATTTTGAATGTGAAGGAATTTTATTTTATTTTTTCTGTATTGTTACAATTCTATTTTCCTAAAATGCCAATGTTAATATTTTATCTGCTGCTATATGAACTGCTATACATTTATTGTTTTTTGAATTTGTAAACGTTTGTACTGACTTTAAATGCTGTTTTTTAAAAATAATTTCAGTCTCTGTTCAGTGTTTCACTCCCACATCCTAAAGCGGATTGTGACTTCGCACAATATGAAATCGATACTTTAATTCCTGGCATTGATATGTTTGCGGATTACTACAGAGCTGATGTTGCAAATGTTGTTGCAAGTTTGACTTTCATTCTGTATGAATTGCACCACACCAAACAAAATCTAATAGTAAGTACTAATGAAATATGTAAGTCTTGTGCCTTTTGACTCTTGGGCTATACATTTGATGAATCATCTCTTTTGCCTTCAGAAGAGATCCCTAGACACGCAAAGCATGAAGTTATGCATCAAGTTTGGTTAAATTTCCCACCCTGTTGGTGTTTACTTAGAAGTAAGCCCCATAGAATTTAGTGGAGGTCATTAACAATATTTGCATAAAATTTGCCTCCCAACCTCTATAGATGTTTGTATGACAGTTATTTCTGTCAATTAATTCTTCCTTTGGTGAATCCTTATCGTCAGCAGTTTAATGTGCCTCTACCAGAGATCAGGTGTAGAGCATGTGAACAAAGCCTGTTATTACTGTAGCCAAGGAATCTAGATGGCTCAGGTGAATAAGGCAAGTTACATATTTGCTATTCTTGAAATTTTCAGTACAAACAGATGAAAACCTTTTCTGCTGTGGATCTTTTTCATTCATTTAGTATTTTCAAATACCAGTTTTCAGTTATAAGACAAAATTGAATTAGAATTAAAGTTAGTTGGAATTTTGTAAGGGTAGACAGTTTCTTATACTGACGAATGCCATTTAGAGTGAGTTGTCAACCACAGCAACTGGCACTTCACTGGAAATCCAGCTGCATCTTTGAGAACATGCACAATTCAGTTCATTGGATTGCATCTTTAAGGTGTTGAATTTTGAATGCCATATTTTCTCAGTGTCTTCAATAGTCAGCATACCTGACTCTTCAACTTTCCCTCCCTCTGCTCATCTGCATTTCCTTTCCTGTTTATCTTCCTGTATGAAGCTGTTTAAAGCTGCCTGACGAAGTATGAAACCAGATGGCTGTCAACTTGATATTTTTCTTTATACCGTTGATACAGATTTTTCAAAATTATTCTTGTGTAAAGCTGAGTAGCTTCATGAAAAGGATGGTTTCAGATGATTATGTTAAAATTATCTTTAACTGAGGTATTAAATCCCAGTTGGTTGAATAAGGGCATTCAGGATTGCAGCCTTAAACATTTTATAGAAGTATATTACATTTCTAATAGATAAAATGTAGAGTTTGACAGAGGAAATAGACTTTTATTCTTTCTTTCTCTGAAATGGAAAAGGTCTGCCAAAATAGATACCCATATCTATTTATGCTGTCTTAAGGGTTTATTTTCCCTATTTTAATGTTGTATTTTTCTGTGCAAATTGTAAACACTATTCTTACACCTACTCAATTATACCTGAAAATAAATATTCATAAAACTTTCTTACTTCTTTGCAGATATTGCCGTTATTTACATTATATCAGTACTTTGTTTCTGAAATTTGTCGGGATGTAAATAAATGTATTGAAGGCAGGATTCTCAAGGTAATCAACATTTATAATACCCGAGCAACGCATTACATTGTTCAGTGATCATTTAACATGATGCAGTTACAAAATTAATATCTACTGCTGAGTTTGCCCACATTTTCAAGAAAGTATTTTCCTTGCTCCTGCCATCTTGAGATATTTTAATGGGGCATGGCAGAGGATTTTCTTGGAGAGCATATCCAGGCCTTAGAAACTCTAGCCAGAACAAATATGTTGGCCCTCTCTTTTGGGTCCTTCTACAGTACTTTCTTTTTAATGGGGGAAGTTTCTGGGCATTTAAGTTGTGTTATTGCTGAAGGGGAATATTTAATTTTGCTATTTATTTATCGTGTCAGGAGCGAACCAAAGGGTTGTATTGCATTAAAAAACAAACAAACAAAACACTAAGTTTGTAAATTTGGTATTCAGTTAAATGTCCTTTGATCGGTAGCTGGCTACTGGGAGTGCTTCTGGCGTTGCTATAAGAAGGTCCTCCATGTAGCAGGACTCAGGTTGCATTGCAGTAGGTGGTCTGTGGTTTGCTCTTCTCCACACTCACATGCCGTGGATTCCACTTTGTAGCCTCATTTCTTAAGGTTGGCTCTGCATCTCGTGGTGCCAGAGTGCAGTCTGTTCAGCGTAATCCAAGCCAGTTTTTTGTGTGCCCAGGAGGGAGTCTCTCTTTTGGTATCAGCCATTTATTGAGGGTCTGGGTTTTTGGACTCTCACTTGCTGAGGTGTTCCAGCGAGTGTCTCTGTAGATCTTAGAAAACCATTTCTTGATTTAAGTCATTGTTTTTTAATATGTTTATGTTATATTTATTCTTATTTAAATTGCTAGTTACAACCCCTCTGTAACATCAACTCCACTGGCTGCCAGTCTACTACCGAACACAATTCAAAGTGCTGGCTTTAACCTATAAAGCCGTAAACAGTTCTAGCCAAGCTTACCTGTCCGAACGCATCTCCCCCATGAACCATCTTGGACGTTAAAATCTTCTGAAGAGGCCCTGTTCTCGGTCCCACCTCCTTTGCAGGCATGGTTGGTGGGGACGAGAGACAGGGCCTTCTCAGTGGTGGCCCCTCGGCTATGGAACTCCCTCCCCAGTCATATTTGATCAGTTCCTTCCTTCCTAGCCTTCGGAAAGTTAAAGTTAAAACATGGCTATGGGACCAAGCTTTCAGAGAGTAACTACAGTACAATAAATGAATGTAGAATCTGTGCAATGACAACTGGAATGGCTCTGGACTACGATCTTGGATGATGTGATTTTAATAACTGATGTAATTGATGTTTTAATTTTATGATTCTTAATGTATATGTTTATTTAATTGTATGTTTTTGTGACTTTGAATTATTGGCAATGTGTAAAGCCGCTCTAAGTCCTCCTCAGAGTTGAGAAGGGCGGGGTAAAAATGTTGTAAATAAAGAAATGAACAGTTGTGCATTAACCTTTCTGAATAGAGCTTTTTGTGAACATTATCAGGAAACTAATCATGAATTCTAAACTATTTTCTTTTAGATTCACGTACTTACAGATTTAGGATTTTACTCTGATGCTTTCCACGAAATGTGCATTCTTAATCGTGGGGAGAAAATCCCATGGAAGCTACCATCTACCTATAAACCATCTCCAAAACCCTCGGTAAAACTGATTGCTTCATTTTAAATAGTAATGTGCTGGGGGATATTACTGATCCCTTGTGTGCTTCACTCAAGTGTTTGGGTTATTTTGGGGTGTCCTTTTTTGCCAAGACTTGCCAGATACATTTCCAGGAAAGGTTTAGTAGATTTATTCTTCTTTTGACTTTTGTTTGTTTGTTTAAATGGTAACATGGTGTGATAGGGTTGCCTTTCTTTCTTTCCCAAATTCCTCTGAAAACAAATGCTTTGCTGTTGTACTTTATTAATTTTAGGTCGTTCCAAAGTTCGATCCATCACAACCTCTCCTGACAAATGGAAATCTACAGGTAATAGATACATGGTCTCCCAAGCGATTAATGTATATTTTAAGCTGAATCCAACTTAATTTATGCACATTCAGCTCCCATTTGACTAACCCTTACAATTAAATCAGTTACATTTTTCTTAACTGTATATCCAATAACTTCCAGAATGTTCTTTTAATTTTGAAGGCAATAGAAGATGTGTTCAACAAGACTCTAAATTTAAATTGGGCATCAGCATGTGGTCCACGAATAATTAATACATGGATGCTCGCAAAAACACATTTCATTATTTGTTTATCTGCAACATTAAATTGTCTTCCTGAAAAAGTGATGAAAACAACATATTGTATAGACACTGAAACCTTAAGAAGATCAGGAAAAAACACGGATGCATTCGTGAAAGGTACTGGCAACAATAAAACAAAAATGATTACAAGTAACTTAATATGTTTTAAATTAGTATTGTGGTGGCCCTGCAACTCTGGAACTCCCTGTCCAGGGAAGCCAGAGTGGCCCCCTCCCTGCTGTCCTTCTGATGACAGGCTAAAACCTTTTTATTCAGATATGCTTTTAAGGATGAAGGTGTTTAAGATCTAGTCAGGGGGTGCTGTGGTTTTTAACTTTGAATATGTTTTTGATGGATTTTAACTGAACTTTTTAGTTCTGTTTATGTTTAATTCAGTTTTAATGTTTGTATATTTGTATATTTTAATTTGTATACTAATGCTTTTATGTCAGACCGCTTTGAATTCCCCTTGGGAAGATAAAGTGGGGTATAAAAAATAAATATAATCACAATCATAATCATAATAATAGAAAGCTTATAATTTATTATTTATTTACCGCATTTATACCCTGTCACTTCTCAACCCCCGAAGGAGGGCTCAGGGCAGCTTACAATAAGCCCCGTTAAGAGGCTATTACACATGATACAATAATAAAATCACAAATAAAACATAATTCAAAACATAATTAAAAACCATACAAAGCCATCATTAAAACAGTAGACCAGTCTCGTTGATTGTCTTGTCATTCAAGAATGTCCCTTTAACGTGCTGCCTTACATCTGTCCAAACACCTGGTCCCAGAACCATGCCTTTAGTTTCTTTCGGAAAGCCAGGAGGGAGGTAGCCGATCCTACCTCCGTTGGGAGCGTGTTCCATAGGCGGGGAGCCACCACCGAGAAGGCCCTGTCTCTCGTCCCCGCCAGGCGCATTTGAGCTGTAGACTGGAGCGAGAGCAGGGCCTCCCTGGATGATCTTAGATTTCGGGGTGGGACATAGGGGTGGATGCGTTCGGACATGTAAACTGGGCCAGAACCGTTTAGAGCTTTAAAGGCCAAAACCAGCACTTTGAATTGGAGATGGACCGGCAGCCAGTGGAGCTGACATAACGGGGGGTGGTATGTTCCCTGTATGTCACCCCAGTTAATAATCTGCCTGGCGACCGATGTACTCGCTGAAGTTTCCGAACCGTCTTCAAAGGGAGACCCATTTAGAGCATGTTGCAGTAATCTATACGGGATGTAACCAGAGCGTGGACTACCGTGGCCAGGTCAGACTTCCCAAGGTATAGGCGCAGCTGGCGCACAAGTCTTAATTGTGCAAAAGCTCCCCTGGCCACCACTGAAACCTGGGGTTCCAGGCTCAGTGATGAATCCAGGATCACTCCCAAGCTGTGAACCTGCATCTTCAGGGGGAGTGTAACGCCTTCCAACACAGGCTGTAACCCTATGCCCTGTTCGGCCTTGCGACTGACCAGGAGAACCTCTGTCTTGTCTGGATTCAATTTCAGTTTGCTAGCCCTCATCCAGTTCAACACAGCAGCCAAGCACCGGTTTAAGGTCTGAACAGCCTTCTTAGTAACAGGTGAGCAAGAATGACAGATCTGGACGTCATCTGCATACAGATAACACCGTACTCTGAAACTCCGGATGATCTCCCCCAGCGGCTTCATGTAGATGTTAAATAACATCGGGAACAGTACTGAACCCTGAGGGACTCCACAAGACAACGGTTGTGGAGTCGAACAGGTGTCACCCAGTAACACCTTCTGAGACCGTCCCTTGAGAAAGGACCAGAGCCACTGCAAAACAGTACCTCCAAGTCCCATTTATAATGCCATAATGCTTCTGTTGTTTTTACCAAGGCTTTTACATCTTGCCAAGAATGTGTGTTTATTTTTTTAAAGATATGCCCTGCTAAAAATAAGAACTTCTAAATCTCATTCTCAAATCATTCCAGTTGAAATGGAATTTGAAAAAGCTTAACTATGGTTGAATCTGGCCATTTTCAGAATTATAGATTACTAGATTAGTAGAAGATCATCTGAATTATAGTACGATCCCCAGGTCCATGAAGGATATGTTCCAGGACTTTGCATGGAAATGCAAAACTGAAATAGATTGAAATCATAGAATCATAGAGTTGGAAGAGACCACAAGAGCCATCCAGTTCAACATTCTGCTATGCAGGAACACACAGTCAAAGCACTCCTGACAGATGGCCACCCATCCTCTGCTTAAAATCCTCCAGAGTCGAAGATTCCACTAATCTATGAGGCAACATATTCCAGTGTCAAATAGCTCTTATTGTCAGGAGGTTTAAATGGAGTCGTTTTCCTACCATTTGAATGTATTGCTTTGTATCATAGTTTCTAGAACATCAGAAAACAAGCTTTCCTCTTCCTCAGTGTGACATCTTTCAAATACTTAAATATGGCTGTCATGTCCCCTCGGTTCACAAACATGCACACAATCCACAGCTCTCCCCCCCCCCTTCCCGGCAAAACAAATTGGTGGTATTAACCCTTCCTTCCCTCCTTGTGCAGATTGCAGCCAAATTCTTCTTGAATCTTTTAATGGCAGATGACTGATGTTTTTTTTATTTCAATTGGGTATGATTTATGAACCCAACTTAGTTTTTTTAGAATTTTTAGTTTTTTAGAATTAGGGTTAACTGTGATAATGGAGGCAGTTCCCTCCTGGGGGAATGTGTTGCCATGGTGATGGTGGGCGGAGCCAGCCAGAAGGCTAGCTCAGAATTCTTAGAGAGAGTGGGTGCCTGGCTGTCAAGCCAGAAGGATCTGTTAGATTCTGCTCTGAGGAGAGGAGTAGGAATCACGTTATTGAAACTGCAGAGAGAGCAGTTAGAGTTTTCCTGTCAGCGAAGCGAGAGTGTAGCTTCTGCTGGGGATTCTGTTTCAAGAGCTGTAGGGAGACAGTTCTGGTGGGGTGAGCTTGCGAGCCAGCCGGTTTGTGTAAAGTTGAGGGCTAGATAGAGGCAAGGTGCCTTTAGAAGGCAAGAGTGCCTATACATTGAGATATAGAGAAGCTGATCTGGCTGAATAATAGCACTAGTTAAACTTTGTAACCTTTTAAAGTCGTGCCTCTTCGGAAGAGTTATATAAAGTATCAAACCAAGCTTTGTGCCCAGTTGTGTGAAATAAACTATTTAAGTTTTGATTCAAAACTCTCTCCCTGTGACTTCATTTGGATTACCAGTCTCCTCACCACTCTTTATAAGTCTGGTGGTCAAGAAAAGATAATTGGTGGCAGCGAATACAAGTTAAACGAATCTTTACAGAATTGAAGTATTTCTGAAACGGAAATGAAATCCATCAAGCAAAATCAGCATTTGTAAGACTTGCTAAAAAGGCAGGCTGATTTCCCCTTTTCATGAAGTACAGCTGAAGCATTTGCTTCAGGTTGTTGCAAACATATTTATGAAAATACCTAAAACATCCCCTAGGTGGCATTCAGAAACCTTTTAGATTTGCCAGATTTTCATAACCTTAGCATCCAGTCAATGTGACCTCATATAGAGAAGGATAGTTCTGGTCTCCAAAGTTAATTAAAATTTCCATTCCTCATATAGAAATAAAAAATGTAAAGACCCAGTCGGCTGGCTGAAGACTTGCTTTCACAACTTCCTTTTTTTTGGACCTGTTAAGCAAAGTAGTGATTAAATCTACCAAGCTTTTGCTCCATCTTTCACATTTCCATCACCTCAAGAGTTTATGTTAAGCTTTCCAGTAAAGCAGGTGAAGATACAGCTGATACAAGAAGTGTTTTAAAACTGCATATGTGCAAGGTGCAGACTTAGAGACTGCTGGCAACTATACTATATTGTTGTGTTCAGAAATAAATGGGTGATGTAATAAGCCACCAGCCACATGTTCTTTCACATGGATTCCATATAACTGAAAGTAACTGACAGATAAAGGGCTCACGCATTCTGACTATTTGCAGGATAATGGAACAATTCATATTTAAAAATTTGCTTTTTACTTTTGAATTGTCTCATCTTTGACAGTGGATTTTATTTTTTTTTAAACCCAGGTTTTCTACTACCGACAACACTTACAAATCTGAAGAAGGAACCAATTGTTATGGTTGTGGAGCTTGAACGAAACAAAGATGTTTTAAATATGAGCACGCTGAAGGTAATAACATTTTAAATAGGAGTGTACATAATTAATATCGAAGTATGAACATAAATAATTAATAGGGCAGTGGTTCTCAACCTTCCTAATGCCGCAATTCCTTAATACAGTTCCTCATGTTGTGATGATCTCCAACTACAAAATTATTTTTGTTGCTACTTCATAATTGTGATTTTGCTACTGTTATGAATCATAATGTAAATGTCTGATATGCAGGATGTATTTTCATTTATCATTGGACTAAATTTGGCACTAATACTCGATACACCCAAATTTGAATACTGGTGGGGTTGGGGTGGATTGATTTTGTCATTTGGGAGATGTAGTTGCTGGGATTTATAGTTAACCTACAATCAAAAAACATTCTGAACCCCACCAATGATGGAATTGAACCAAACTTGGTACAAAGAACTCCTATGGCCAACAGAAAATACTGGAAGGGTCTGGTGGGCATTGACCTTGAGTTTAAAAGTTGTAGTTCACCTACATCTAGAGAGCATTGTGGACTCAAAAAACAATGGATATGGACCAAATTTGGCAGAATATTCAATATGCCCAAATGTGAACACTGGTGGAGTTTGGGAAAAATAGACCTTGACATTTGGGAGTTGTAGTTGTTGGGATTTATAATTCACCTACAATCAAAGAGCATTCTGAACCCCACCAATGAGAGAATTGCACTTAACTTCCCACACAGAACCCGTATGACCAACTGGAAAGACTGTGGTTTCTGATGTACTTTGGCGACCCCTCTGATACTCCCTCATGACCCATCCAGTGGTCCCGACCCCAAGGTTGAGCAACATTGTAATAGGGTGATACTTTCATACACTGTAAATAGCACATTTGTATATATACAGTAAGGACCCCATGGTTTTAAGTTATTGATTGTATCAGTGTAATTTGTGAGACCAAACAATCTCATCGCATTTATGTGAAAGATACACAGTTGTATCAGTAGAATGTCAGCTATATCTAACATTCAAATTTCTTTTTGTTTTACCCAAATAAATCCTTCCACAAGGGCAACAGATTCCATACACACACAAATTACTTTTACACGTAAAGAAGTCTTTAAATGTAAAGTCTTTACACATGCCATTTCAAAATCCAGTATTGGATTTTTTTTGGTATTAATAGATCAGTGATATAATTTTTATTGTTTTAGGGAATTTTATTGGCAGAAACTGAAGAAAGGATTAATATAGTTCTTGATACTATACAAAGTAAATATGGCACATTGATTTATGAGTGTTCAGCTTCAGAATTGGAAATTATCACTGAAGCCAAGCTTCAGCTTGCAGCTATTGCCCAACAAAGGCTTCAGACAGCATTCAGGTAAAGAAAGTTATTCACGTAAATAAAAAGTAGCATAGCTGTTGCTGTTTTGTATTATTCACCGTGCAGGAGTACAATTATTGCTGTTTTGGATTACTTCAAACCCAGTTTTCATAATGAGCAACAATTCAAGGAGCAGCTGAAAATGGTAATTTGAACTCATGCTGTTACTCTGTTTTTTCCATTTCCTCCCCTATTTTATGTTCTTGGAAGACAATGAATACATTGATTAATAAAACCCTCAATAAAACAATAGGAGGGGAATTAGTAAATTTGTGATGGTTTAAAAAAACGTGGCTTATTATAAATATGAGCGCTTCCTGTACAGCAGGGGTTTTCAAACTTTAAGCTGCAGAGCTCTTTTTGAAGGAAGTTTCTTGTGGAGCTCCAAGGAATGTTTATATATTATACATTTATATGTGTGTGTGTTTATATATTATAAAGAAATGTATATATTATATGTTCTTAATGTTTATATATTATAATTGAGAAATGTTTATATAGTATCTATTATATATAAAGAAAACAATACTTAAAAAGACTCATGGCGACTGGAGGAGCGTGGGCAGGAGTCGCGGCTCTCAGGATCATGTGTGCATGTTCACTTCCTCTGCCACTAAAGGGAAGAGAGGAAAGGAAGGAAAAGCAAAGAAAGGAAGGGAAGGAAAAGGAAGAAAAAGAATGGAAGGAGATTAGGTTCACGGGGTGGGGCTGCTTCCTTTCCCACGAGTGGCAGCGCCTCCCAGGCAAAGACCTGGATAACAACTGAAAGATGGGGACAGGATGAGAAGATGATCCACATTGAGTGGACTGAATAGGGATATAGGAGTTTTGCATATACCTTGTTTTTCATCCTCATGACTCCATCTCAGCACACATCATATGTATGTATTTTCAGTATCTCAAAACGTCATCCTCTTTATAAAACTGCTGTTCTTAATGGATCGTTGTGATTAGTCTTCTGTGACCCTTACCCAAGGGCAAGCAACTCTTGGGGTCATCTTAAAAATAAAGACTCAGTTCCATCAGTGCATCTGAACAGGTGGATAGAAATCTATGAAAACATATTCTAAAAACATATATTCAGTTATTTCCTTCACTCCATTTCCATATCCTTTTTATATTGAAACCAACTAAAGTGATTTATCAAAATAGGGAAAATGTGATTGGATATGTCCTGCTTAAATCTAGCAATGCGGGTATTAGAATCATTTCATGAAGTTTATTAAAATTGTTTCGTAAAAATATAAAGCACACACCTTTTAATGTTTACTTTTATATTTGTTTATCGCAGTGCTGCTTTTGCCTTTTCTGCATTAAAAATTCTTCAGAATGCAAGTATTTTCAAGAAGAAGCCTAACTTATCTAAAAACACAGCACAAAAACATGAGGTACATGTGTGATTTTAAATGAATGTTCTAATAATTTAAAGTTTTTATTACTGTTTTAATTGCAATTGTTATTTGTGAATCTGTTTGATGGCTTCAAATGGTTGCTTGTTGTAAGCCACCCTAAGTCCCCCTCGCAGGTGAGAAGGAAAGGATATAAATATGCAAAATAAAAAAATAAAATACATGCTGTAGATTTTTAGTTGACCAATTTATGATGTTAAACCTCTTTTACAACCTTGATGTCCACCTTCATGTCCAGAGATGATAGAAAGTCTTATCCATCCCTCCATCTGGCAAGCCCAAGTTTGAGAAAGACTTATATAATGTTATGCAAAGCTGAAAACAGAAAAAGTATATTGAAGTTATTTTCCTTTTATTCTCAAGATTAAAGGAGATGCATCTACATTTTCATTTTTATTTCCTTCCTTGCCAGCTAGTCAAGATTTTTTATTTCATTGAATTTTTGCTGGAGCTTGTAAGTTGCCTTGAGTCTCCTTTGGAGTGAGAGAAGAGGAGTATAAATAAGGAAAATAAATAACTAAATCTCTTTCTACCTTAATGCCCTTTAAATTAGAAATTTAGATATCTAAGGATGGCATCATTAAATTGCTTTAAAATAAGATTAAAATCTAAATTAAAAATTAGAAATGGAAAATAAAGATGTACATTTGCTTCTAGAGAAAAAAAGAGGAAGCAAGCAAGGATTATATTTTAGAGCGAGGAAAAAGAGAAAAAAAGAACAGATCAATTGATCACTGCCCAGCAGGTCTCTGATCAGGGTCCAGAGTCAATATTTTATTTCATTAAGTTATAGCAGGAAAAAACTGTAGAAAAACAGAAGTGACTTGAAACATGGAGGTGACAAAATAGGAGGTAGGACTTAAAGCAGTGGTACCAAACCTGTGGTCCATGGACCACCAGCGGTCCACCAGAATGAAAATATGGTCCACGGTCAAATTGACTAATTTACTAAGACTGGGATCCCCTACACACTTCCTAGAAACTTGGAAACTGTTCCTCGACTATATTTTTAAAAAAATGAAAATATTGATCTAAAAGGTTACTGGATATAAGAGGGAAACTAAACTAATTTTTGGCTCCGAAAAAGATACGTTTTCTGCGTGCTGATGGGTGAAGTCAACCTGTTTGTATTTTAGTTAGTCATGTTTACCTGAATGTTTAACCCATTGTTTCAGCCTACCCCCCTTCCTCTCCCCACCTCCCTATCTAACCAAACCCTACCTATATACTTGTATTGTATCAGTATTGTACTTGTGATGAAATTCACAAGAATCTGGTTGTGTCTATGTTTTGCTGTTTTAATCAATAAAAACTCTTTTTTTAAAAAGAAGAAAATATGGTCCACGGTCTCACCATTACTACACCTTTGACTCAAAACCACGCGGCAATGAGATGGACTGGTCATGTGAAACCCTCTTATAGTTTCAAGGCAATGGGAATGTTGATGGGAAGAGGTCGACTACCCACAAAAGAGTACTACTACTGCATTTGCTCTAGATTATTAAATATGATTTTCTGTGGGCAAGCAGATGGCAACTACTGGATGTTCTGTATCAGAAACTAGAGCTGATGTGGTCTATCCAATGCAATTTTCTGAATCAGTACCTCAAATAACCAAACCGAATCTATAGTTGACCAAATTTTTTTGTAACCCCTTTGGTACTAATGTTGGAGAGTGGTCCCTGGTCAAAGTGGTCCTTGGTCAAAAAAAGGTTGGGAACCACTGACTTAAAGAAAAGGGAGTATAAATATCCAGTAAAAGTAAAACAACAACAACAAGGATTTGATCAAATTTAAAGACCTACTTGGAGTAAAAAGAAAAAAAGCTTTTAAGATGACAAAACCATCAACAGCAGCTTCAAATTACCACATTGAAAAGGTGGATTCTTTCAAGGAAGCAGAAATTCCAATTGGTCATTCAGTAATTTTTCTGATGGCAATCATACCTTCCAGAAGAGTGTTGGAGCTAGCAACTCTCAGTAAATCCTAATTTATATAGGTTTAAAGAGGACAGAGTAAGATTGATATTAGATATGTGAGAAGGGGTGTCAATCCTCTGGCCAGATACATTTATGCGGAAAGTACTCTATTAAGCAAACAGAGACCTGGTTTATTTCCTTTCATCCAAAGACTTTAGAAAATAAACCTATAAAAATACATTGTCCATATATATTGAAGCATGTTTTTTCTTATATTATGACTGCTTGCAAATATGTGTGTGGTATGTATATCTGTATCTGTATAATGTGCATATAGGGTGTACACTAATCTATGTAATGAACTAGAGACAAAAAGTATTTTATACTTTAAATATCTTTAAATAAAAGTATGGTGTATTTTACTAATACATTTATCTGGCATACAAGAACTGAGTAGTAGACCCATTAATTCAGATTATTTTTGAAGTGGCGTTTCCTGTGATTTTCAGACACATAGTGAATGGATTTATACTGAGGATTCCAATCTGTTTCATAACGTAATAGCACGGGAACATATGAATATACATATATGGCTGAGATGTCGCTTGGCCTTAGTGACTGCAATTACAGCACAGGTGCGAGGCATTGAAGCAATGAAAGGTAATGTTTAATTCTAAAACTACTAGCAATGATCTAGATGTGTGGCCAACACTCTAGTGTTGCCAGGTTTTCAAAATGGCAATATAGGAGTCAACATTCAGAACATAGAGGCTTGACAATTTGGAAGCTGCCTTGGAAAGTTTGTGTTCCGTATAGATACCAAATGCAAATATTGTTTTCAGTTAGGTAACCATGTATTTTTCAGTAAAATCAAAAGTCCACATTTATAAAGGTGCATTTTATTCTTTAAGAAAGGTGCAGAACCAAATATGCCATAATTGGGGGGGGGCTTTGTTCCATTGATATGAAAAGAAAAAAATTCTCACCCTTAATTAGAAGACATCTCTTATAAATAAGGGACACTTCCAGCCCTCAAAAAAACGAGCTACCTCCAACAACAAATTTTGGGGGAGGTACATACACATATCAGTGAAGGCAATATAAGGTTCACCTTGATCAATTTTAGTGAGTCATCAGACAAAATAATAACACCAAATTTACTCGATTGCAAGATGCACTCCCCCCATATAAACATCTCTAAAAATGATGTGTGCATTAAAATTGTGTGTGTGTGCGTGTTGTTTTTAAATGTTAGTGGTACTGAAATTAGTGTGTTTTACAATCAATGGCATCTTAGGATTGATGAAATACAGTAATACATAAATTGTAAAGTACAAGTACGGCTGGCGGGGACAAGAGACAGGGCCTTCTCAGTGGTGGCCCCTCGGCTATGGAACCCCCTCCCTAGGGATATCAGATTGGCCCCCTCCCTTTTAACATTCCAGAAAAAAGTAAAGACTTGGCTTTTTGAGCAAGCGTTTGCAAATACAGTGTAACAGACATAGGAAACTGGAATGACTGGGCGATGTGATTGGACAATGTTTTTAACAAGGAGACCCTAATGATGCATGTTTTTATTGACTGGTTTTATATGATTTTAATGCTTTTAACTGTGTTTTATGGTCTTGGTACCGACTGTAAACCACCCCAAGTAGCCTGCAGACTGACGGTATATAAATATAGTAAATAATAATAATAATTTACAGTATATGTTAAAAATAACATACATGTGTGTTCTACAGTGTGCAAATGTATGTATTGACAAGGTGTTTTTTTCCTTAAGAAAATGAAATGATGGAGTGTTCATGCCTGATCAGCGAGGTACAAATGGAAGCTCAGGCATTCAATGATGTTGAGACTCTTGCTGACATTACTATGCAAGCTGTCGTGCTTGGTCTGCAGGCAAAACAAGCAGTGGTTGACATCAAACTTAGTTTACAGGTTTGAACACATGTATTTGATTAATTTTTTTGCAATTAAAAGGCTTTGACGAGTTTTATTGTACCAGAGTTCCTAGCTTTGTTGTACCACATTGTCTAGATATACCATGAATGTGGAGTGAGCTGCTTGTGGGACCCAGGTTGCTTTTAGGAAGGTGTAATCTTGATTTGAGTGTTGCTCAAATCAGTATTTATGCGGAAATCCCAGAAATACTGGATTTGTGCATTAACTGCCTCTCTCCTCCCCTTCAACTTCACTGTCCAAACTGAAGAAGACACAGTTTTGTTCTGATTATATTTTTCCCTTTAAGAGGATATCAGCGTCTCCTGGTGTGTCTCTTTTATATGCCTGTGCTGGATTACTTTGCTAATCCATGGATCTATAGTCCACTTTATATTTAGATTGCTTCATTATGACCTGTCAAACATGGATAGCTCTAGGAAGTGTGGGGAAGCCAGAAGATAGAATAGATTTAGAAGATCAGTTAAAAAAAGACACTGATCTTAGACTATAGTTGCAAATATATTATTTTATGTCTACACAGAATATAAACAGGTTGCTTAGAAACAAGGCGCTGATTTCTCCAGCAGCTTCTTTGACAGTAGTCCAAAGTATGCTTTTGCTGGCTGATATTATGAGAACACAAGCAGAAGGTGATTCAGAACACCACACCTCTAAGACTGAGCAACTGAACTTATTAATTCTGGCACACACAATAGTCATTAAACAGGTAAGTGTAATTATGTAAAGTCACATATTCTTTCCTTATTATGAGAAGCTCAGAAGAGTATATAGTTTAGTTGCTTGAAAAAGATAATTTCTCATTTATCTGTATTGTTTTCCCTTACTGTCATATATTGCTTATAATACACGGACACATTTCTTCATTAACTGAGATATAACTGTGTAGTGTAATCATTGATTCATTGGGAATTTCATATATTGATACAATGCTGCATAAATTTCATTGATTACATGGGTCTAGGCCTAGTTGATCCATGGTTCTAAATGGTTCAAAAGTACTTACAAAACAAAAGTTCTGGTGGTGAACATTCCAGAACTCTATCAAAATTTCATTATTATTTCATTATTGGTGATTTTTAAGACAGAATCAATTAGGAGCTGCCATTTATAACAAAATTTTGAAAGTTTTGTTAGAGTTCTGAAATGTTCACTACCAGAACTTTTGTTTTGTAAGTACTTTTGAACCATTTAGAACCATGGATCAACCAGGCCTAACTGATAATTGGATGTAGGCTTTGGATATTTCAGTTACTCCCATGGAAGGTTATGGAGAAATGTTAAAATAGCTTCTAAATAGAAACTGAGAAATAATGTACCCATATGGTTAACAATTTTTCTTTGCACTCTTGTTTTTCCCTTCCTTCTTTCTTTCCATTCATTCCCTTTGATTGCTCATTTTATTTCCTACTCCACCTCACAATCTTGCCTTCTGAATGTCATCTATTTTCCACTAGCCTGTGGCTTCTTCTTAGGCCCCCTCCCCTTCTGCTAATACCTATTGTGTATTGGCAGTACAGTTCCAAAAGCCTGGAAAAAATTAAATTAGAAATACAGATAATAGTGTTGTGCAAGTTTTATTACTAAAACAAACTATTCTCAAACCACTTTTTCCAACAGTTATATCTTTTGGGACAATCAATTGAACAACATGCAGAAGACCCTACATTGAACACCATAAATGAGTCTTTGAATAACATATATCTACCACATATCACATTATTGGCAAAAGTAAAAATGAGAATAGGTAAGAAAATATCTGTGAGACATTTTGTTATTTAACTAGTCTATTTGATATCCTTTAGTAATGAAAAGATTCAGTTGACTTTATCATGTGTTTGCTGGTATCTGTAATGAAAGTACACTGGAAATGTAATTACAAACCAACAGTTGGAGCAGAATAGTGAATTCGCCAGTTATTAAGATAACATTACATCATGAGCATTTACAGTACAATGCTATTTTTGGCTGATGTAGAACAATATTGTGTAACAGAATGTTGGGATGTATTAGGAATAGTTTTTCAACTGAGAACTTGGGTTTTTTTTAAAGTCAGTATTGAACTTGTTCTCAGTGCTCTCTTTATGAGAATATATATTGCTAGTAGAAAGATAAAAAGTCCAATCTTTCTAGAAATGAGTCATAATATAGCAAGACTGGTAGATATACCACAGCCTAACACTAACCCTAACCCTATATTTCAGATATACCATCCTAACCCTAACCCTATATTTCAGTATAGATAGAAATTATTTGTACTTAATACTTTGCATTTTGAATTATGAATGCGTTCATGATTCTTTTTCTTGTAAATTGATATCTAGGTCATACATTAGCTCTAGAATTGTGTTGCACATCAAAACCACAACGTGATTTGCAATGGCTAAAAGCTCTTGGGCACATGGAAACTGCACTGAATCTTTCTAAAGTATCGGTAAGAAAAGACTCAGAGCTGGAAGCAGAACTTCTTTTTCGGAAAGGTAATGTGTGACAAATTTTCACACAGCATTCCCATACTAAAATGTTTATGATGTTCCTGAGGGAAAACATTACTGAATTTGAACTTGTAGTGCAAGTGTGCTCTTGAAAATTTCCTGGAGGTTCTGATTTCTCTTTCCTGAAAACTAGGGAAAAAATTCTGACAGGAAAAATGTGACATTAATTCATGTATTTCTTCTTTAGGGAAGATAGAACGACATATAGATTCAATAGGTGGGAATAAAGCAATATTTGCTGTTGAAGACTTGTTGAATGCCATAAAAGCAAGTTTGAAGAGTTACCAAAATTATGGGTAAGCAACTTGGCTGTTTGAGCAGGTCAAAACTTGGCTGTTTGAGCAGGTGTTTGAAAAGGCAGTGCAATTGACATAGGAACTATGAGATTGAATAATGTTTTATCAAAGAGACATAATGTTGCTTTTATTATTGTCGTGGTTTTAATTTATTGCTAATGTTTTAACTGTTTTAAATGCTATTTTTATGATGCTGTTAGCATTCAATTTTGTTGCCTTGTGAACTACCCAGAGTTGCCTTCGGGCTGAGGGAGCGGTATACAAATGTGCTAAGTAAATAAATAAACTGTTTGAGTGTGTGTGTGTGTGAATGTGTTCCTTGGTTTATTGTCTTTATTTTATACTTATACTTCAGATTTTGTTATTATGTTTAGTGTTTTCTACTTATTACTGAATGTTGTGGGTTTGTTATTTATTGAACTGTCATGGCTTATTTATTGAACTATCACGGCTTAATATAGCTCATGAACTATTACGGCTTAATATTGACATAGCTACTCTTAGTGAAGTTCGTCTCCATGAGGAAGACAGCCTTTAAGAACACGGTGCCGGCTACACACTCTACTGGTCTGGCAAACCCAAAATTGAGAAACATCTTTCAGGAGTAGGCTTTATGATTAAAAATTCCATCGCCTTTAAACTTGAAATGTTGCCGACAGGTCACTCTGATCGCATTATCTCCTTACGCCTCCCACATGCTGTTCTCTTCAGTATATATGCCCCAACTATGCAAGCTGACCCTGTGGAGAAAGACAAATTCTACTCAGAACTATGCCACATCATACAAAAGGTCCCTGCAGAAGATAAAATCATTATCCTTGGTGATTTCAATGCCAGAGTAGGAAAAAACTTTGAAGCCTGGAAAGGTGTATTAGGCAAGCACTGTGTTGGAAACTGTAATGATAATGGACGCCTTCTGGTAGAGTTTTGTGCAGAACAGCAGCTGACTATAACAAACACCATCTTTCAGCAGAAAGATAGCTTGAAGACCACCTGGATGCATCCCCTATCCAAGCACTGGCACCTCATTGACTGTAAGCTCCGGCAAGGGGGTCTAATAAGCCACGCTCACTCCAAACGGTGCTGAAGGATAAGTAGTTTAATAGGTCCTTAATCCAGGGCAAGCAAAGATAGACTAACTTCTTCCCGCGCAACAGTCTCTTCAAAACCCTCCCCGCCCCGCCCCCCTGCTGGGCCCCTCCTTCCTCTGGCTTGACCATCCGGCTCTCCGCATATCAAAGTTCAGGAAAGGTGCCTGGCACTTCAAAGGGCGGTTCCAGTTCAAAGCCCGCCAGATGCTGCTCTTATCTGATGGCGTGCGAGGTTTGGTCCGTTAGGGCAACAAACGGGCCAAGCGGCGCTGACATAACGCCCCCCTCCGAAAAGCGGTTACCTGCAAAGGAGAGAAGAACAAAGGGGAGGGAGAGAATCAGGGTCCCGGCTTGGCAGGGAAGGCAGTATGGAAGGCGTTCAGCAGTCTCGGGGCCCTCACGTGCTGGCCAGCACCCACTCGGGTTGCAGGTCCTTGGCAGTCCATTTTACCAAATAGCTGAGGCGGCCCTTGTGGCGCCGCGAGTCCAAAACCTCCCGAATCTCAAAATGAGTGTGGGGCCCCACCATGATCGGCACCGGAGCGTCTTCCGACATGGACCACTTCCGGTCGGCCACCGCCTTCTTGAGCAGGCTCACATGGAAGACGGGGTGAACCTTGCGCCAGGTGTGCGGGAGGTCCAGCTGAATCGCCACGGGGTTAACAACTTCCACCACTCGCAGGGATCCCACGAACTTATTAGCAAACTTGCGGGACTGCTGTGTAGACTTGAGGTGCTTGGTGGGCAGGAACACGCGGTCCCCAACAGCATATGTGGGCTGGGGCCCCTCTTTTTGTCGGCGTATAGTTTGTAGGAGTCCCGGGCCTGGCGGAGGGCAGCTTGGATTTGCGGCCAAGCGGCAGCTACCTTGGCACCCCAGTCGGTCGGCGGCGCGGCCGAATCTGCCGACGGGGCCGTAGCTGGGAAGGGGGGGGAAGTCTCGCCCGGAGACGACCCGGAAGGGGGAGGCCCCCATCGAGGAATGCACGGAGTTGTTGTAGCTGTACTCCGCGACATCCAGCAACTCAGCCCAGTTGTCCTGTTGATAGGTGGAGTAGCACCTGAGGTACTGCTGTAGGTTTCGTTGGACCCTCTCCATCGCTCCGTCCGTCTCCGGGTGGAAAGCGGTGCTCAGGGCCCACCGCGACCCCAGCCCCGCCAGGAACGCCTTCCAGAACCTCGATGTGAACTGCGGTCTGCGGTCACTCACGACACGGCGCGGGCAACCGTGGAGTCGGAAGACGTGGTGTGTGAACAGGCGGCCCAACTCGGGGGCTGTGGGGAGCCGTCGAAGGGGGACGAAGTGGGCCTGCTTAGAGAAGAGGTCCACCACCGTCCAGATGGTGGTGTACCCCCCGCTGGGTGGGAGGTCGACCACAAAGTCCATGGCGATTTCGCTCCAGGGCTCGGCTGGATCGGCTACTGGCTGCAACAACCCCGTGGGCCGGCCTGTCTTTGGTTTGTTCTTCGCGCAGACGTCGCATTCGGAGATATAGTCATTAGTGTCCTTTCGCATCGCCGGCCACCAGAACTGACACGCGAACAGCTTTAGGGTCTTGGTGAGGCCGAAGTGGCCGGACAGCGTGGAGTCGTGGGCCTGGCCTAGGATTTGGCTCCTCTGGTTCTGCGGGACGTATAGCTTGTCCTTGTAGTACCAGATTCCTCCTGCCTGGGTGAGGTCGTCCCGGTGTTCCTTAAGCCAGGCGTCGTCCCCATAAGCGGCCGCCAGATCGACCAAGAGTTCCGGGGATCCGGGGACCGCGGGCAGCGGCGGCTTGGCAGCTGCCCGAGTGCGGGCCACCAGGCCCAGTTGGCGTTTGGTGAACACTGTACCCACTTCCTCCGGCGCCGAGTAGTCAGCTTCTGGCATCTTGGACAGGGTGTCGGCGAGTACGTTCTTCGCCCCGGGCAGGTACTTTAGCTCAAAATTGAAGCGGCTGAAGAACTGTGCCCATCTCAGTTGTTTGGCGTTGAGCCTTTGTGGGGATTGCAGTGCTTGTAGGTTTTTGTGGTCGGTCCACACCTCGAAGGGCAAAGCGGTGCCTTCCAGGAAGTGCCTCCAGTGGCTTAGCGCGGCCCGGACCGCGAATGACTCTTTTTCCCACAAGTGCCAGCACTTTTCCATCTCCGTGAACTTCTTGGAGAGGTAGGCGCACGGCCGGAGGGTGCCGTCCTCATCCCGTTGCAGGAGTACCGCTCCGTAGGCCGCCTCGGAGGCGTCACACTGCACTGTGAACGGGCGGTCGGCTTGGGGATGCATCAGCAGCGGCTGGCTGGTGAAGCTCCATTTAAGGCTGTCGAAGGCTTCCTGGCACTGCGGTGTCCACTTTAACTTGGCACTCGGGGACTTTGCTTTTTTCGTCTCCCCCAGGCCCTTAGTTTTCAGCAGTTCTGTCAGGGGGAGCGCCATTTCGGCGAAGTTCTGGATGAACTGTCGATAGAAATTGGCGAAACCTAGGAAGCCTTGCAGCTGTCGCCGGGTTCGGGGGGCCTCCCATGCTAGCACATCCCGTATCTTATTTGGGTCCATGGCCAGGCCTCGCGTGGAGATGCGGTACCCCAAATAGTCCAGTTCTTGTCTGTGGAACTCACATTTGGAGAGCTTGACAAAGAGTTGGTTCTCTCGCAGCCGACGGAGGACCTCTCGAGTCAGCTCGACGTGCTCGGCTTCTGACGTCGAGTAGATCAACACGTCATCCAGGTAGACTAGAACACCCTTGTATAGCAAGTCTCTGAAGATCTCGTTGATAAACTGTTGAAATATTTTTGGAGCGCCTTTTAGTCCCAACGGTGTGACCCGGAACTGGTACTGCCCCAGGTGGCAGTTGAACGCCGTCTTCCAACAGTCTTCGTCCCTCACCCGTATCCGGTAAAACGCCTCTCGGATGTCCAGCTTGGTGAAGAAGCGGGCTCCCCCCAGCTGGGCCAATATCTCTGACATCAGGGGTAATGGGTAGGGGCTCGATGCGCTGATGGTGTTGAGGCCCCGGTAGTCCACACACAGTCGCAGGGTGCCATCCGCCTTGGGGCGGAACAGAACCGGCGCCGCCAACGGGCTCGTAGACTTTTCAATAAAGCCTCTGTCCATGTTTTTGTCAATGAATTCTCTTAGCGCCTTCCTTTCCGGGTCGGATAGGGCGTATAACTTTGGACTTGGCAGCTTCGCGCCCTTTTCGATTTCAATCGCACAGTCTGACTTCCGGTGGGGGGGGGGTAGCTGGTCACTTTCCCGCTCACTAAAGACCTCCTCCAAATCCTCATATTCTTGCAGGATGCTGCGAGGTTGGCTCTCTGCTGCCCCCACTCCGGCTCCCTCTCGGCCTGGGGCTCCGTCTTCGCTGGGGTCATCTACTCTCACCCGTGCTTCACCATCTCGGAACTTCACCGCTCCTGTCTCCCAATTGATCTGCGGGTTTTGGGTGCGTAGCCAGGGGGGCCCCCAGAATGACGGGCTGGTGCGCCATGGCGGAGATAACGAATCTCAGGGTCTCCTGGTGGGTCCCAATCTGGACTCTCATCTCTCCCGTCTTGTGGGTGGCAGGCTTCCCATTGGCCGGGGACCCATCCAGTTGGGAGAAGAGGATCTGCTCTATCAAGGCTTGGGGCTTTATCCCCAGTTGCTTCGCCAGTTGGGGGGACATCAGGCACCGGGTGCACCCGCTATCTAACATGGCCACTGTCTCTATGGTTTGGGGCCCCTCCGGGTTCCATAACTTGACATCAAATCTATACGTGTCACAACCAAGGGGATCAGACTCACCGCCCTGAGGGGTCTGGACCTGCCGCCGGGCGTCTACAGCAGATCGTTGTCGTTTCCCGCCAGCCATTCGGGGTCGCTCTCCTCCGTCTCCAGCTCCAGCTCGTCCACCTCTCGCAGGCTCCGAGGTCCCCGTGTGGTCTCCACAGCGGCTGCGGCCTTGCCTCGGACTGGGGTCTTGGCCTGCTGGGTTGGCTTGGCCTCTGGCGTCTTCTCTGGCTTGGGTGGGAGGCTCTTCCGGCGACAGTCCGCCGCCCGGTGGCCCTCCTGGCCGCACGGGAAGCATGCTCCTCTCTTCCCTTTGTGCCCTTCCCGACTGCTTGACCGGGCTCTCGGTGACGCTTCCCGGGCTGGCCCCGGCCTCCCCGTCGGACCTGCTCCTCGGGCTCTCCCGCCTTCCCGGTAGCGGCGCGGCATCTGTTCCATGTCGCACTCCACTCTCCCCGCAGAGACTATCCAGTCCTCTAGGGTTTCGGGGTTTCCCCGGTGCATGGCCCACTCCAGAATGTCTGACCTCAGGCCGGCCTTGAAGCATTCCAGCTTTGTGACTGCGGACCAGTCCTGGATCTTCCCCGCTAGCGCCTTGAAGCTCAGGGCATATTCGGAGACAGACCTCTGGCCCTGGTAGATCCTTTTCAGCTGGGCCTTGGCTTTTTCGCCGGCTAGGGGGTCTCGGAAGCGGGTTTGCAGGGCTTCTAGAAAAGCGTCTAGCCGCCTTAGCTGCGGGGCTTGAATGTCAGTCATCTGCACCAGCCAGTCTGCCGCGGCCTCCTTCAGGTTGGCCCCCACAGCCCGCACCATGGCCCCCTCTGAGGGGAATGAATCTCCATAGTCTAACATAAAGTTCTGCACATTCATGACAAAGTACGAGAGGTGGCGCGGGTCTCCGTCGAACTTTACCTTCAGCTCCCTCCGACTTCCCGCCATCTCCTGACTCTAGTCGGCCTGGCCCAGGTTGAACGTGGAAGCTCCCCTCGGCGGGATGAAGTCATCTCCACTGTCTCGGAAAGTCACTCTCCCCGACGGTCGGCCTGGCCGCTCTGATGCTCGGCTCGAACCCCCCGGTCCCGGGCATCAGGGAGGGCCCACGGCAACTCCTCCGGTCTGCTCAGTAACAGCTCCATCTGGGACTGGAGCTTCTGCACCGCCTTGGTCAGCGCGAACACCTGCACCTCCAACCGTAATTCCGCTGGGCTGGGGAAATCGCCGTCCAGGGCTGGATCCCTCTCTCCAGACCGCGCTGGTTTCTTGCGCCGGGTCACGTCCCTCGCTGCCGTGGCGGGGGGCCGTGGCGTCTCGTTCTCCATCCCTGAGATCATGACCTGGGGTTCCGCCCTCGGGGCTCCGGCCTCGTCTCCTTCTCCATCTCCATCCTCCTTGGCCTCATCTTCCTCACCCAAATCCTCTGGGTGCAGGTCGGCGAGGGGTTCCATCTCGGCTTGAGACTTCTTGTAAGGTGGCTACTGTCGGAAGGTTTTCACGGCCGTAGAAGTTGGTGAGTCTATCTTTATGTAAGCTCCGGCAAGGGGGGTCTAATAAGCCACGCTCACTCCAAACGGTGCTGAAGGATAAGTAGTTTAATAGGTCCTTAATCCAGGGCAAGCAAAGATAGACTAACTTCTTCCCGCGCAACAGTATCTTCAAAACCCTCTCCGGCCCGCCCCCCTGCTGGGCCCCTCCTTCCTCTGGCTTGACCATCCGGCTCTCCGCATATCAAAGTTCAGGAAAGGTGCCTGGCACTTCAAAGGGCGGTTCCAGTTCAAAGCCCACCAGATGCTGCTCTTATCTGATGGCGCACGAGGTTTGGTCCGTTAGGGCAACAAACGGGCCAAGCGGCGCTGACATTGACTATGTTTTAGTGTGCCAGAGAAACATTCGTGATGTCCGTCATACTCGAGTGATGCCAGGTGCAGAATGTGAAACAGACCATCGCCTTGTAAGATGTAAACTAAATCTACACCTTAAGCTCAAACCAAAGAGAGGTGGCATCTTAAAGAGGAGACTCCAAGTCAACAATCTTCAACAGGCTGCTATGAGAGACAACTTCCAGGCAAATCTACAAACAAAACTTGAAGACCACCCTACAGATTCTTCTCCTACAGCGCTTTGGCAACACATCAAAAACAGTATCCTGCAGTCTGCTGAAGAATCCCTAGGATTCTCCCTCAAGAAAAACCAAGACTGGTTTGATGAAAACAACCAAGAGATCCAGGAGCTGTTGGCAAAGAAGAGAACTGCTCACCAGGCACACCTCGCCCAGCCATCTTGCCATCTCACATGTAGTAAACTCCAACAAAAACTCAGGGACATTCAGAACAAGTGGTGGATTGATTTAGCAGAAAAACACAACGTTGTGCAGATCTCGGTGATCACAGAGGTTTTTATGAAGCTCTCAAAGCAGTGTTTGTACCTACTTATCAGGTCCAAAGCCCCTTATACAGTACAGATGGTCAAACACTTATTACTGATAAAGCCTCCATCCTGAACCGATGGGCTGAACATTTTCAGAGTCTCTTCAATGCCAACCGAGTAGTCTCAAGATTCAGCTATCCAACACATGATACAACAACCAATGAAAAATGAACTGGGCACAGCTCCCACTCTGGAAGAGACCCTTGAGGCCATACAGCAGATGAAAAATGGCAAGGCAGCCAGGATTGATGGAATCCCACCTGAAGCTTGGAAACAGGGGGGTCATGTACTTCATGCTAAATTCCACGAGCTCCTTGTAAGTTGCTGGGAAAAAGGTGAACTGCCATCAGATCTCCGAGATGGAGTTATCATCACCCTGTATAAGAAAAAAGGAACAAAATCCGATTGCTCAAACTATCGAGGTATAACACTGCTCTCCATTGCTGGAAAAATCCTTGCAAGGATACTCCTGAACAGATTAGTTCCTGCTATTGCAGAAGAACTTCTCCCGGAAAGCCAATGCGGCTTCAGAGCGAATAGGAGCACCACAGATATGGTTTTTGCCCTTAGACAACTGCAAGAGAAATGTAGAGAGCAGAACAAAGGACTCTACGTAACATTTGTTGACCTCACCAAAGCCTTCGACACTGTGAGCAGAAAGGTCTGTGGCAGATCCTGGAACGCCTAGGATGTCCCCCCAAATTCCTCAAAATGATTATCCTGTTACATGAGGGCCAGCGCGGTCCAGTCAGATACGGCGATGCTCTCTCGGAGCCCTTTCTAATAACTAATGGAGTGAAACAAGGTTGTGTTCTTGCACGAACCCTATTTACAATCTTCTTCAGCATGATGCTCCAAAGGGCTACGGCAGACCTCAAAAAAGAAGACGGCATATATATATGCTATCGTACTGATGGCAGCTTGTTCAACTTAAGCCGTCTGAGGGCTCGCACTAAGACTCTAAACTATCTAGTCCGTGACCTGCTTTTTGCTGATGATGCTGCCCTTGTCGCCCATTCAGAAGCGGCCCTGCAGCGCCTCACATCCTGCTTTGCAGCAGCTACAGAGCTATTTGGGCTGGAAGTCAGCCTGAAGAAAACGGAAGTCCTCTACCATCCTGCACCACAGGAAGAACACCATCATCCTCACGTCAGCATAGGCAAATCTATGCTTAAGTCTGTTCAGCAGTTCACCTACCTGGGAAGCATAATCTCTTCAGACGCCAAGATTGATAAAGAGATAGATCACAGATTAGGAAAGGCATATAGTGCATTTGGAAGGCTTCACAAAAGAGTCTGGAGCAACAAGCACCTGAGGCAAAGCACCAAAATCAGTGTGTACAGAGCTATTGTACTGTCTATTCTATTCTCCTCTATGGGTCTGAAACATGGGTCACCTATCACCAACACCTACGACTCCTCGAACGCTTTCATCAGCCCTGTCTTCGCACAATTCTAAGTATACACTGGACCGACTATTTGACTAATGTTGCTGCCCTTGAGCAAGCAGAAGTCACCAGCATTGAGGCCATGCTATTGAGAACACAGCTGCGCTGGGCAGGGCATGTATCTAGGATGGAGGACCACCGCCTCCCAAAGATACTACTCTATGGTGAACTTGCCACGGGTCAGCGCAAGAGAGGCGCCCCCAAAAAGAGATATAAGGACTCTTTGAAACAACATCTCAAGCTCGGGCAGATTTATCACCAACAATGGTCCACCCTGGCCTCACATCGGGAGGCATGGAGAAGGCACTATCCACGATGCTGCGGCCTCTTTCGAGAAGTCACGCCGAATGGGTCTCGAAGAGAAACAACAACGCAGAAAGAACCGCAACTTGGAAACAACATCACCCAAGGAGACTTTCTGCTGTGCTTTCTGCAACCAAACTTGCCTATCTCATATTGGCCTTTTTAGTCATCAACGCGCTTGTAAAAAGCATGGGATGAGTCCTTCCTAAGAATCTTTGTTTGCGAAGTAATACCGAGAGAGAGAGAGAGATACTTATACTTCAGATTTTGTTATTATGTTTAGTGTTTTCTACTTATTACTGAATGTTGTGGGTTTGTTATTTATTGA
Source organism: Anolis apletophallus (assembly GCA_030556195.1). NCBI lineage: Eukaryota > Metazoa > Chordata > Lepidosauria > Squamata > Anolidae > Anolis > Anolis apletophallus. The sequence goes on from JARBWK010000009.1 coordinate 90,231,635, forward strand.
ATGCAAATCATCTTGTATGGTTGCTTTGAGCTTAACTTGGAGAGAAATGAAAGATATGATCTTATGGGATTCTTTCCGTCTTGTTCTTCCTCATGATGTGGAGGGGATCGTTGGGACCGTGAGAGCGATCCTTGCCTTTCCTGGCTAGTTAAGCTGGTCAGAGAGGGGTTGTTGGAATGGTTTGTTGTGATAATAAATGCCTCACTGGGCCAGGGGAAATTCCCATCCTGCCTCAAGCAGGCGGTGGTGAAACCTTTATTAAAGAAGACCTCCCTGCAGGTCTGTAATTTGCAGCAATTACAGACCTATTTCCAATTTCCTCTTTCTGGGTAAGGTTCTGGAGCGGGTGGTTGCTTGCAGCTTCAGGGATTCCTTGATGACACCAATTTTCTGTATCGTTCGCAGTCTGGTTTTAAGCCTGGGTACAGTACCAAGACAGCTTTGGTCGCCTTGGTGGATGACCCCTGCAGGGAACTGGACAGGGGGAGTGTGACCCTGCTCATTCTCTTGGACATGTCAGTGGCTTTTGATACCATCAATGGCCATGGTATCCTTCTGGGGAAGCTCACTGGGATGGGACTTGGAGGCACGGTTTTACTGTGACTCTGGTCCTTCCTGGTGGGTCGTTCCCAGTCTGTAAAGCTGGGGGACTCCTGCTCGGACTCCTGGCCATTGACCTGTGGGGTCCTGCAAGGATCTATTTTGTCCCCCATGCTATTTAACATCTTCATGAAATTGCTGGGCAAGGTTATCCGGAGTTTTGGAGTATGGTGCCATATCTATGCAGATGACACCCAACTCCACTACTGCTTTCTAAGGAAGCCCCTCGGATACTGGACCAGTGCCTGGGTGCTGTGACTGTCTGGATGAGGAGGAACAAGTTGAGGATCAATCCTGATAAGACAGAGGTCCTCCAGGTCAGCCGTTCATCTGACCAGGGTATTGGGTGGCAACCTGTGCTGGATGGGGTTGCACTCCCCCTGAAGTCTCAGGTCCGCAATTTGGGGGGGGTCCTCCTTGATTCAGCACTGACGCTTGATGCACAGGTGTCGACGGTGGCTGGGAGGGCCTTTGCACATCTAGAACTTATGCGCCAACTATGGCCATACCTTGTGAAATCTGACTTGACCATGGTGGTCCATGCCTTAGTTACCTCTAGACTGGATTACTGCGATGCACTCTATGTGAGGCTACCCTTGAAGACGGGCCAGAAACTTCAACTTGTCCAATTTTTGGCAGCCCGATTGATAACTGGGGCGATTTACAGGGAGAGGTCAACCCCCCTGTTTAATGAGCTTCACTGGCTGTCGTTTATTTTTCGGTCCCAATTCAAGATGCAGGTGATCACCCATAAAGCCCTAAATGGTTTGGGACCTGCCTACCTTCGTGACCGTATATCTCTCCATGAACCAGCCCGAACCCTTTGATCTTCTGTGGAGGTTCTCCTTTTGCCCCTGCCAGTCTCACAGGTTCAACTTGTGGGTACAAGGAAGAGGGCCTTCTCCTCTGTGGCCCCCCGACTCTGGAACTCATTGCCTGGAGAGATTAGGAAAGCCCCCATCCTAGAAACCTTTAAAAAGCATCTTAAAACCTGGCTTTTCCGCTGTGCCTTTGAAGAGTAGCCACATAACCTTATACTACTGCTCCCCTCAACGCTGCTGTCTCTGGAGTACACTCTCCCCCATTACATGAAGGCTTTTTCAAACCGTGTTTATATGTGCTCCCTTTCGCAAATAATCTACTCCTGTTATCTCATCCTCAGTTTTTAATATTTTTATCTTGTGCATGTGGTCCGCTTCGTCATTTGTGATTTTAGATATTGTATTTGTATATTGTTCTTTTTATTTATATGTTTGTATTTTACTGTGTTGTTTTCTTTTGATTTTGATTTTATTATAATTTGCTGTTTCGGCCTGGCCTCATGTAAGCCACCCCGAGTGCCCATTGGGGAGATGGTGGCGGGGTATAAATAACAATTATTATTATTATTAAACAGTAACAGTCAGGCAAACCATATTTTCAAAATGAGTTGTAACAGAAGTCCACTTATTAATTTTCTTTTATTCTTTGGCTTGTACTTTTGGGGGGGAAATAGTTGCATATCATTCTGTATAACATTTATAATTTACAGTGTACTAATGTACACCACTTCAATATTTTGGATGTATGCAAGGTAGAGGTAAAGGCTTCCCTTGACATTAAATTTAGTTGTGTCTGACTCTGGGAGGTTGTGCTTATCTCCAGTTCTAAGCTGAAGAGCTAGTGTTGTGCATAGATGCCTCCAAGGTAATGTGGCTGGCATGACTGCATGGAGCGCCGTTACCTTCCCGCTGGAGTGGTACCTATTGATCAACTCACATGTGCATGTTTTCGAACTGCTAGGTTGACAGAAGCTGAGGCTAACAGCGGGATCTCATCCTGCTCCCCCACTTTTTGGTCAGCAAGTTCAGCAGCTCAATGGTTTAACCCAGTGTTTCCCAACCAGTGTGCCGGGGCACACTAGTGTGCCGTGAGCGATCATCAGGTGTGCCGTGGGAAATTGGAACCTCCAATACCCTTACTTATTAAAGGAGCGCCACTACGTCACAGTACAAAATGCACAATTAATCATACATAATCATACGCAAAAACACATTCAAAGTACCCAATCCTGCTGGAGAAAATCAAAAGTCTTACATAAGGTAGTTTGGCGTGGTCGCCACAGAGAGCGGAGGCGTTGCGAACCAGAAAGTAGCGAGTTCACGGAGCGCTCCTCTACGGAAAACTCACGATATTTGATGAAATCACAGAAGTGAGTGCAAAAAAACAAAGTGTATCCTCGCGATGTTATCCAATGTCAGTTCAATGGGATCCGCACAATAACACAGTCAGTTTGCGGACAATTTAAAGAAGCAGCACCATAATCATAGGGACAAGGTAGAAAATTACATATATTCAAACCACCAGAGGCCGAAGATAGATGTGGCGATGGAATCGAAAGCTGGCATGAGAAAACTTGGACCTTCCAGGTGTTTTGGACTCCAATTCCATTCCTAGCAGCCTCAGGCCCTTTTCCTTTCCCCCCTCACCCACTTAAGCAGGAAAGGGCCTCAGGATGTTAGGAACGGTGGGAGTTGAAGTCCAAAGCACCCAGAAGGCCAAAGTTTTCCCATGACTGACAGCTGTTGAGCAAGACCTTTGTGTGTGTCTTTCTGCCATTCTTGCCAGGATATCTATGTTGTGTTCTTCGAAACAGGCCCAGGTTTCACACTGAGTGTATAAATACATTTTAAAAACATATTAACTATATGTATTGATGTGTTAGAGTGTCATTTTGTGTCATTTTGGTTGGTGGTGTGCCCCAGGATTTTGCAAATGTAGAAAGTGTGCCGTGGCTCAAAAAAGGTTGAAAAACACTGGTTTAACCTACTGCACCACTGGGGTCCCCAAGCAATATATACATAGTTGTAAATAAATAATTATGTCATTCATTAGCACAATACATATATTTTCATATGATCAAAAAACCTTGCTTCCAAGTTCAATCCTTTGGGCATGTTTTAAATGCTGTCATAAATTTACAGAGCGGTTTGTATTGTTGTCTTTTTGCAGCTTGATAAGAAGAGCATACATGGAGATAGCATTGCAGTATTTTTTTCTAATCACAAACAAGGAGGAATCACCTACTTCAACCACACGGAAAGGAAGAACATTTAAACCCCAGGTAGAACTCCTACATGAATCAACTTGACTATTTGAAGCGACTTAAAAATCAGATCTATTGAATCATCATATCCATATGCCAGGAAAACTCTCTCATAGCCTTTGTAACTCTTTAAAGAGTAATTGCATTTCCTTGTGAACTCATAAAATCCACCCTTCATATCTCTATTGATGTTCTACCCTAGGCAATTCTAGTTATGAATTTTGGAATTGTGTCACTTAGTGCTCCCAAGCATGTACTCTTGACATGTGAGGGCAAGATTCCCACCCAAGCTATCTATGGAAAGTTGCATATGTGGCACTGTGCATTTATAGACCAGTGATTGAATATTTAGAGAAATAAAATTAGTGGAATAATATTGTAATTCTTAATTTTGTCTTTGATTTCAGACAAGTATACTTTCTTTTACCTCAGACTTGAATATACTTAGTATAATTAAATATAGCCATTTTTCCATTCTGCTGTATAAATATTTAGAATGGTAGTGTCAATTACTTTGCTCCAGGAATGGGGAATGTATAGCCTTCCAAATGCCATTGGGCTAAAACTTGCATCAGCCTTTGTCATGATTGGTAATTGTGAGGGTTGCAGGCCAACAACATCTTCAGATCAACCCTGCTATATTTGCTTTCCCGTTTGTAAATGCAAGTTGCAACACCAAAGTCATAAATTCTAAAATGAATATATTTCCTGTTCTGATGACGATAAGAATATTACAGAATAAGTGTAAGTTTTGCAATCCTGGGAGTAATTTTCATCCCATTCAGTGGCAGCCATGTAGAAGATTATAATGAAAGCACTAAGTATAAATGTTTCTGCATGATTTCAGAGGAATTTTTGAGATGTGATATTTAAAATGTGTATGGATATTTTCCTCTAATTTTATATCTCACTAACCTAAGTCAAAATTTACATTAAATTTAGCCTCCCAGCAGATCCCGTGTTACTTCTGATGGAATTACAGCACCAGAAATGTACAGAATGCAAGCCTGGATTGCAATAAGAGCTGCTGCACAGGTTTGTAATATTTGCAAATCTCTTTTATGTTTCTAAATGTTGATTGAGCTTCCTGTGTGTGTGTGTGTGTGGGGGGACGGACGGACGGACGGACAAGCATTTCACATTTTTTGTTAATGACAGAAGGAATTTACTGTTCTGCTCCCACACTATCTTAACTGCTTGGAAGGTGAACTGGCTGAGCAGGGAACAGACAGGAGACTATATAGTTGAATCAAAACAAGAATTTATTAACTGACAAGAATTTTAGACTTTCTGTCACGATGCAGGGTCTCGGCCCAGCCCCTTAATCACACACACAGAGACGGTAATCAGCTAACTATTTATTGAATAATATGAAACAGGTGAAAAGGTAAATTGTCCATAAAAAGTATCAAAAAGTTCAATCCAAAAGTAGAGAGTCTGTAGTAAAATCCAAAGGCAAATAGCTTGGCAAAGGCTTGGCAAAGGCTTGGCAAAGGCTCCGCAAAACAATGCGGATCAAGGAACAAGGCAAGGTTCAAACAGGGCCCAAGAAACTTCTTGGCATGGCACGAGCCGCAATCTGGCTCCGTGGACCTTCGCTCACTTCACTTCCTTGTAGAACAGAAGTGGCCGAGCTACTGAGGATCCTTTCCCACGGATCCTATACTTAATTCCCTTGGTGCGTCCCCCAACGCTCTAGGCTACGGCGCCAATCTGTGCTACGGGATCTAGCGCTTCTCTGGCGCTCTAGGCTGCGGTGCCATTCCCTCCTGCTGGACTCAATGCTCCGTCTCCTATCAAAGCTCCGTCTTTGCCTCCCAGCACCTGGGTCGTTATCTTCATGAGAGCCGAACTCCCTTTCGGCTTCCATGGGCTCATTCTCCACTATCTCTCTGACCCTTTCCTGAGACCCGAAACCACCTGGTTTCTCATAACAATCATCGGAGTCAGCACTTTCCAAATCGGCCTGACTTTCCCAGTTCTCATAACCATCTGGCCATTCGTCATCCCATGCTAAACTTTCTACAGGGGAAGAAGGCCCCACTGCCCCATCATCCCCCTCTTCCATATCCTGATCAGCTACAACGGGCCCTAATGCAATTGGGACCCCCGGGGCTGCCCCCTGCCCCCAGGCACGAAAGGGAACTGGGTTGCTACACTTTCTCTTCTTCTAAGTCTCACTACAAAGTCGTTATGAGGAGAGGTAAAGTCTGAGATAGACACAGGTCTGGCTGAACTGAGGTTCTTGAATCTTTATTTCTTCTTATTGTCTCTTTCTTGTGTGGTGTTCAACTGTCTCTAAAATGGTCACAATATTTAACTCTGACTGGACTTGAATACAACTCCGACTGGACCTAAATATAGTTCATGCAGCTCTGACTGGTCGTCCTATTTTGTCAACTTTTTGGCCTTTCCTCTCTCTTCACCTTCCAGTCACAAAAAGACTGACTCTTCCAAGAACCAGAAGTGCCTTATCAGAGCTCCGCCGCTCAGGAGATGATTAAAGGAGCAGGGTGATGGAGGCTTCAAATGCAAAGAGTCTGTCTAACCTGATTCCCCCGAAACTGTACATAAAACATGAATCCTTCCAACTAAAAAGGGCTTAACTATGAGTAAACAGTGAGGTCTTCATGGGGCATGATACTTACATTTAACTTTCTTCTTCGTTGTCTCTATGACTCATACAAATGGAGGTAGGTTGCCTGTACAGCACATGTCTCAGAACCTTCTAGAGCAGGGGTGCTCACACTTTTTCAGCATGTGAGCTACTCTTAAAGCAACCAAGTCCAAAAGATCTACCTGCCCCCGCCACCATGTGCTCCCGCACGCTCCCGCCGCCACGTGCTCTTGCCACCGCACGTGCTCCTGCAGCTGTTTTCCGCCCGCGCAGCGCTTCTTCCACCTGTGGGGCATTGCAGGAAGGAGAAAGCACGAGGCGGGGCATCCAGAGGGAGCGCTCCGACCTGCCTGTCTCGCTGGCAATGGAGGCTGCACAGCTGCTTCTGGACGAGAGAGAGGCACGGCGCTCCCTTCAGAGGCCCCGCCTCGTGCTTCCTTCTTCCTGCAATGAACAGCCAGGTCTTGCAAGACCTATGAAAGGTCATCAGGTCCCGCAGGGCCTGCGTCTCGGCCAGCAGCGAGTTCCACAGGACCTGAGTGGCCACCGAGAACGCTCTCTGCCGTGTGCTGGAAAGCCTATAGAGTTTCAAACCTGGGACCTCAAGCATGTTATGACCCTCTGAGCACAGTGATCTTCTGGGCACGTATGGGGTAAGCCGCTCCCTCAAGTACACTGGCCCCAAACCATGTAAGGCCTTGAAAGTCAAAACTTAGATTTTGGATATTTTGCTTGATTTGAAGTAGTTGACAGCTTTGGATCATGACTGCAGTTTGGATCATGATGTGTAAGTAAAGGCTATATTTGCTCTTACCACTTGGACATTCATCTCATGCTACAGCGTCTAGATTCCTTGGGCCACACCATGGCCCATGAAAATTATCACCTAGTTTCATCCCCCCAACCCATATCTGTTCAACAGTGGAATGCACTGCCTTGGAGCATGATGGAATCTCCTTCTTTGAAGATTTTTAAACAGAGACTAGATGACCACCTGTTGGGAATGCTTTAATTGTGCATGACATGGAGTAGGACTGGATGAGTGTTCGATAGAATCATAGAGTTGGAAGAGACCATCATAGAGTTGGATGGTCTCTTCCAGCGCTATAATTCTATAGATTGGAAATAAAGTTACAAGCAGAGACTGTGTTCAAACTGCATTATATGGCAGTGTAGATCCAGCCAAAGTACAGAATAAACCAAACCATATTTAAAAGTGCTCAAATCTTTATAGTCTCTGTCTTCAAACTCTCACATTGTAAATGAATCAATTGGCAAGTGGAAAAGCATCAGTCTTTCTCTCCCCCACCCCCAATGGTACAGTTTGGGATATTCAGATCGTCATAAAACTGTAGTGGATATGTTAGTAGATTAAACTATTATACAGGCCTGACTGAGAGATTTTGTTCTTGCACAGTTGCACCTGAAAGAATAAAGACAGTAAAAGCCCACGTAAAACTCTCCAGCAGTTACATTACTTGCTTCTACTTTGTTTCAGTAGATGACTACTCATAAAGTCATGCACCTGTGCAATGTAACTATGTCTGATTTCAAATTACTATGTAAAAATTAATGTGTGAGTGACATCAATATGTCAAAAGAATATGGAAGTTGTCTACAGTCATATCTTCAGGGGTTGGTTATGGCTGCTGTTTGGCCGATCTCAAGATTTTTTTACTAGTTTATATTACAATACACTAAATTTGATTAAATCCATCTTAATTCTAGGTCAGTGAAGCTATTCTGGCTTCCCAGCAGTTAACTGGAAAGAAGGCTGTTAAATTGTACCATGTGAGACATAGAGTACTTCAAAGTATGCCAGAATTTGCTCTTCTGGACCTCAGTTCTTCCTACAAAGACTTTTTATCTGGTATTTTATATTACTATTGCATGATGTGAATGTTGTTAAATCAGCAAATTAGCATTTGCAAAGACACCCATTTTAGACGATGAAGAACATAAAAGAAGGATAACAACATCATTGTTTCTATATGGTTTCTTATAGTTGCATATAAGTGGCCCTTACCTTGTGATGCAAAAATACAATTAAATAAAACATCCTCTTTCTGACATTATCCTTTTAGGCATTGTATGAGACTTCCTCTGTATGTTTTATTAAGTGAAAAATTCCAGCTACCTTACTGTTTCTGTCTTTAAACGCTTACTTACCAAATGACACAAGGAAGATATTAGTTTGCTTCTATTTTCAAATTTGTGCAGGTGTTGGTTCATTATGCAAAGGTGAGAAGGGAAGAATATAAATGTTTTAAATAATAATAAATATAAAATAAAATATAAAATAATTGACATGGAGCGCTGTAAGTGAAGCAGTAACTAAAATGCATAGGAATTGAGACTGTGATGCCAAAGTTACAGTTTTAGGGGATTCCTCAGTAGATTATAAACAAACAAAATAAAATATATTTAACAATCTTAAATATATATATTGAATCATCTGTCTCTGTCTCTAAAATATGAAATGAAAGGTTTGGTTCAATACACTGTATTTTGCAGAAAAAGAAAAAGAAAGAAAGAAAAAAGAAATAACACTAGGAATTGAGTAGGCTTTAACATAGAAAAGTGGAGTTTGCATGTCAGCTAAAATGCCTGTGACATTCATGGGGGACACCATAAGTCAAAAGGTGATTTGCAGGGGCATGCACATGCCATAGTAAGCAGGGATCATTTCAGTAGCTGTACTGTATCAATCAGTCAATTTATTAAGAAAACCCACAATAGCTAGAAGTATGAGTAGGCTGCAGTGTAGTATTTATTTGAAACATTTATATTCTGCCCTTCTCACCTCGAAGGGGACTCAGGGCGGAGCGCAACATATATACCGCACGTATTCCATGCTGGAACATAAAATAACTGTAAATATATACCAAAATCAGTACATCTACTTTAAAACCATCTCGAAACACCATACTGGCTCCGGTCAGCGGAGTAAGTTTTCTATTATTGCTTTATTGCACTGTCCCAAAGGCTTGGTCCCACAGCCAGGTTTTTACCATCTTTCTGAAAGGACAGGAGGGATGGGGCTGATCTAAGCTCACCAGGAATTGAGTTCCATAGGCAGGGGGCAATAACTGAGGAGGCCCTCTCTCTCTCATCCCTGCCAAACACGCCTGTGACAGTGGTGGGACCGAGAGCAGAGCCTCCCCAAAATATCTTAATCGTTGCAGCTTTATAGGGCTTTATAGCCAGCACTTTAAATTTCCCTGAAGCAAACAGACAGCCAGTGAAGCTGATGTAACCTGGGAGTTGTGTGCTCCCTGTATGCCACCCCAGTTATTAGCCTGGCTGCCTCTCATTGGACTATTTGAAGCTTCTGAACAGTCTTCAAAGTCAATCCCATGTAGAGTGTGTTGCAGTAGTCTATCCTGGATGTAATGAGAGCATGGACCACCATAGCCAAGCCTGACTTCTCAAGATACGGATGCAACTGGCACACAAGTTTTAATTGTGCAAACCCCCAGCCACAGCCACAACCTGAAGTTCCAGGCTCAGCGATGAGTCCAGGAAGACTCCCAAGCTCCGAACCTGCGCCTTCAAGGGGACTGTAATTATTTGTAATTTGCTTTATGCCAAATGAGCATAAGCAACTTATAAAGTTATTTGATGACCATATATTTTTGCTATTACCTGGACTGATGTTGGAAAATCTTTTGTTATTTTCAGAAGGATATGAAGTTAAGTATAAAGTTCCCATTCTGCCTTCTCCACAAGAAAAATCAGAAAGCGACGAAGCTGAGAGTGTATCTTCTGATGAAAGCCAGGAAAAATTGAAAATTCCCTGGGTCCATGTAATTCGCTATAATACTTATTTAAAGAGACTTCTAAACATGAGCCCCTTGGCTGGTAAGAAATACTTCTCTTTGGGGGATGGGACAGAGACAGACTGTCTCTAGTAGTAATACTGGTTGCACAGATTACTATTTTTCTAGAATAGTCAAACAGCCCCAATAGTACTAACCTTCAGTCAGGCATTTAGGGGGGTTGGGGACTTCAGCCTCTCCTCCCCCCCCCCCAAATTCTCAGGGCGGTCCACGGGTAGGCCTTACTGGTACATTATTTAAACTGTTATGTTTATTCGTATCATGAACTGATCACCATGCTCAATATATCCCATATTCATGGGGGTATTGGGATAACGATAAAAAATGTTTGGTAGGGTAGACCCTCTCTCACTCAGACTCAGCCCCCCCTCCCCCCAAAATCCTGGCTACGGCCAGCCTTCAATAGTTTCATCTCTAACTCTAATGGTTAATTGAATCATCAGTGTGTGTGCACACATGTAAATTCTGCATTCTCAGATTTTTCATTTTTCTCGAAGTGGAAATGGGAGGATTTCTACATCTTTGCGTACTAAAAAGAAATTTTAGATGTGTTCTACATTTAAAATAGCTTTGGCACTGAGAGGATGTAGGTGTTACAACTTTCATGGTAATGCCCATGGTGAAGTGAGGAGATGAAGTCTTGGATATTAATCTCATCAGCCTTTGCTGAAATCCTTGTGAGCAACAAGTCAAGGAAAAGTAGCAAGCGTTTGAACCAGTAGTGCACCAGCTGTATCCTATATATCCTGAATAGGTATTAAAGTAAAGATTTGAGATGGTGGCCCTATGACTATAACACAAGGTTTGCATTCCGGTTTTACATGATACTTTGTAGTAAAAACCATGCTTTGTATGCAGAAAGTCCCAGAGTTCTCATAGGAGGATTGTGAAAGGCCCCCAATTGAAACATTGAAGAGCTACTGCTAACTAGGCATTACTGAACTTTGTGAATTGGCTTGATACAAAGCAGCTTCCTGTAATTCCTATGGCATTAGTCCCACCTCAGACATGATTCTTAAAGAACTTCGGATGGCATGAGTCTTGTATTCTCTTAAAGATTTCAGGAAACCCCATGCCAAATGTGCAAAGTGTTATTTTGTTTAGTTAATGAATTGTTTAATTAGGTATACCTAACTAATGATGTCTGAAATGTTCTAATGCATTTAAACAATTAAAATATGTTTTTAAATTTTTATTTTATTGTATTATTTTACCCCACTCCCACCCTCTACCCCTCCCTAGACATCCAATTTATACAATAAACTACAGAAATTCCATTTGAAATATCAGTCTTAATCTCAATTTTTCCACTCCATACCTTAACACATTCTCAAAGTAATTCCTAACTGGATGCCACATGCTCTTAATTATTATAACATTTTCTATTATATCTATACTGCTCAGTTTGCAATTTGTTATTTCCGCATTTAACATATTTACTATATAATTATACCAATTTGTCAGAGTCCACTGTGTTTTATCTTTCCAATGCCTCACTAAAACAATTTGTGCATATGCTATTAATTTGTCAGCCACTCTTTCCTTTTGCACATTATACACTCCTGGTATCCTTGCATGTAATACATTTCTATTGGCTATTATTATTTGAAGATTTAACATTCTATTAATTTCTCCTTCAATCATTCTCCAGTATGCCTGTACTCTATTACATTCCCATATCATATGATTAAACACACCTCTTTGTTTGCAACCATGCCAACACTTGTCCTTTACCCCTGGTAAAAAAATGTGAAAGTTGTGCTGGAGTCCTGTACCCTCTTGTACCATTTTTGTAACATTTTATTCCTTGCTTCCCTTAGTTCATTATATTTTTTCCTTTGCTATATTACTTATTTCTCTTTGCATATCTTCCCTCTCAATTTCCATAGCCATTCTCCACGTTTGAAATTATTTCCTCTATTATTTCATCTTTTATTGTTATACTTTGTTCGTACAAGTCTCCTGCCACTTCTTTCTCCTCTCTCAGAAATTTCCTAATCACCTTCTCAAATGGACTGTTCCCTTATTTCCCTCCCTTTGCCTGTAAATATTTTGTCTTATAGTCCAACTTTGGATCCAATTTCTTGCTCCAATCCAACTCTGAATTTCTTTTTTCTCAACAATTAAAATATATTTAATTTATAATGCTTGTATATAACTCTATATTTTTGAAGCTTAAGTCAAAATAGTGAGGTAATAGATTCTCCTTCCACAGCTGTTCCAAAACAAGGTGAAGGCTTATTTGCTAAAGAAGATGTGTTGTTTACTTCAGTGTTTGACACAACAATTAACCTGCGCTTAGCAGAACTGCATGCTTTTTTGAAAGCTTATTTGCCTGTATATTCGGACTGCTGCCTTCAAGACCCTCCAACACAAGTATATGGTTTTGAAAAGCCTAGCTACAGTGTGACTGTTCTTGAGGAGGTAACTTGATACTATATTCTCATGTACCACATTTAAAAAATAAAAAATACATTATGTGCATTGTGAAGTATTTCCTGAATTCAATGAGAATTCCAGTCTTGCCAAGTATAAAAAAATGCCATCATGCAGAAGTGTTTCTGAATACAGATACAAAGGCCCAAAAAACAAACAAGCTTTAAGATGAAATAAAAACCAAGCAAAACCAGACAGGGTAAAAATAAAATGAAAGATGTTATATTTTTGGGTATGTCTCAACTTTAGTTAATTCATTGTCTTCCACTTTGTTATCTAGTCATCACTCAAAGTAACTGTAAATAACAATCAAACACATTTGAGGCTAACAACCTTCAATGGTTTGCTGAACAGTTAGAAATCTTAAGATCTCATAGACATCCAAATTGCAACCATCCATTGTATTTTTAAAAACACAACAGCAGTTGCTATTTAGAGTGGGTGGAGTCGAGCTATAATGTTGTCGTTTGTTCCATTTTCTTTGCTATTCTGAAATATAGAGGAGGATGCCATCAACTATTTGGAGTTATATTCTTGGAACAGATTTGTTAAATACCAGCATCTCAAAAGCAAAACTACAGGCTATCAGTGACAACTTATAACAGCATGTTAATCATGTTTTTATAAGTTGTCACTGATAACCTGTAGTTTTGATAGAACGTAAAACAACAGAGATATACCTCCTTGGTCATATAGCAGCAATGTAGAGAAAGTTCTTGTGTTTCAGGTTTTAGGAAAGTGGTCCATTTTGGTTTTAGATTGGATTCACGACCTTTTTTTATAAAAAAAAGCGTTGTTGTTTCTACAGCAGTCATCTCCTATTAATACATCATGCTAGATGCCTTTAAAGCTGAGTTATTTATATTGTTTATTGAATTATTGAAACTTGCCATTGCATGTTTCAATTCCATGAGAGTGAGAAGGAGAAGGCTTACAAGAAGAAACTACTGTAATAGGGACCAAGCTTCAGGAGATGGAGGTTCGCTTGTCAAAATTTGACGTATTTGAATACTAATCCACTTTAGTTACCCAATTCCAAGTCAAAATTCTAAATGGGGTATTTTTCAGAAGTGAAAAGGGACCATTTGTTTGTTTGTTTGTTTGTTTGTTTCATTTCTACCCCACCTTTCATGACCCCAGAGGGGACTCAAGGCAGCTTACAAATCTGGCAAAAATTTGTTACTCACCTGGAAATAATCAAACCTCTTTTAAAATTTGGCAGCATACCTTCAGTTGTTTTTTCTAGTCACTGTGTCCAATTTCAGTTTGAAATTCCAAACCAGGATCTTCTTAGAAGGAAGAATAGTTGTTACTCATCAGGAAATACTTTTTAAATGAACTACCAACCAGGAAAATGCTATCTAAGGCACTACTGCCAAGATTCTTTAGGCCTGAGAAAAACCAAACAACCAGGAAAGCAGAATAAAACTAAGATAATATTACTAAAATGCCTGAAGTTCATGAAGGTGGGAAAAGGTCCACTAAGATTCCTGTGATTTTTTTAAAAAAAGGGGATAGGAATACTGCCTGGACTGCTTCTGTGGGATATTAAGCTCAGGCCCAAGCAGTATGAGGTACAATTCAATGAGAAAACAAGAGAGAGACCCCTCTTTTGCACAATTGCTAACATTGCTGAGATAGCAAGGACAGGTGAGAAAGACTAGGGCACTGTACCGAAGATTTTATTTATTTATTTATTATTTTGATTTCTATACCACTCCATTCCAAACTATTTAATAATATTCATATGTCTGGTTATATTTCTTTAGCCATCCCAAGATTCACTTGAAACATCTCACACAGTTTTATTGGGGGAAATGAGTTCTAATATCATTTCTACTTCTGAGGTGGATCTGCATACAGACAACAAGGCAATCAGTGCTCCCATTAAGGAACTTTGTGTGCAGTGGTACCTTCCATCTTTGGAGAAATCATCAAAAGATGGAGAAACAATGGTATAGTTACAAAATCAGTTTTTCATTCTATTATCAAGCATTTTTCTTGAAGGAGTACTGTAGATACATTGTGATTGTGGATGATCGCTAATGCCATATGCCTTTATGTATTATAAAAGCCTGTATGGCTTGGGTTTAGGTTATCTGAAATACTGTTTTCTTAAGCATGTACAGACTTGAAGATTTGTAAGAGGAGCCTTTCTCCTATTATCTCTAGAGGCACAAAAGCTGCTCCAAACTGGAATGGCAGTTTAAACGAGTATATGGCAGCTTGCTCCTGTTTTACTGAGAGGCTCATGGAATAATGTCTTATTGTCCTATGCCAGCTCATTAAAGAATTGTGATGATGTATATTGTCCATGTATATGTATTCACATCTATGCACAGTATGATCCATGAACACCATGGTGCAATGTATCTTTTTTGTAAATGAATGTGCTCAATGGTATTGTATCTTATAAATTTCCTTTTTTGTATGCATAGGTTTTGTTCATTTTTGCGTATAATACAAAGCCAGTCAGAGTAACCAACATCAAATTTGTCAATGCAGTCCATGTATATTGTGGTTACTTGTGGATACCACTGAATAGGTAAGTTATTGCAATGTTTGAATCTGATGGATGATCTTGTGTATAAAAACATACTATGTAGTTGGTTTTTTTTGCTATAGATCAGCAGTTCCCAACCTTTTCCAAGTCACGACCCATTTTATAGTGACTAATGACCCTGATACAGGTTTGTTGATAGGGTAAATGAAAATACATAAAAATTAGATTTTTCAGTATGTAATTCAAAATAATGTTAATTTATAATGCAATGGTTGAAATTGTGACTCATTAACAAGCTTAAAATTTGTGGTTGAGTTTTTTGTTGTTTTGGCTCCCATGCCTATCTCTACTGACCACAATCACGCAAAAGCAAATCTTTAAGAATCCAGAAAACCATTTTAGTACATAAGTCAATAAAAAGAGAAATCCCAGAGTATGAAATTAATTTTATTACTGAAAATAATAAAACATTGTAGCTTCATATTGCTACAATATCTGCAGTAGTGTTTATAGGATTAATATCATTATTTTCTTTTAGGGTTATTGCAGTACGTGAAAAGTTGTCTGATCTGAAGCAACACATTGAATTCTTAATTCAATCAGAGTTGATTCCTGAATCAGTAACTGAACTACCAAAGCATATGCCTTCAGCAGGATCCAGAATTAATACAGCAAGGGTGTCATTAGATGAAAAAGCAAAGGTACATTTTCAGAAAGCACTCATATGATGCTTCATAGGTGTGGCATTTATTATTGTTGTTTTTTTTAAATACTGTAAGGTTATGAAGGAAGAATTAAGTGGAATTGCCCAATGGCACATAAATTGGAATCATGGTGTTATAATTGTGCAGTGTGAAAGGGCCTTTGTTTCACATTGGGCTGTTGAGTGGGAAAGCTCCCCCACTTGGAAATTTGGGATTCTCCTGTTTTGTTCTTTTATTTTGTGTATTGGTATCCCCTTTCACTATATAAAGAGCTCATCTATTACCCATTTCATTGGCTATCTAGGATATCATATGAAATAGGTAACTGGTGGCTATCAGCATTTGAATTTTTGGGAACTAGATATAGGAATTACCTCCAAACTCCAAACCTGTTATTGTGGGATGTGGGGCCATGTTCAAAATGTTCATTAAATTCAACCAACCAACCATTACATTCACCAGCCAATTACGTTCACCAACCAATTATACCTTTTTCTATGACCCTGTGAAATCAAGTGTGGAGGGTCTTCTCTCTGTCCCATCATGCGCTGAAGTGTGCTTGGTGCGAACACGAGAGATGGTCTTTTCAGTGGCTGCTCACAGACTGTGGAACTCCTTCCCAAGAAAGACCAGGATGACCCCATCCCTGCTTACTTTTTGCACGCAGAGAAAGACTGCTGGGAAGGTGTGATGGGAGTCGGGGTGGGGGATTGTGTGATTTAAATCATAATTTAGGTGTATTCGTTATATGTTAACTGTATTTTAACCTAAACCCACACTGTATTATTTAAATGTGGTTTTTTTTAATTGTATTTGCTTTGTTTTAAATTGTGACCAAAGTGTGGGATAGTTAGCCGCCTTAAGCCCCCATGGGAGAAATATAGCAAGGGTGTCATTAGATGAAATAAAGTAAACAAATAAAGAAATAAGATAGTTATTATTTTTAAATTTTGCTTAGTCATTGCTTTTCTCAATGGCAGAAGAGCAGTAGTTTCTTTTAAAAGGTGGTGATAGAGATGGCAGGATATGTGATGTGAAAACAATTGAGGGCTTTTCTGCCAGCTATATTTCTTAGGCTTTTTCAAAGCAGTATTGGATAAGATTTTCTTATCAAAAATTAAGAGATGGCCTACACATTTCTTTGTGATGAGTGCAGTTTCTAATAAATTCAGAGGAATTGTGTCAGTACAATTGTTGGTTGATGAATACCAAGGAAAAATAGACATTTATGCTCAAAGTAGGAGACATTTATCATGTGACAGTTTTTCTTCAATGTCTAATACATGATTAATGATGCTTGTGCTGACATTTTACCTGATGGATATCATGACAGCTCAGACAACAGTTGCCTCCTTTCATTACTGAAAAGCTGTATTCTGAGTGGCTTGGATGACTAATATTTCAAACAATCATATAATACAGTAGCGTTAAATGGCAGACAGTGTTAACTTTTAAAATTATTTTTAACTTTTGGATATTTCACCCAATCATATAATACAGTTTGCTTAAATGGCAGACAGCACTAACTTTTAAAATTACTTCTATTCTTTTGATTCACAATGGAATTCGACACAATCAAGATCTTTGACATGGAACCTACTGTTGCTGCAATATTTTAGGGGTATTGTGACTGTTCCAGACAGTTGTGTGGGAGCAAAGATTTGTGACCGATTTGCTAAGTCTGGAACACCTGAATGCTAGGTATCAAGGTTTAAAGGCTGTTCATCTGGTACAAATATAAAACAAAAATATGAGATAATGTTGAAACCATACAGTATAACAGTAATATTTTTATTATTTTTCCTTGGTGCATTTAGGAAATGGTTAAAGAATGCATTTCTGAAATAGAAGCCTTGTTGACTGGTGACACAGATCAATCACCACTACTCACAGAGGTAGGCTTTTCGGATTTAAAAATAATTTGTCAGTAAAACTTTCATAGTGACTTCACCCTGCTACTGATTGTTAAGCATACATATAATTAGCTACAATGTAGGAAATGCATTGGCAAATTTATAAACTGTGCTTCTTTGTTACCAATTTTTTCTTTGGATATGGTTGCATGAAAGATAATTCATTAGGGTCTTATTCAGACATCATCATTAACCACGGTTCTGTGAATGAGACGACATTCTTGCTTGTTTTCTGATTGCTCCTACTTTCAGCTCAGGTGACGAAATAAACCATGGATTTTTCCCTTGGTATGTTTTTCATAATGTCCAAATATGGCAGTTTGGTAGGCTTCTTCTACAACGAATGAGAGAAGTAGATCCTAAAACACAGTTTATATTTGGACCCATCAATATCCTTGAGGAACAGATGATGAGTTCTCCATTGCTTTCCAATGTACTATATCTATATTATGGAAAGAATGTCCAAATAAAAAGTATATTGAGATGTCCAGGGCAAAAAAAAGGAGAAAGGGAGTTTTTGTATGTCTGAAATCCCAAAAGAGGAGAATCATTCTGAAGCTCCTTCTTTCACTCCTCAATTCTCAAATAGACATTACTTATGTGGGCACACAAGTGTCCTAGAATGCAACACCCTCCAGATCTATGGATGCCTTCTCCTGGTCTGGCCATGTCGTATGGGACTTATAAGGAGGTACAGCAACTGAGGATCTGGAAGGCAGCCAAGGATATGACCTTCTAGTTCCTTGATTGCTTCTACCTTCCCAATGTGGCATTGGGCAGATGGGGGAAGAACATCTGTGGAGCCGAAAGGCTGCAGTCTTCCATATCTTTAGTTGATGCTCCCCCCACTCCCAGCATGATGTGCTGATGTCTAGGTGTCCCTCAGTTCTTGCTGTTGGAAACTTTCTCCTTGTGTGAGATCACATCAAAAATGCATATTGTCCAAATAAATCTGGCCATTGGGAGAAAATGTATTACATTATGCGATCTCCCTTGCAAGGATGAATAATTTAACACACCATGTTCATAATCTATATCTCTCGGCATTACTTCGCGAACAAAGGTTCTTAGGAAGGACTCATCCCATGCTTTTTTCAAGCGCGTTGATTACTAAAAAGGCCAATATGAGATAAGAGTTAAGGTCCTTATATAGTCATGGATAAATTGACTGAGTTTTTTGACTATTTTTTAAATTTAAATCTTTAGACTTGAATGTTGTATATACTTTGTCTAAGTATATACAACATTTCCTGACAAACATGGATTTTTGGGGTGTTGTATGGTTTCCAGGCTGTATGGCCATGTTCTAGGAGCATTTTCTCCTGACGTTTCACCTGCACCTGGCTGGCATCATGAGAGAATCTGATGGTGTGTTTTTTTAACAGTCTCCTCTTTTATAACAGTGTTTTCTCAAAGAATGAAAGCAACTCAAACCCATGTACACATTTTAGGCAGAAGTTTTCTCATTTAACTATACTTGATGACTAGGAACAGTATTAATTTTAATACTCTAATTCAGTTTTGCTTTGCTTCTTTATGTTTTTTTCTCATTGCAGATCCCCTTTGACATAACTTTACCAGCAATAAAGAGCTTGAGGAAACTATTTGATCCATCCAGTGGGTGTGTGACCATCGCAGGAAACGTTTTCAACTGGATAGTGTCATTACTCGACTAAAACTGATACGCATTTTAGGTTTAGGAGTTTGACCATTTTTGTGATAATTTGTTCCTTATTTCTGCATTTATTCCATGCAGTAGTAAAGACATGTTGGTCTTTGTGAATTATATTTTTGATGCTAATTTGAGTTTCTTATATTCACTTTTGATTTAAAAGACATAAAACCTATGAGTTGTATAAAGCTTTTGTTTTTGTTTTAAGCATAATTAAAAGTTTATTTTACTGAAGATTGCAGAGGATTTGCAGAGGATTTATATCCATCTATACTAGGAGCAGATTTGATTAATTACCCTTAAGATGCCTAATAAATAAAATAAACATTGTCTTCCTATTTTCTCTTAACTGCTTAGACTTGACTAATGGTTCTGACCTAATAATGATACTCCTTCAATAGTTTTAAAGATTGTAAGATTTAGGAGGGTGGAATAGCCTTTCAATAGCTATATACTTGGTTTTTAAAAATTAAAGAGCTGAAATTCAGATTATTGTGTTTTAGATCTTGTAAGTTTTCATGATTTATATCAATTGGGCAGTCCTGGTCTGCAGCTGATTCAGTAATTAATGGCTTATGGAGTATTATTTTACAGTAAGAATTTAATAATATTGCCAGGTATTACTGATATTGACACAAGGCATTATTTTATTCTATTAATGTATCATACCAGGTTTCTAACTGTTCAGAATATCTTAGATGTTTCTAGCAAGTTGATTTCTCCTGGTATTTCTATATTCTGTTAAATTCCTGTTTCCATGGATCTCTGTAACAAGAGAACTGAGAGAGTAACACCCATGAAACTGGAGGCTCTAGCCATTTCATTTGGAACTTTAGTTGTTAATGCCATCTTTTCCAGACCATTCATATATGGTTGTAACTATAAGAATAGAAGGAATCCCACTCAAGGTGAGCCCCACATGTTAACCGAACTGTTGTATTTCTATAGTCATGCATTCACGCTGAATACAGTCCTCATGAAATCTTAAGCCATAGCCATCAATGTTTTTAGAAATATATAAACATTTTATTGAGGAAAATAGCTACGATAAGGTGTTTTAATGTGGTTTCTTTGGAATGCACTAAACATTTTAGGACCTTTTGCCTTTTAAATATGATCCCAATCACCAAGTATTATCAAATGAATAAGGGAACGTCTGTCTCCTTCTGGGAAGGATTTCATAAAGGAAATCTATTGCATGCTGTTAAGGGTATTGTGGTTGTTCACTGACAACTTTGCTAGAATGTTTGTTTTGTTTTATTTGGTTATAGTTTTTTTTTGTCCCCTCCTTCACAAAAATGTAACACATGTTATAAATAAAGTAATGTACAAATATATGACTCCCTTATATGCCTGCTTAGAGATGTGTGGTTCATCAACAGATTAGATTCTTTTTCTTGATGGATAGATAGTTATGGATATGATACAAGGGATACAATACTGTATAAGGTAAAGCCTTAATGAAATGTCTAAGGCATTATACAGACACTTTGGAAAGTATGTAAGAACTTGATAATGTTATGAGATGTTTGTTATCCTATATGCCATGTAATTTAATGTGCTGAAATTAATTTATTCAGACATTGACATGCCTGTGCTTCTTCCTAAGGGGAAGACATGTTTCTATATCTATTATTGCATACAGTAAATACACTGAAAGATTAAAGAGCCTGCTCATTTTCCTATTTAAATGTCCTGAGAATCATAGACTTATGAATGTTTAAATGGAGTATTGATGTTAATTGTTTGCCTGCTTTTCATCAATATCAAAAGAGAAAATAAATAGGAATTCACAGTAAAACAAGGTATAGGACACATGTGTCAAACTCAAAGCCTTTGGACCGAATCCAGACTATCATGCCATTTTATGTGGCCCTCCAGATGCTGGACTTCAACTCCTGTATTCCTCATCATTAGGCATTATGACTAGAGATGATGAGACACAGTAATTACTTCCTCCAACTTGAGAATCACAAGTACTGTTGGGTTGCAATTCCCATTCCCAGTTTGCAAGGTGGATAATCAAAGTGATAGGAGTTGCTACTCAGTAACATCTGGGGAGTCAAACTGGGTAAAAACGAAAGAGCACCAACCACTATGTAAAAAATTATAGTTGGCCCTCTGTGTCCATAGATTAACTGTCCATGGATTCAACTGCCCTTTGAAGGCAACCATAAGGCTGATGTGGCCCTCGATGTCACAATGCTAGGACTAGGCCCGCCCCCTTAATTACACACAGAGAGATGAGAGTCAATTAACTATTTATTGAGTAATTAAGAACAGGTGAAAAAGATGTAATGTCCAAAAAGAAATGAGAAAAGCAATTAGGATCAAAAGGTCAAAAATGAAGAATCAATCAAAATGCAAAGGTCCATAAAAACAAAGCAAGGTTCAATTAGGCAAAGTAATCCGTGGAATTAAAACAAGGCAATGTCCATGAAAATACAAGGTCCAAGGTAACTCTTGGCAAGGTAGCCAGTCTATGGCTTTCAGGAACCAGGTCGCTTCACTCCCTTCAGATCAGAAGTGGCCGACCAACTGAGGAACCGTTCCCACGGAACGTATATTTAATTTCCTCCTTTGTGAGACCAGCGCCGCTCTAGGCTTCGTCTCCATTCCTTTCTATTATCCTCAATACTTCGTCTGCGGTCAATGCTCCTTCCCGGCCGAGCCGCAGCTGTCTCGCTATCTTCCTGAGAAACCTCCTCCCTTTCGGTTTCCATCAGCTCATCCCCCGCTGGTTCCCAGATACGCTCTTGGGAACCTCGTCCACCTGGTTTCTCATACGAGTTATCTGAATCGGGGTCAGACTGACCTCCCCCGTCCTCGTAAGCTTCAGGCCAATCATCCTCCCATTGCAAACTGTCTGTAGGAGATGCAAACCCATCGGCCCCATCATCCGCTTCACCTGTATCCCCATCAATTGGGTCCAAAGCAATTGGGACCCCCGGGGCGACCCCAGACCCCCCCAACTGCACTGGAGACTGGGTTGCTACACTCGATGAAAATGAGTTTCATGCGCCCGGTATATGATATAAGAAATAGGAATTGACATTTTAAAAATTGTTTCTTATTTGCAAGTTAAAATGTGTACTTGTCTTTTTCCCACAACTGTTGATAGACATATGCTGTAGCCTTAGTATTTCTGCACGTGGACTTGTAGTCAGTCTGACTGCTGCTGTTGGGCTATAAGGAAAAAGGAGCTAGGCTGAAGAAACAGTGACACTAAAGGATCCCCTTTGCACCAAGATCTGTGTCTCAGCTAATAGTTATTAAAGCTACTTCTCTCTATGGCTGGTTCCAGGCAGGGAAGAAATCCATGCTGACCTGGGTTTAAAAACTCCCTATGAGTTTTCCGGACTGATTCGGAACTTAATTAATTCAGGACAAAGCAGGGTTTTCCTGCTTTGTCCCAAATCAGTTTGCTTTTACCAAAGGCATTTAGACAACTCTGGTAAAAGCGCACGAGCTTGCACGTTTTGGGCTCTATCTGGATGGGTCCTAAAACAGACTATTTAAATTCTAAACTATTAAACCAATGTATGAACTTGTATCTTTAAGTGAGAAGAAGAAAGAGGAGATTCAGTATTCCCATCTCTCTTCAGTTAAAAGCTGAATAAAATTTTGTCAGCCTTTCTCTGGATGCCCTCCAAAAAAATCTCCAGTAAGAAGAGGAAATAGAAGCATTTTATATCCAACACTTCCAAGATAAAAGCACAGCAGAATAAAGAACCTTTCTTCCCTATCTCTTTCCAAAGGCTTTTTCAAGAGATGTTTGTGCGTCATAAGCAAAAGTACATTAGCTCTTTTTTTGCTTATGAAAACCTTCAAGTTCTATCTTTGGAACATTAGCCATCTTAATTAAAAGGGATAATGCAATTTGAAAACTTCAGATTAAAAGCATGTATTAGTAACTAAATGAAAATCTATTTTAGAAATGCCTTCTTTGTATGGCTATCAGCACGGTACCTATCAAAGCTATCAATAGTCCTGTTTAAACTAAATATTAAATAAGATGCATGCCACATTTCTAAATAGCTGATTATCTTAAGGCATTTTAATGAAATAGGAATGTTGTCACACCTTTTAACCCAACTAAAAATTGAAATGAAGAGGTCTTGATATTCTGGTAACCATAGCAACATGTTCCCATCAAGAATTTATTGCAAGATTCAGAAGGAAAGACTGTCAAAAATATTCTTGAGATAACTAGTTTAAGATCATAGCCAAAGTTCTTAGACTGCTATATAGCACAATACCTTCCATAATTAAGCTTCAGAGTTAAATGATTTATTTTCCACGTGTTTCTTTGGTATTTCATGTGAAATATTTTAAATACTGCCTAATTTGTTAAAATGCATAGAATCTAAGACTTTAAAAAGTGATTGAGATATATAATATTAGCACAAAGATTAACAGTTTAATACTAGTTCTTGTTTAGATCAATACAGAAAACTCAAATGGTCATATTTAATTCTTGGCAGACTCAGCTTTCTGACAATGAGGGGCACAGATGTCCTGTTGGAGGAATGCCCTGGAGACTTCTTACATGTCTTCCCGTAATGCTGACATTACTGAGATTTCCTACCGAATCAGGAAAGGTGGATATAAGCAATTGGTTTTTTCTTGTCCTTTTTGGACAAAGTTTCCAAGTCTACTAGAGCTTTCAGAAAAAGATCACTGTTCCCAGAAAAGATGGGGTTTAGAGCTGAGTGCGAAAGAAGTTTCTCTGTGTGTATTCCTACACACAAGGGAGTAATATTGAAGAACCTGCCATCTGTTCATAATCCCTCCCCACCTCCCCAATACAAAGCATAACACATTTAAGATCTCACCCAAAGAGCTCATACTGAAAATTTCCAGAAGGCTAGATGCATTAGTCTATTTAGCAATAACGTCCTATATCTATGTCAGGGGTTCACATCAGTTTGAAATTCCCAGTTGTATAGCGAGAGACTCTTCACTCCTGTTAGGGAGTCAAATATCTACTTGCAGTGATGTGGTCACCTCAGGAACAAAAACAACATGCCGGCACAAAGCTGTTCATTCAAACTGGGAGGCCTTGCTCACTGCACTTAAGTTGCAGTAATAGTACAAATACTAACACAGTATGTACAAGCTCTCTCTTTTCTATTTTCATCTACCAACCTCAATACGCTAACCTCCAATTCTTATAAACTCTGTAGGGTTACTACAAACTAAGACCCCTTCCACACAGCTGTATAAAATCCACCTTGAACTGGATTATATGGCAGTGTGGATTCAGATAATCCAGTTCAAGGCAGATATTGTGGATTATCTGCCTTGATATTCTGGGTTATATTGCTGTGTGGAAGGGCCCTTAGGTAACTGTCTCAGCACTCAGCTACCACATCATTCCAATTACAGTGGAGCTGTGGTTAATCCTGAGACATTGATTTTGTTAGCACTTAAAGAAATGCCTATTTACAGATTTTGACAATCCACAGATTCAACACTGCTTGAAAATATTTTTTGAAAAATCCAAGAAAACAAATCTTAATTTTGCCATTTTATTTATTTAATTTATTTATTATTTATTTATTTATTCAAATTTATCCGTCGCCACTCCCATCCGGCTTGGGGCGATTTACACAGGATAACAACAGCATTACAACAATATAAACAGCATTAAAAGAGAACATAAGATTAAAACAGCAGTTAAACATACATATAGTCTCAGGAGAGGCCAATATAATGTCGCGGGAGACCAACATATTAAGAGCCGAAAGCCTGTTTGAACAACAGAGTCTTGCAGGCCTTCCGAAAAGCCAGCAAACTCGAGATCTCATGGATTTCCGCGGGTAACGCGTTCCAGAGGGTCGGAGCAATATTTTATACAGGAGACATCATTGTAATATGCCATTGTATATAATGGGAGTCTGCATACAGAAAAACAGAACTAGCGTGAGTTTATGTCCCTGTGACCTGTATGTGACAAAAAGGAAATGTATGTTTGAAAAGTGCATGAGATTACCTGTACACAAGATTTAGTATCTTTTTTTTCTTCAAATAGCTAGAAAAACACATACCTAACCAGTGGGACTATGAATACCCTGTAAATGTATATGTAATAAAGGTGAATGTATGTACCTATAGATATTTTCCAACTTGGTTCCCACTTCCAGGAGACCCTGTGATTCTTGCCAACAATGGATCTGGACTAAACATAGATTCCCCATGACCAACAAAAAATACTGGAGGGGTTTGAAGGGGGGGGGGGGGTGTTGACCCAGCGCAATGGGAGTTGCAGTCTCTCCACATCCAGAAAGCTCTGTGACCCCCACTGATGATGGTCCTGGATCAATCTTGGCACACATAGCTTTCATGACCAATTTTAAGTACTGCTGGGTTTTGGAAGGGATGGAGCTTGGGCGATGGGATTTGCAATTCACCCACATCCAGCGACCACTTTAAACTCACTGGCAATGGATCTGGACAGAATTGGGACACATACCCATCATGACCAACTTTAAGGACTTGTGGGGTGGGCATACACCCAGATGATGGGAATTGTAGTGCACCCACATTCTTGTGCATTTTATTTATGGAATCATTCATAAAATCCAAAAACAATGACTTTTCCTAAAAACTGTGTTACAAATTACCCAACCTGCATTGCTGGATACCAAAGCTAGTAAAAAAATTTTTAAAAAATTATGCCACGTAAGAACAAAATTATCTTCTGTAGGTTCATGGTTATAATGTAATTTAGATTGCCTTTTACATTGCCAGAGAAGATCCAGATTGGTTTATATAGCTGTGTAGACTCATATAATCCAGCTCAAAGCAGATAATGTGAATTTTCTATGGCAATGTAAAAGGGCACAGTCATGCCTTAAAAGTTTTTTGGGAAGTAGTCACCAGATCCCATCTGATCATGAAAACTAAGCAGGGTTAGCTCTGGTTACTACTTGGGTGAGAGACTCCAAGAATCAGTATTGGAAAAGACCACATGAGCCACCCCGTCCAGCCCCCCCCGTCACACAGGAATGCACAAACAAACTTGGTAGGCTACATTCAATACTGTAGACTGTATTATAGAGGAAGGAGAAAACCAGAATGATGTTTGAATGTTAGTTTAGGCCACTTTCCACTCTGCCATGGAAACCAACTGGGTGACTTGGGCAAGTCGCATGCCTTCAGTCACAGAGGAAGGCAAGGGCAAACTCTGAGCAAATTCTCCCAAAGCAAATTCTCCCTATGAACCATCTAAGAGTTTAAGATTGTCCGGGGAGGCCCTGCTCTCGGTCCTGCCTTCTTCACAGGCGTGACTGACTGGGATGAGAGACAGGGCCTTCTCAGTGGTGGCCCCTTGGTTGTGCAATGGCCTCCTCAGGGATATTACATCAGCCCTCCCCCTCTTGACCTTCCGGAAAAAAAAGTGAAAATGTGGCTATTTGAACAAGCCCATGGAATCTAATGCAACAGTTAAAACACGGAAGTAGACTAAAGTGAACATGGGAACGGCTCAGACAACTATTTTTGGATAATGGGACTAACAATGAAGGCATTGGTGTCATGTTTTTAAAGGTTTTATCGAATGTACTTTTAATTATGTTAATTAAATATTGTTAGACATCAAATTGCTGCCTAGTTGTAAGATGCCTTGGGTCACCTTCGGGTTTGTGAAAGGCGGGATAGAAATATCATAAATCTATATACATAAAAATGTAATGTTCATTTGTGAGATTAACATAACTCAAAAACCACTGGACAAATTGACATGAAATTTGGACACAATACACCTATCAGGCCAACGAGTGACCATCTCTCATAAAAACACTAAAAAAACACAACAGAAGGGACTTTAAAAGCAAAAAAAGCAAAAAGCTGCTACAGCGCATGCGCAAAAACAACTCCCCCGGCAAACAAAACACATAATTGAAACTCGGAAGTTTAATCAGTCTGCCTGACGAATGTTTTATATGTATTTTATGTAATTTTAATGTTTTATGCATATTGTTGTTTTATGTATGCTGTGTGATCCACCCCGAGCCTGCAGGGAGGAGCGGAATATAAAATCGAACAAATAAATAAATAAATAATAGGATATCCACTCTTTTTTGGACTACAGCTCCCAGCATGCCCTAGACCAGCCCCTTTAGGAGAGGAAAGTTTTTTTCCCCATGAATCAATCAGGGCCAGCGAACACCTCCCAACAAAGGATCCCCCAGGCAATAACCAGCCAGGCACTGAAGCTGCAAGGCCATTCAATGCTAATCATGGCGGCCAATTGGAACATTCACACATGCCTCAAGCAGACTAGACTTCTTTCTCCCACCCTTGACATTCCACTTGCCTAGTTTCCAACAGACTTCACAACCTCTGAGGATGCTTGCCATAGATGTAGTTGGGGTAAAAGGTCACAAGCGCGCAAGTGTGCACGCCTGCAAGTTGCAACAGGGCTGTATGGCGTGGGAGGAGTTCAGGAGAGCAAATGGACGGGCTCTGCGCAGTGGCAACACAACGCCAGGGTAACGCCACCGCCCCCTTTCTAGGCTTCAGTGCCCCCCAATTTCATTGGAGGCTTCTACCGCCCCTCCTGAAACGTGCGACCACCCATTGGGGGGCGGTAGCACCCACTTTGAGAATCACCGATCTACAGGAACACTTGCTGGAACACCTCAGCAAGCGAGAGTCCAAAAGTGGCAGGCTAAATGCCAGAACCTCAACCAAATGAGAGACTCCTGGGCACACAGAAAACTGGCGTGGGAGGAGTTCAGGAGAGGAAAGGGACGGGCTCTGCGCAGTGGCAACACAACGCCAGGGTAACGCCACCGCCCCCTTTCTAGGCTTCAGTGCCCCCCAATTTCATTGGAGGCTTCTACCGCCCCTCCTGAAACGTGCAACCACCCATTGGGGGGCGGTAGCACCCACTTTGAGAATCACCGATCTACAGAAACACTTGCTGGAACACCTCAGCAAGCGAGAGTCCAAAAGTGGCAGGCTAAATGCCAGAACCTCAACCAAATGAGAGACTCCTGGGCACACAGAAAACTGGCGTGGGAGGAGTTCAGGAGAGGAAAGGGACGGGCTCTGCGCAGTGGCAACACAACGCCAGGGTAACGCCACCGCCCCCTTTCTAGGCTTCAGTGCCCCCCAATTTCATTGGAGGCTTCTACCGCCCCTCTGAAACGTGCGACCACCCATTGGGGGGCGGTAGCGCCCACTTTGAGAATCACCGATCTATAGAAACACTTGCTGGAACACCTCAGCAAGTGAGAGTCCAAAAGTGGAAGGCTAAATGCCAGAACCTCAACCAAATGAGACTCTCTCCTGGGCACACAGAAAACTGGCGTGGGAGGAGTTCAGGAGAGGAAAGGGACGGGCTCTGCGCAGTGGCAACACAACGCCAGGGTAACGCCACCGCCCCCTTTCTAGGCTTCAGTGCCCCCCAAATTCACTGGAGACTTCTACCGCTCCTCTGAAACGTGCGACCACCCACTGGGGGGGCGGTAGCGCCCACTTTGAGAATCACCGATCTACAGAAACACTTGCTGGAACACCTCAGCAAGTGAGAGTCCAAAAGTGGCAGGCTACACGCCAGAACCTCAACCAAATGAGAGACTCCCTCCTGGGCACACAGAAAACTGGGCAACTTAGAAGGTGCTGAATAGACTGTGGTCTGGCACCACGTAGGGTTGCCGTTTTTGATATAAGAAATAAGGGACATTTACAGGATTTTTCACAAAAATAAGGGACACTTCATTAAACTCAAACATTAGGTAGAAATAGTTTTATTAACAGAATAAGATAATGATTGAAACTCACAAAAGAAACTGACTTATACCCTCTTAACAGTACATGGTATCATGGCTTTGTCATGCAGAAAAAACATTATCAGAACTACCTAATTTTCTCCATCTGTATTTAGTAATTGACTTTGCTGACTTTAAAAGTGCACTGTCTAAACATTAAAATAAAATAAATTTTATAAGACAGTACATCTTCATGATTATTATGCCAATAGTTAATGGTATAGTATAGTATGGGATACACAGCATTGTATAGTATTGGGATGCACAGCTAGGCCTATTTTAAGAGTAACTCTCAAGCAACCAGAAACTATCTTTATCCAATATGATCCAACATTCCCCTTGGGTAACGGTTAATCAGTCTACTGTACTTTGAAAAAGTCCTGTATTGCCTCTTCCTTCCAACGGGGACGCAGGCTGCCCTGCGAGTTGGAATCCCCGGGCAGGCATTGCCGTGGAAACCGCAGCGCGCAGCTTCCTCTGGTCAACCCCGCCCACTCCTGTCCTGCTAGTCAAAAATAAGGGAGAGGGTCTGAAAATAAGGGACACCAATTTTAGGGCCAAAATAAGGGACGTCCCTTAGAATTGTAGCAGCAAATCAGGAGTCCCAAAACTCCCAGGTGGTACCTTTTTGACTCTCAGGCGGCGCAAACGTGCGAGCGCAGGTACGAGAAAACGCAACAACCGTTACTGCGGTTCAATGAAGCCAAAGTTTATTTGCACAACATCAGCTGACGGGATCTGCCCACAGAACTCGCTGCTTCAGGGCAAGAGCCCCGTACAATCTCCGACTATCCCTTATATACACTCTATGGCGGCAGATCCCTTGTCCCTCCTTTCTCCATCATCATCATTGGTTCACAGCATCAACTCATTTTTATTATCCAATTAAACATCACATTATTTGGCATCACACTCTATTTGCATTCCTATTTGCTAAACAGCACTGCGCAGTATTAATTCTTCATTCTCACAGTATGTTATTTGCCATATGGGCATCCTGTTCTTAATTTGCAACATTTCTATTGAAGCAGCCAAATTAAGGAGTTATGGAACTCCAAGTAGCAAATTTACTTTTATCAAAGCTACCTGAACGTGCGGGTACAAGGATGAGGGAAAACTCACGACAACTGTGAAGTAGGTGAAATCAAACAGATTTATTGTTGGCACCAGCTGGTGGGCTTCTGCCAGCAGAACACGCTGCAATCAGGGGCAAAAGACCCCGTCACTTTCAATACAATAACATTTATACCCCAATGGAGGCATTTCAGTTAAGCCCACCCCTTCTTCATGGATCTTGTACAATCATAATTGGCTGGTGTCTCAGGTTATTTCATTAATCCAATAGAATATTGCATTTCCATTTGCATCACATCTCAGAAGTCCCACCTATGAATGAGAACAATAGTCATTTCTATGTTAGTTCTTCTCACAGTACAGCTATCAGTGCTAAGTCTCTTGTGTTCTTAGTTTGAAACATTTAGCTTCCAGGCTCCGTGCCAGCAACGGAGGGGGGCTAAACTCTCCACTCATGCGCAGTTCTTTCCCATATTAGCATTAAGGTTTTTCATAGCACATCCTGTACTGTTTCATCAATCTAAGCCTATGTTATCTCACATTAGGCACAGAGTGCATCAAGAAGCATAAATCACAGTGTTATTTTCACAGTGCAAGTGCCTGCCTGATTCTTGGCACAGGAACCCACTTTTCAAAGACACGTGTGCAGCATCACTCTCTGACTGTACTCCTGCACGAAAAGTACCAAAACCTGCTTTACTATGCCGTCCTTCTGTGCCAGCAGGGAAGAACGGTCTCATTTGCCCATGCGCGGTTCCTACCAATCAGTAACAATGTAAACAGACACACGCTGGGTGCTAGCTAGGCCAATCACGGCCAGTGTTATCAGGAAAGGCACATGATGTACTCTAACAAATCACAGCTTGTGCCTGACGTACCAATCAGAGTGCATTATTCTCGTCTTGGCTGCCAGCATGATTTCTGGCAAGCTACCTCGCTATACTAAGGCCTGTGCTTGTGCATCACTCTCCTCTGACTGTACTTCTGCTAAAAGCACCAATTCTGCTTTAGAATAAGGGACATATGGGAACCCTAGCACCACAAGATGCAGAGCCAACCTTAAGAAATGGGGCTACAAAGTGGAATCCACCACATGCGAGTGTGGAGAAGAGCAAACCCCAGGCCACCTACAATGCAACCTGAGCCCTGCCACATGCACAATGGAGGCCCTTCTTATGGCAACACCAGAGGCACTCCAAGTGGCCAGCTGCTGTTCAAAGGACATTTAACTGAATACCAAGTCTGCAAACTTTGTGTTTTGTTTGTTTTTAATGCAATGCAACTGTTTGGCTCGCTCCTGACACGATAAACAAACAACAATTTAAACAATTTTGTGTCTAAAGTTTGTGTACATTGAGCTATTTAGAAAGCAAAGATGCCCCAAACACCTGGAGGGCTGGATTTGGCTCATGCCTGGGATATATATGCACGCGCTATCTTCCAAGTTGGCAGTTCTTTTGGATAGTAGAACAGCGAGGGAGAGACAAGCGGACCAATCGCGGCGCGCGCGAGACGCGTCCGTCCAATCACATGCCTCCGCCTTCTTGAAAAAAAAAAAAGAAAAAAAAAGAAGGAAGCTGCGAGCGGGGCAATCTTAAAGCTTTCCTTTCCAGCTGCCCCTTGTGGCTCTAAAAGCCAGGAAAAACCAGGGCGCGGCGCAACTCTCTTGCCCTTTCTCGGCCGCCGTAGGCGAAGGGAGACCAGGCGCGCGCTCGCAATGCCTGTTGGGACGGGCTGAGAAGTTCTTCAGAAGCGGGGGAAAGTCGCTTAAGAAGCCTCCGGTGGGGCTGCGGCGGAGTAGGCCCGAGCTCGGCCTCTCAGGGAGAGGGCATGAGTTGGGCCGGCTAGAAGCCTCCTTCTGGGAGAAGTGCGAGGGTGAGCGAAGGTTTCAGTGAGAGGGGGAGAAGGGTCCCCTCTCACCCGGGGATTCGGGGGCTGAGAAGGTAGATAGGCGGGCTTACAGGCCCGTGGGACCAGGCGGGCATCTCTTGGGCCTTCACTCTCACAGCTTGCCTCATGGAATTTCGTTTTGGATTGTTGTGAAGCCATGGGAACCGAATCCGTGCAGGGTTGTGGTATAAATTTACCTTCAGGCTTTGCCAGGCCTGGGCCAACTTGGGCCCTCCCTCCAGGTGTTTGGGACTCCAACTCCCACCATTCCTAACCGCCTCAGGCCCCTTCCTTTCCCCCCTCAGCCGCTTAAGCGGCTGAGGGGGGAAAGGAAGGGGCCTGAGGCGGTTAGGAATGGTGGGAGTTGGAGTCCCAAACACCTGGAGGGAGGGCCCAAGTTGGCCCATACCTGTGCTGTGTCATAAGGTCTCTCTCTGGCATTACTTCGCGAACGAAGATCTTAGGAAGGACTCACCCCACGCTTTCTACAAGCGCGTTGATGACTAAAAAGGCCAATCTGAGATAGGCAAGTTTGGTTGCAGAAAGCACAGCAGAAAGTCTCCTTGGGTGATGTTGTTTCCAAGTTGCGGTTCTTTCTGCGTTGTCGTTTCTCTTCGAGACCCGTTCGGCGTGTCTTCTCGAAAGAGGCCGCAGCATTGTGGATAGTGCGTCTCCACGCCTCCTGATGTGAGGCCAGGGTAATACAAGAAGGATGGTATAAACCAACATCAGTATATAAAATAATATATTATAAGGTCAGGTTTCATATACTTATGCACAATACAACATATATAGTTCACATTCGATACATTTTACCGTGTCCTTGGCGCAACCTGGTCTTAAAATTCAGTGCAGAGTGCGAAAGAGTCAATCTCCATAATTGTTCCAAATGGTGTAATCGGGTAATCCCAAAGTTCAAGTCCATAAGGATAATCCAAAGACAGTTGGTGATCAATCTGGCCAAGCCGGAGATGTTGTTTCAGGGAGTCCTTATATCTCTTTTTTGGGGCGCCTCTCTTGCGCTGATCCGTGGCGAGTTCACCATAGAGTAGTATCTTTGGGAGGCGGTGGTCCTCCATCCTAGAGACGTGCCCTGCCCAGCGCAGCTGTGTTCTCAATAGCATGGCCTTGATGCTGGTGATCCCTGCTTGCTCAAGGATGCCAACATTCGTCACATAGTGGTCCAGTGTATATTTAGGATTGTGCGAAGACAGTGCTAATGAAAGCGTTCGAGGAGTCGTAGGTGTTGGCGATAGGTGACCCATGTTTCAGACCCATATAGGAGAATAGACAGTACGATAGCTCTGTACACACTGATTTTGGTGCTTTACCTCAGGTGCTTGTTGCTCCAGGCTCTTTTGTGAAGCCTTCCAAATGCACTATATGCCTTTCCTAATCTGTGATCTATCTCTTTATCAATCTTGGCGTCTGAAGAGATGATGCTTCCCAGGTAGGTGAACTGCTGAACGGACTTAAGCACAGATTTGCCTATGCTGATGTGAGGATGATGGTGTTCTTCCTGTGGTGTGGGATGGTAGAGGACTTCAGGCTGACTTCCAGTCCAAATAGCTCTGTAGCTGCTGCAAAGCAGGATGTCAGGCGCTGCAGGGCCGCTTCTGAATGGGCGACAAGGGCAGCATCGTCAGCAAAAAGCAGCTCACGGACTAGATAGTTTAGAGTCTTAGTGCGAGCCCCCAGACGGCATAAGTTGAACAAGCTGCCATCAGTACGATAGCATATATATATGTCATTTTCTTCGAGGTCTGCCGTAACCCTTTGGAGCATCATGCTGAAGAAGATTGTAAATAGGGTTGGTGCAAGAACACAACCTTGTTGCACTCCTTTAGTTATTAGGGCTCTGAGAGAGCATCGCCGTTTCTGACTTGACCACGCTGACCCTCATGTAACAGAATAATCATTTTGAGGAATTTGGGGTATACATAGGACATATGTAATACATTTTATTTATTATTTACCTCTCCAAATGGCTCAAAAGTCAAAAAGATGCAAACGTAAAATATATACAATAAATCACATAGCTAAAAACACAAAAAAATATATTGTAAAAACTTGCACCAAACACAGATACAGCGTTCCCTCGCTACTATGTGGACTCGCTGTTTCGCGGGTTTTTGAAAATACGAATATAAAATATTTACGTCCAGTGGAGGCCAAGGACCCCCCCGGAAAGTGCGGCAGCCTGAGGCGTGGCGGTGAAGGCCGGCCTACATGGCCTCCACAGAAACCAGAAGTGCAGTGGCCTGAGACACGGCGGTGAAGGCCTGCTTCCCTGGGTTGCTTCTGCCTGCATGGCTCTGGAAGCTCTGCCGGGATCTGCGGAGGCCAGGGAGACACCCTCGGGATGGGCCGGGAGGTGGGTAAGGAAGCGTGGGTATGTAAAATAATATGTAAAATATAAAATATTGTATAAATATCAGTTGAGCGTGCCAGAATTGCAGCTTATCACCCTCAGAATAGTCCTGACATATTTGTTGTGGCTCTTCCAATTAATTCCCTGGTTCCCACAGGGGGGCAATTTAATTTTTAAAGGGGCAATTCGAGAATGAGTTATTAGTGAATTTGATGAAAGCATTACAGAAAAAGCTTTTATTTATGCATTTAAGTTTTCTATTCTATGTTTTGAAGCTTTTTCTCTTATTTTTAGATATCACTTCTAGCAATTTCTTAGCGCTTTCATCCTCAGTAGTTCAACTGTCCTTTCATTTTGTTTATTGATCAGGATTTTAGAGATATGGGGCATGGCCAAAAAAAGGTTGGGAATCATTGAGTTAACTACTGAATATTTGATGCTGAGGAGCCGAGTTGTGAGCACTTGTTGAGCATCAAGAGGTGAGGTGTGCAGTAAATAAAATGCCTTCCATACAAGTGTATCTTTTGTGTGTCAAACGTTGTTCAGTAGGTGCCCGTTTCTCTGCATGTATCATGGTAGAAAGATACCATTATCTGATAGCTCCAAAAATGGTCCTAGTCCTATTCATTATTTATGCACTTACAGAAGTTCACCATGTATGTGGTATGGCCACTACAATTCTAACAAGACATTTTGTCCAATGCTGTGGGATATTGGGATTTGTAGTTTGATGAGGCACCACCAGTTTAGCAGAGAAGGCTAAATCGCTTGTAAAACTATAGCTAGCATAATTCCACGTCATTGAACCATGACAATTAAAGTGGGATCAAACTGCATGAATTCTACAGTGTTGATGCTCCCTCAAATCTGCTACTGGAAATAGATGCTGCCTGTTTTATGTGTCCTATCATGGAATTATAGTGCAGTTATTGATAGGTGCCTTCATAGTTGAGGCAATCCTTATCCAATCAGTAGACTAACACATGGGTTTGCAGCTGTGTACATCATGATATACAATGGCTGTTTGTTAGAAGATGTTTCCCTTGATTTATTGTACTTGCTTTCTTCGTAGTATACTTTAGGTCAGGGAACCAACGGCTCGGGAGCCAGATGTGGCTCTTTTCATGATTGCATCTGGCTCTCCAGAGCAGCCCAGGCCTCTGTTTCCCAGCATGCAGTGGGGAGGAGTGACACAAATGCACTGCTGCTTCCGCGCTGCCATCACAGCTTCTTCCTCATCCCTCGCTGCTCTTGGGGCCCTGCACCATCTTCACCGGGGATGGCGGAGCCCGGCACCTCGTCTTCCCTCCCTCTCTCCCTCTTCCTTCCTTCCTTCCTTCCTTCCTTCCTTCCTTCCTTCCTTCCTTCCTTCCTTCTTCCTTCCTTCCTTCCTCTTCCTTCCTCTCTTTCTCCCCTTCACCCTTTCCTTCTCTCCTTCCTTTCCCCTCCCTCTCCCCTTCCTTCTTTCCTCCATTCTTTTCCTTCCTTCCTTCCTTCCTTCCTTCCTTCCTTCCTTCCTTCCTTCCTTCCTTCCTTTCTATTCTTTTCTCCCAAGTCTTCCTTTCATTCTCCTTCCTTTCTTTTCACTTCCTTCTTTCTCCCCTTCTTTCTTTTCTTCTTTTCCCTTCATTATTTTACTTTTTCCTCACTCCCTTCCCTTTCTTTTCCCTTCCATTCCCTTCCCTTTCCTCCCTTTCCATTTCCTTCTTTCTTTCCCCCTACTTGTCTCTCTCCTGCTTTGTTTACTTCCTTTTCCATAGTTCGTTCTTCTTTTCTTTCTTCCTCTCCCCCTTCCTCCTTTATTTCCCCTGTCTTTCTTTCTTCTTTCCCCTTCCTTCCGTCTTCTCTTCCTTCCCAGAGTCCTGAGCATGCCTTTTGCAGAGCCAGGTCTGAAGTGTCCTGTCATTCTGCCGGGGGAATCCTTTTTTCATCGTATGTACGTATATACTCACATTTAGTTGAATTTGGTCTTAAAATATATTATATATATTATATGGCTGTCACTGAAATAAATTTCCAAATATTTTGCTTTCATGGCTCTCTGAGTCAAAAAGGTTCTCGACCCCTGCTTTAGGTGATTACAATAAATAAGGTGTTTTTTTTAAGTTTTAAAGGATCCTGTTTATCTAACTTCATTGTAACTCAGAATGTATTTTCCCCTTTTGCTCACAGCTTCAACCATGCAGGAAAGCATCCGTTTTGCTTCTTCGGGAGATGATGATGTTAAAATATGGGATGCATCATCCATAAATTTAGTAGACCAATTCAGCCCTCATTCTTCCTCCCTCCCAATAAACTCTGTATGTTGGGGCTGCAACAGTATCCTTTGTTTTTACATGAAGAGCAATATCTGGGGCTGTATTTCCTCAATATTTTCCAGTAATAGTTTTCTTTGTGATTTTTTAAATTCCTGGTAGATTTACATTTGATTGTGTGGTTCTTAGACTGTACAGTCTTAATTAAATTATTGTCATTTGTATCTGTTTACATCTTGAACTGTTCTATTCATAAATTGCATCTATCTCTTGCTTGGTGTATGAAAAAGGTGATTAGAAATACTGATGTGAAACTCTACAAATACAGAACATTGCTAATCAGTAAAACCTTTTAATACTGATAAGCAGAAGTAATCAGCTAAAACAATAGTGTCTAATGTTGTTAACTGTACTGGGATTAATATATTTATGTCCCTAGCTACTTTACAAAGCTTTGCGCTATATCCATGACTCTTGTTTCAGATAATTTTTTGGTTACTGCTTCAGGTGCTGGTGATAAAATAGTAATTTCAAACTATAAGGGTAAACCAGTTCCTCTCTTTGAATTAGCCGAAGGGGTAAGTAAGGTGAATTTATTTATTTGGAGTCCAGCTGGGCAATCCTATGTGTATGTTTATTTAGAAATCAGTGGTTTATTCCCCAGTAATGACTATAGGATTACAGGTTTTTAAAAGTTTCTCTTTTCTGTTAAAAGTAAGAACTGTTTAGTAAACTTTAAAAGTAATCTTAGTTAATTATGCTTCTTAGTCATAAATGTTGACAAAAGTATAAAACTGCATTATTTCCAGATACTTAATGAGTAGCATTCTGTTATTCATGCCTCAAATTGTCACTTAGGTGCCATTTTTTCATAAGGTACATCCAAAATTCTCCATACTTTTGTGTCTCATCCAGAACCTTGCCCCCCTCCCCCATCAGCTGATACTTACTGGTGGGAAGAAGGAGAGGGAGGCAGTTCAGATAACGAAGCTGCTTCTTTGGGTTCCTTTGGAAGAAAAGATGAATATACATTCATTTTTTCTGAGCCCAGTTACTTCTTCATCTGAATTGTCTCTTGTCTTCTCATCAGTAAGCACTAAGCAGAAACAGCAGGTTTTGACAGTTGCTGAGCTCCCTGGGGCTGCAGAACTTATTGATGTAGGATCTTCTCCAATGATGAGTCAGCTTGAATGACAGTAAAAATGTGAATTATTAAATTATTGCTACTTGTCTAAAAATAAGGTTGTTTAGTGTGGAACCTCAACATCTGAGGAGAAAATGAATGAAAATTCCATAAAACATTCCTTAAAATAAATTGTGGCAATCTAAAAGAAGTGCACACCTCAAAAGTAAAAAAAACAAACGCATAAATGTTGTCTCCATTACTACTCTATGAGCCTTCTGAGTGCCAACAGGGGAGTGTTCTTCATTTTAGTATGACATCTCATGCTGAAGCAAATAGGCAAAATCTGCTTCCTAAGGCTGGCTCTCCAAGGAGAGGATGTCTTTCTCAAATCAGACTAGATGAGTAAGGTTAATCAGGGTATTTTTACTTTCTCGTGAAAAACACAGAGGGCATCCCTCATGGTTTGTTTTCATGTGTGTTTTGTTGTTATGGTGATGGGCCTCCAAGTTATTTCTGATTTATTACAAAAAAGTGTAGTTATCATGGGGGTTTCTTGGTAAAATTTGTTTGGGAAGGCAGCAGGTTTACACTCTTTCTGAGGCTGAAAAAGTGTGACTTCCATGGAAACCCTTTAGCAAGTGGGTTCCCATGGCTGAGCAGGGGATATGAATCCTGGTATTTAAGTGTTCTAGTTCAGAGCTTCTTAAACTTTTTCCACTTGTGACCCTTCTCTGTCTGATAATTTTTATGTGAATTCACTTATAATAAACCAGCATTTGCAAGGCTTGCTAAACAGGATGATTTTCTTTTATGTGGAGTAGAGCTGAAGCATTTTTGCAGAGTCCATTGTAATGTTGTTGCTAATGTCTCGGCATTACTTCACGAACGAAGATTCTTAGGAAGGACTCATCCCATGCTTTTTACAAGCGCGTTGATGACTAAAAAGGCCAATCTGAGATAGGCAAGTCCCGTTGCAGAAAGCACAGCAGAAAGTCTCCTTGGGTGATGTTGTTTCCAAGTTGCGGTTCTTTCTGTGTTGTTGTTTCGCTTCGAGACCCATTTGGTGTGTCTTCTCGAAAGAGGCCGCAGCATTGTGGATAGTGCGTCTCCATGCCTCCCGATGTGAGGCCAGGGTGGACCATTGTTGGTGATCAATCTGGCCGAGCCTGAGATGTTGTTTCAGGGAGTCCTTATATCTCTTTTTGGGGGTGCCTCTCTTGCACTGACCCATGGTGAGTTCACCATAGAGTAGTATCTTTGGGAGGCGGTGTTCCTCCATCCTAGAGATGTGCCCTGCCCAGCGCCGTTATGTTGCTAATAGATTTGTGTAAATGAGTGTCATTCAGAAACCTTTTACTGTTGCCAATTTTTGTGACCCCAACATTGAACTAAGGGGTCAAGAATCAAAATTTAAAAGCAATGGTCTCATTAAAGTTTTTCAAACTGTGCTCCTCCAGATGTTTTGGACCTCAGCTACCACAATTCCTAACAGTTGGGTTTTTTGGGAATTGAAGTTGAAAACATCTGCAGGAGCACAGTTTGAGAACACTGGTCTAGCACAATACACCACGGCTCCTTTTATGGTACGCAAATTGGGATTATGTTGACATTTTTATTTTTATTTTTTATTGCCAGGCAAAACAGACATGTATAAGTCTGAGTTCTAATTCCATTTATATTGCAAGTGGAGGTACTGATAACACTGTTAATATCTGGGATTTAAAATATAGAAAACTTCACAGATCTCTTAAGGTAAGGGATAAAAATTAAGTTCCATCTTTTATCTTTGTATGTGACTTTCAACACAGTGGTTGGATCCAGAACCCTGTTTAGAGTGGATCTATTCAAACCATCAATAGAAAGTAATTTATTAATTGTTAACTTATTCCTTTGGTGTCTCTATGTTCTAAGTATATACAAGTATGCATCTAATCCAATTAAGTAGTTCTTGTCTTTGTACAGTTCTGGTTAGTCAATTAGTTTATATGAATTATTTCATTCATGTTAATACATTTGGAGCTTCTGTCTCCTTGTATGACTTGAATTGCTTCTTCGCCCTATGAATGAATGAAGATTTCGAACAAGGATATTTTCTTATTTCTTATTTATTTACTTCAAGTGTATTGTGTGTTCTGTTTATCTATTTACGATATTTATAATCCGCCTTTTTCAGTCATACGACGACTCAAAGTGGGTTTAGGCATCCCTTGTGATATAGATAAAATATGAGGTCTGTGAACCTAATATGTAAATGATAGTAACAAAGAATGGCAAAGTACAACAATGCCCCCCCAATAATTTCAGTAAAGTTTTTTTATTGTTTTAAGTTAATCTTTTAAATCTGTGAATAATCCCTGTATACCTATACCACCATAATTATGTAAATTATTTTCAGTGCTAACTTTAAGATTTTTAACTTTATAATTATAATTATCATATAATAATAAAGTTCCCCTTACAAAATGTTTTTTTTGTCTCAGCTCATAATGCTTTGGCATTTAGAGTATGCAAATTTAGGATTAAGTGGAAGATTGAAATTCTT
The DNA here is from genome assembly GCA_030556195.1 of Anolis apletophallus. Taxonomy (NCBI): domain Eukaryota; kingdom Metazoa; phylum Chordata; class Lepidosauria; order Squamata; family Anolidae; genus Anolis; species Anolis apletophallus. The sequence goes on from JARBWK010000009.1 coordinate 90,272,041, forward strand.
GAGTAAATATTTCTATTAGCACAGGCGTGTTTGGAAAATAGTTAATGCACCTGCACTGTATTAAAATAGCATTTTTATGAATGGAAAATATTGAAGACATTTAAAATATTCACTAAAATAATGTGCATTCATGTAATATCTATATATGGCATTTCCTGGTGAGTTGGTTACTATTGCAACTAGTTGCAGCAGCACTATATAGTATATAAGGTATTTTAATAGTGCTACATAAGCTGTAGGTCTCTACTTCTAAGAGATTTATAATCTTGTTTTGTGGATTATGTGTGAGTACTAATGGGATGTAACTTCTGGTCTGTAAATTTAGAATAATCATGTGAGAGATATAGATATATATATATATATATATATATAGAGAGAGAGACATCATCACATCAGAATACATGTAAGGAAACAGATATATCAGATAATTTTGTATATACTTTACAGCCCTAAATCTCCCCTTGAATGATTCCAATAAAGCAGATAAAGAGCAACTCAAAATAGATACTGCTTTTAATAAGGGAGATAAGCATTTTGAAGTAAACAAAAATTAGGTAAATAAAAAGGGATCAATGGAACCCATTTTCTAAAGCTTTCCAACTTTTGTTCATTTGCTTAATACGATAGGGAAGGTCCAGACAACTATGGTTTCCAATGATGGCAGGGTATTACTATTTAGCACAAGTTGAGTGTAATGGTCAGGCAAGATATGTGAAGAGGTGCGAGACACACAATGTATGTGACATTAATTTTCCACCAGTGGTGGAAGACAGCTTGATACTTCTACTAGTACTTCATCACACTAGAGAATGAATCCACTTTTAATCTGGTTTCTGCCTCCTGCAGTATTCTGGGGTTTGTAGTTTAGGGAGGAGCCTTTTACAGCCTCCCTAAACTACAAACCCCAAAATTTTGCAGGAAGCGGAAACTGGATTTAAAGTGGATTCATTCTCTAATGTGATGAAATCCCTAGAAGAGAAGATGGAGTTTGTTGCCTTTGGAGATAGGGGCTGCTAATAATATGAAGACAAACTTATTAAAACATATGTTTTTAGATCAATAAACCCACGAAGCGATATTTAAATCTTTAGGGTAAATGCAAAGCTATCATAGTTTAATTCTCTGGTTTTATAAAGCCAGAGGAATTACTAAGAAATGCTGGGGCTAAGTGCCAAAAACCAGAGATGCTCCTTATTAATCCAAAACTTTAATTACTATTTAATCAGATAGGATGTGTAAGGTGAATAGCACAATCCTATACAGGTTTATTTAAAAGAAGTTGCAACAGGCTTAATGTTTTTGGCAATGTCGGCCTACAAGTATGGTTATATAAATCATTTTTCAAAAAACGTGTACAGATAGAAGAGCTTCCCTCAGTGTAGAGTTCCTTAGATATATTGTACTCCAACCCACCACATTCATAACCGAGGCTATGAGAAGTCACTATAACAAACTGTGTTTGTGTTTCTTCTTCTTTAGGATCATAAAGATGAAGTAACGTGTGTGTCTTTTAATTGGAATGATTGCTATGTTGCTTCGGGTTCTTTGAGTGGTGAAATTATTCTGCACAGTCTTGCTACAAATTTATCCAGCACTCCATTTGGCCATGGTACCACTCAGGTAAGGACTACATGGCACTGGAGTGTGTTTGTAATGGTGTCATTATATATTTTGTAGCATCCAGAAAATATTCCTATATTAAACAATCCAGAAGTGATCATTAGTATCTTATCATAGGGACACATTTTACATTTTTTTCCTGCTCCCCTCACTTATTTCAAAGTTATTTTAGTAAGCCCATTTTGCGCTTGTCTGAAACTTTGACCTTTTGGCTGCACAGCATGTTCTGCATAGGGTTGGAATTCTTTAGATATTGTTGGATATAATTCCCATCAGAAGTAAATAAAAAACCAGCCCTGGTGGGCAGATTCAGTGATGAGGAGCACTAGAAGTTGAAGTTCAGCATCACCTGGAGAGCATTATAATTTTCAATCCTGCCCCTTAATGTGGAATCTCTGCCCATGTGACCCTTCCCATAGATTGGGTTTATATAGGAATTGGCAGGATGGTTGGCTCCCCTGCTTGAACTTCTAATATGGAGTGGAAAAATTAATGATCCACTTGAACATTATTAGGGTTTAAAGACAGGAATAACATTTCAAGTCCATGTAAACTTTGGCATTAAGTTGAAAAACCATGCGTTTGTCCTTGATCTTTGTTCAAATAATATAGAAATTTCATGGTCTCATAAAAGCTTATAGCCATTGCTAACATTGGAAAGTTTTTGTTACCATTTTATTAATTACTAGCTGTACCCACCACACGTTTCTGTGGCCAACCTTCCCTCCCTCTTTCTCTTCTTTCTTTCTCTCCTTCCTTCCTTCCCTTTTCTTTCCCTTCTTTCTCCTCTTCCTTCCTTTTCTACCTATTCTTAGACTGCAACTCCCAGTAATCCTCCTGATCAATCTACCTACCTGCCTGTCTACCTCTATCTAATCTAATCTATCTGTCTGTCTGTCTGTCTTATGTATCTGGAGGATTGCTAGGAGTTGCAGTCCAGGAATAGGAAATTGGAAATATGCAGGGATTGGGATGCTCTCAAAGAAATCCAAGGAGGAGAAAGCTTGCAGCTTGTAAGCAGTGCATTTGGATCATCCTCCTCTCCTAAAGGGCCTGGTCTAGGGGATGCTAAGAACTGTAGTCTGAAAGAGATTGTGGATATACTTTTGTGTGTTTTGTTTGCCAGGGTGAGTTGTTTTTGCGCATGTGCTGTAGCATCTTTTTTTTTACCCTTTAAGTCCCTTCTGTTGTGTTTTTCAGTGTTTTTATGAGTGATAGTCACATTTTTATTTATATAGATTTGGTTTTTGACTTAACGTATACATCAACAAACAAAGTACACTTTCAATTGTCCGGTTACCACCATTTTTTAATATATTATTTGTAAGTAGGCAATGGGAAAAGAAAAAGTGAAAAGAAGAGGAAAGGATGAAATGTGTGTGCTGTAAACCAGTATCATAGAAAGCCCTTCCGAATTGCAGGGGAAGGTCGTACAGTTAAATTCCAAAGCTGGTTTGTATCCCTATAATAAAGTCATACCTACACTCACATTTTTCTGGTTAGTTTGCCAGATGTCTTGTCTCTGTGAATATGTAATTTTGGTTAGAACACTTTAAGCCTGACCATTGATAGAGGCATTATTGGCCTAAGTTAATCATAACTGCTTTGGTAAAAATGCTGGTAAATCTTTAAAACGTGAAGATGAAAAGTGTGTTCCTTCTCTTTTATATGTTAACATATTTTGTTTTTACAAATTTACAATACTGGAACCAGCTTTTTATTGACTTTTTAAAAAGAACATAAAAACATTGGGTTTTACATAATAATAAGAGATAATCACTATTATAAAGATTTGTGTATTTATTTAATTACTGTACTTATACCCTGCCCTTCTCACCCCCGAAGGGGGACTCAGGGCAGCTTACAAACTGTGGCAATAATTCAATGCCAGATTCAGACAGTAACAATATCAATAAAACACACACACACACACATATATATAAATAGTATTTCAAACGATTAAAACATATCAAACATATTAAAAGTCTAGCACCAACTGAGCTTTGTAAACATTGAACCAATTGTTTTGCCGATGTAAGAGATATAAGAATAACAAGAAAAGGGAGTTTGCGACAAGAATGGCAGGATCCCCAGTGATCTTCAAGGTATCCTGAAAAATTAATCTACCAGAAGAAAGATGACACAAGACAAAAAAGATAGATTATGAAGAAGGCAGCAGTGTTGGGCAGGAAGAGTTAGATAAGACTTTCTGTTTCTTAACTTTCCTACTTTCTATGTTTCTATATTCTCTATACTCGCTTTTCTATTCTTTTTTAGACTGGATAACAAATGCATTTTTCTCTTTTTTTAACGTCATAGAAACCTTTATGAATTAGACAATGATTGAAGAAGATGATAATGTAAGATGTTAAATGTCCCTATATCTATTATTGTACCCCTACTTCCTATATTTTATCAATAAACATTATATTGGAAAAAACTCAAATTCACAATACTGGAAAACTAGGAGCATTTTGTTCATTAGAAATAAAGGTCCTGATATTTTTATTTGTTGTTATCATCCATCAGTTATATTGATGTAAACTTCTCCTTAATAGTCAGTTTGCTCTTTTTAAAAAAGCCAACACATAGCAGGGCTAATAAAGTTGTCATCGCTGTGTTTTATGTGTGGCTTATTTGGGAAACTGTCTCTGACAGTTATTGATGGACAACATACTGTTATTTAAAGACCAAAGCAATGAATCCAGGGAAGGTGAATCTGAACAGCAGTGATAAGGTGCTGGACAACCTCCAGATGGGTTACAGTGGTGGTTGTTTTCAATGTATACGTCTCACCCTATCTGTTGTTTATTCTGCCACTTGTAACTCTTCATTTTCACTACTGCTTGCAGGAATACTGGTTTGCTTTTAAATCTTTTAAAGATAATTTTTATCAATATTTTTCACAATAAGAATAAAAATACATGGGATGTTTCTAGGAAAAATCAAGGTATAGCTGGGGCGGGAAAGTAGGGGAGGAAAGAAAGATTTTTTAAAAAGAGAAAGGCAAAGGAAAAAGAGAGAAAGAAAAAAAGGGGGGATGTAGGAGGGTTTACAAGGGAAGAAAGAGGGAAGGGGGGGGGGAGTTGGCTTCCCAATCTTCTCCGCATCGTCATCTACCTCTATTGGTATTTATTTCTTCTTTGGCCTGACGGCTTACATTTCTTAATATGATTTAACAAAGTTAGTTTTGTTTTATTTTGTTTACCCCTATGTTGTTTCCTCTGGGAAGCGATAGTCACCCAGATTTCTATATATTTTTCCTATGATCTTCAAACTGCTTCCAGTCGGTTCTCCTGATTGGTTTTCCCATATAGTCTTTCAAATAGAAAGTCAGTTTATCCATATCCTTTATTTCCCAAACTTTGTTTAGCTACTCTTCTTCAGTACTCGAATCTTTGGATTTCCATTTTCTAGCGTAGACTATTCTAGCCGCTGTCATCAAGTATGTGAAGAGAATGTCTTGGTTTGTGTCTAAGGTTATGTTTTCATCAGTGATGCCTAGTAGAAAGTATTCCAGCTTCATCTGTATTTTGATGTTTAGTATTTTTGAGTTGTTCCTTGAATCTTTTTCCAGCAACTTTTCACTTTGGAACAGGTCCACCATGAATGGTAGAATGTTCCCACTTGGGTCTCACACCTCCAGCATTTGTTTGACATTGTCTTGTACATTGCGGTGTCATATACCATCGATATATCATCTTGTAGCAATTTTCCTTTAGTTTCGTTGCATACATGTATTTCATGTTCTTGTTCCATAGCAGCTCCAATTCTTTCTAGTTTATCGATCCACCTATATTTGTTGCCCATTTGATCATGCACTCCTTGATTGTCTGTTTCTGTGGCCCATTCTAATAATTTAACATATATATTTGTAATGTTTTTCTTGTCTTTCTGTATTATTGTCTCCCAGAAATTGTCTTTTTTGCAAAATCCTTGGTCTTTGTCCGTCTTAAAATATTCTTTTAACTGTGCGCATTGAAACCAGGAAACTGTCTTAAATTGTTGGGTGATTTCTTCCCGAGATTTTAGAGCAGGGGTGGGCAATTACTGGCCCTTCAACTCCCAGAAATCCTAACAGCTGGTAAACTGGCTAGAATTTCTGAGAGTTGAAGACCAAAACACCTGGAGGGCTGGTAATTGCCCACCCCTGTTTTAGAGTGTAGATTCCATCCCTTTTCTTGCTTTTTAATCTTGAGGAATGTTAATGTAAAATTAAGATTTCCTACTCACTTGATAGAGATATAATCAGATACTATATGGGATATAAGCAAATGAGGGTTCAAGTTGTTCTTACACATTCTTATATATGACGTCTAATGCAATAATCCAAATCTTCCTTTGATTTTAGTTATCTATTGTCTTTGTGAATTATTTACTTCACTATAATGTGTAGTGGCTGAATGAAAAAGGTCAGTGGAGTAAAGGGCATTAGAAGTAGGAGGGAAAGTAGGAGAAAATAGAAGGAAAAATAAAGTGGGTGGCTTCAGCTGAAGAATGTTCTTATACTTGGATTGAGAAGAAAGAATATCTATAGACCTTGCTTGCTACCTGGTTGCATGACAAGCAACATCTTCTGAAATTGGTCTTTCTGCACAGGTATAAAAGGTATAGTATTGTTACCTATGTTCTGGCAACTCTAGTTGATTTGGAGAGGATTTCAGAAATCAAAAGTATATACTGTAGTTTTCTCTCCTAGTTACACAGATCTGAAAAAGAGACGGGTGGAGTAGAAGGAGAAAAGGGAAGGATTGCTGCTATGTGTTTTTCAATGCTATGTACAATGTTTTGGAATGTATATTCAGAGTATTTTATGTACTTAACATATAAAGAGCCCTGGGATTGCATTGAAATCAAGGACAATTAGAGCCTTATGAAATAAAGAAAATATATTTCTGTCAGCTACAATTTTAAGTACTTTGTTGAACCACATCTTTTAGTCTTGAAAACTTAACAGTAGGGACTTGCAGACATTATACTTGTCACTCTGTCAGGATTCAAAAGTTTCCATTGTTGCAAAACTGCTTGACTTGAAAACATTGTTAAATTTAATTGCATGTCACTCTGGTAAGACTTAGATGGCAGACTTGCTGACTAAACATCTGAAATGGCTGTTTTTGTAATAAAAATATGTTGTCGAAGCTGATGCTGACTTAAAGGGTTTTCGGGTGTTACTTTTTCTATTCCGTATTCTTGAATAATGTGTCAAATTCAATCTTCTCTGGTTGGGCACTGTATGAGCAATAACAGAGTTGCTGAGTATATGATCCCTGATTGGCCAGGATCATGTAATCAACAAGAATTGACTTTCTTAAAAGCACTAAATGAATGGGTTTTGTGAACATACATAAGAAGGTGGAGCAAGGTCAGTGAACATTTAGAGCTCTCCCAGAGCCCTCTTTTTGCTTTGAAAATGCTGAAAATTCACCATGACAAAACTTGCTTTATGAACATGGGAATGTTTGTATGGGATATGCTTTTTTGATAACAACCAGTCACTGCCCTCTTAAATATTAGCCTGGCAGGGCTGTCTCTTTGCACAGCAGTTACAGTTTTGAAAAAAAATACTTAGTTGCACATTGATAAAGGCTACATTTTCATGTAGCATTTTCTGTGGAATGCAGTTGACACCATGTAAAAAGCACAGTATGAGGGAATAGTCTCCGCTTGCTGGTTCAAAGGGAAATTGAGATGGGGGAAGGAAACAAGCAAATTTGGGTAATCTCAGTTAATTGAGAATAAAATTGCACTAAAATTAAAACTATCTTTTAAAAGTGGCATCAACTTTGTGAATTTAAATACTGATTGGAATACATTCTACTACAATAAAAACATTTTGCCATGATACTGTGATTTCTGGATAGTATATTATGCCTCATCAGTAGTTTTCACGACTTTGTCAGTTAAAGTGTCCGTTATTGTCACCAGATGCCAGAAAGTAGTGAAAGGGAATCAAAACATATGTAAGTTATAAGTCTTGTTGATCTGGAAATAGATTCCAAATACATCTGAGGACCATTATTGAGTTATTAAGATTTTCATAAATTACAGTGACAACAAATTGGATGTAGTTGCTTTATAACATCAGTTTCCGTGCCTGGAGCACACTTATCCAATTTGTTACCATGTAATTGTTATACACTAAGATAATGTTTAGTGCATCAGTTGCTCATAGGAATGTATTATGAGTTATTGCTAAGAACCAATTTTCAACTTTTTCCTTAATGAAACAATAGCAAAACCTTAATGTTAAGTAGTGTTCCCTCGCTACTTCGTGGTTTGCTTATTGCAGACTTGCTGTTTCCCGGATTTCAAAAAATATTAATTTTAAATATATATCATGGTATTTTTGCTATTTTGTGGCGTATTGCCACCGCCAATCTCCAAGGCGTTTTCCCTCCTCAGTCTTCCCTCCCTCCAGCCTTGAAGATCCTTTCCTTTCTTTCCTTCACTTTATTTTAAGTTTATAAAGACTTAAAATATGGCATAACTACTAAAATAATGTATAAATATTAATATAAATAGAGCGTCCCTACATTGTGGTTTTTCACTTATTGCAGGAGGTCCTGAAACATAACCCCAGCAATAAGTGAGGGAACACTGTATACGTACATTTTACGCTGCACTGTCTTATCTCCCTTATAGATGGTAGAGTTTACCCACTTATTGAAATATTAGCATTATAAACAAAACCTCAAACATTTGCTTTGGTTTAGAATCTTAAGGCCAGGATTCTGTTTGTGTTGCTCACTAAGTCCCAGTGGAATTCATGGTGCTTATGTTAATCATGACTGAAATTCCATTAATTCTGTGTAATTATGATTAATTTAGTCTGGAATCAGTCATACATGTAGAATTTGTGGGTTGTACTATGTACTGTTATAAACATATTATACATGTATATTATTTTCCTTACAGTCTGTTCGACATTTGAAATATTCTCCATTTAAAAAGGCATTGTTGGGCAGTGCTTCTGACAGTGGAAACATAACTTTGTGGGATGTCAACAGTCAAACTCCTTATCATAATTTTGAAAATACTCATAAAGCCCCAGCACAAGAAATCTGTTTTTCCCCCATCAGTGAGCTTCTACTTGTAACTGTAGGTCTGGATAAAAGAATAAATCTCTATGACACTTCAAGTAAAAGGTAGGCATACATTTCTGAAGTGTTTTTAAGAGATCTCCAGTGGCTTACACTATGAAACAATACATTTTATGAAATGTTGATTATCAGTAAACAACCAAATGATACCAAAATAAGTTCAGAGTCTTATGTCTTTAATTATATAAATAGATTAGAACATTTGTCTTTTATTCCTATTATTCATGATTTGTTTTTGATTTTTACTGTGCAGCAAAGTTTGCTTTTGTGACACTGGTTTTAGAGTATTCTTAAAATCTAAAGAAACATAAGGTTTCTTGCTTGACTTGTTTACTGTTTTTTATGCTAATATGAAAATTGCTGGAATATTTATGCATAAAGGTTAGTGTGTGTGTGTGTGTGTGAGAGAGAGAGAGAGAGAGAGAGAGAGAGTAGGGAGTGCTAATGAAAGCTGAAGTCTGCATTTGCATATCATACTAAAACAAAGTGTAAGGCAAGCAGAATTAATTGAATTAGTCTCTGATTCTGAAACAAAAGGGAGGAAAAGTGAGAAACTCAGCAGAATCCATGCATTAGAAAGCAAGACATTGATTCTGGGTTTCCCATTTGCTGACCTGCACGCTTCAATCATAACTAAGCTCTGTGACTTCTGGTAGCAGCCAGATGCACATCTATGCTTGAAGAATGTAGGCTTATGTGTATTAATTATTTTAAATAGACTGGGGTGTCAAACTCGTTTTCACTGAGGTCCACATCAGCCTTATGCTTGCCTTCAAAAGGCTATTTATAATAGTGGAACATTTATAAATGCATTTACTGTACATACTTGAATATAAGCCTATTCTTAGAACATTTTTAATGCTAAAAAAGGCCCTCTCAGCTTGTACTTGAGTGACTTGACGTGCCTGGCGGGAAGGCGTGGGCCTGAAGGAAGCCCTTTGAAGGGTTTCTACTAGCTGCATGCAGGAGGCCTTTCAACACAGCAGCCCACCTGGATCTATGTGCCGAGAGAGGAGAGGAAGGTGTGCGACCTCTCTTCTCAGCACAGCCACCCAGCTGTGTTGCTGTGCCAAGAGGAGAAGCTGTATGCCTCAATTATAATGTAATTTTATTGATATCTATTTTTATTTTGAAATTTACCAGTAGCTGCTGCATTTCCCACCCTAAGCTTATACCCGAGTCAATAGGTTTACCCAGTTTTTTTGTGGTAAAATTAGGTGCCTCCGCTTATATTTGGGTCAGGTTATACTCAAGTATTTTTGTGCAAAAGATAAAAGTGGGGTGAGCCACTTTGCTTCAAAATCCCCTTCCAACTTTGTGCCATGGAGTGCAGGCTGCTGCATTCTGGCTCCGCTAAGAGGGAAATGGACCAAATATGACACTTCCAAAAACCCCCAAAAAACCATTCATCCATAGCTCCAGCTTTGGCTCCTCAAGGAAAAGGCTGCCCAGGTTCAGAGACAAGAAAGGAGAGCCATAACCTGCCTGATATGCCATGCCCACTGGAGCCTCACCTAGACATTCGAGCCCTGACCAAGAGAGGCTATCTGTATTCGGTAATCTCTCAGTGCAGCCAAAACAACAGCATCGCCTCCTGTTCTCCTACAGTCTCTAGAACACGAAACAATGTGAAATGGAAAATTGTCTGGCCAAAAAACATCCTCCCTTGCAACTAGGTTCCTGCTGTGTTTGAACCAGAGGATGCAGCCTGCGCTTGGTAGAAAGGAATGGTGCCAGCACAGGGAGTGTCTGGACTTTGCTGGCCATATTAAATGATGTGGCAGGATGGATTTGGCCCATGAGCCTTGAGTTTTACACATGTACTGACCATTGGTCAGTAACCATATGATCGAATCAAGGAATTTAAAATTATGATGGCATATCAGGAAACGTTTATTTTGGACAATTTTAATGCCAGTCTTGACTTGGCAATGACAAATCTTAGGACAGATACACATATATTTTATTCTGGAAACTGCATGCCATGTTATGTTTTATTTTTATCTCTCTTTTTTGGTGTTTATTCTTTTTTATTTTTCCTCATAAAGGCAGTTGAAGACTTTAGTAGCAGAAGCTCCTCTAACTGCTGTTGAATTCATGCCTGAAGGAACTTCCCTGGCAATTGGATCTTCACGCGGAAAGATATACCATTATGACTTAAGAAAACTGACAGCACCCGTAAAATCAGTCAGTGCTCACAAAACCTCTGTGAAATGCATATCACTGCAGCACTATAATAACTTTTCAAGGGTAAGAGATCTTGTGCTTCAACTAATCAAGTATAGGTTAAAATGTGGAAATATGTCTAATTATGGTAGATAGGCATTAGTAGTCAGGAGAAGTTGCATGCCAAGCTTTGCAATATGTTACTATAATAGTAGCTTACAAGTATAGCTATGGAAAAAGGGGTCATTGCACCTTCCAGACCACCTTCATTAGTGACCATTCCTGATTTAAATACTCAAATATTTCATCTAAATATTTATCTACTGTATTTTTTTAATATCTGAATCCTTTTAGTATCATCCAGAGAAGAAAAGGGAGTTTAATTTAAATATTGCTATCCTGCCCTTTCTCATGGGATTTAGGGCATATGAAATACTATACTATTTAAAATTAAAATTTCAGATTAGAATAAATAGCTTAAACAGGATTAAATATATTAAAGATGTAAAGTGGTTAAACAATATAAAAGACTGTTTCATTGCTTTCATTTTGAATAGAGCTCTTCTGATGAATTTATTTTTGTTTTTAGTCAAGTCTTAAAACCTCACATAAGCAGGCTTGCAAGAGACCTGATGTCAAAGCAACAGGCAGTACTGCGGGAATTCAAAGTGCTGGTATGATAAAAAACTTGACGTCCAACATATCTCCTACTTTCCTGCCACAGTCCATACCAGCTGCTGAAATTAAAGGAGCTGATGCTCTTCATGATAAATCAGGTACAAATCCTCTGAAATTTGTGGAAAATGGAGAATTCGGTGGCATTCTGAATTTTGCTTAAGCCATTAAAAATATCAGAAGTATCAAAAGTTCTTACATCCCAACTAAGGTGTAAATTATTAATGTGTGATACATCTGTATTTGATGTTTAATGTTGCTAGAATACTACCGAAATACCACAAAACATATTCACACTTTAGACAGCCTTCTTTTATCCATTTGTTTTATCATATGTAACTTTAACAGAGACATTACAACTCTTATCACCAGTTGTGAAATGCCTTTTGAGACAAGTGTAGCAGTATATCCAGTTCTGCTGAGTTTAAAATGTCCTGAGGTTTCCCTGCCCTGGCATTTGTTGTAAAAAGGTCCCAGCAGTACCAGAAGGCTAGTCTGTTCCTTAAAACCTAGGAGCAGATGTTACTCGTTATCCTTTCTTATTCAGCTCCTTCCCATTGCCAGAACCATGAAAATATCCTTCTCAACTGAGAAGTTTTGGAAAGGCATGACCTTTTAGAGATCATAACCTTTTGGAAAACCAGGAATCTCCATAACCTTTTGGAAGCATGACCCTTTTTGGAGATAATTCGCATGCACACTATTTAGAATAATCATAACCTTTTGTAAGGTATGATCTTCCTGAGATGAGTTAAATACTCATTTGAGTGAATCTTCTCCTTAGTGGTATTCATGCAAGGCAAATTAGGCTTCTCGGTTGTTAGACAGATGTACCTAGTTATCTCTCTGAACTGTTAGGAACAAAGATATGCCAATGCACAAAAATATATAGCAGATCTTGAGAAGTGTTATTTCATTTGCCCAAAAACATCTCTTCTTCCATAAAATACATTGCTTTTTGAATTAGGTTCACAAGATACCAAAATAAGTAGTCTTAAAAATAACATGGTCAATTTATTTACAAACTTCGTGTATTCAGCATGCAGGTACTTTTCTTATTAGTTGATAGTTTGAACAGTACTCTAAAGCATTCTGTTTTAGTCTCTTCTTTGTTGCATATAGGCTAACACTCTTCAGACTGATACATTACTGAACATTGACTCAATACAGACTGACTATACACCTCAACATACTGACACTGCCAACTGCATACTGTACTGGTTGACTGACTTCTAAGCTATACTGATTTCTAAAATGGAGTCTCAGTCTGAATGGTCCCAGATCTGGTCACATGGTCTGCAGTCCCCCGTGCCCCCCCCCCACAACCTCAAACAACCTAGAGTTAAGGAAAACCTACATATCAATCTATACATACAATATTATAAGTATCGTATTTTCTATACAAGTGAAAAAGTGACCAAAGTAAAGACAAAAATCAAGGGTCTATGTCATTAAAACAATTGTCTGTCCTTATCAAGTAAAATACTATGCTCAGCTCTTATGTTTTTGTAAATAACTGAATTTTAAAATGCCTTTCTCTGTATGTTGAGTTTTCCTTTTCGTATGTGTGACATTCAATTAAGCCTTATGTGATACATTGAAAGTTAACCCAAGCAGACAACATAATCTACCTTGTGAAACAGAGAGAGCCTTTAGCACATGCTCATGCACTTCCTTGTGAAATACTGTTGGAGAGTTTTCTGTCAAACCTATTCAGTATCAAACAGTTCTTCATTACTTGTTAATACTTAAGGGAAAATAGTCCACAGCAGCTGAAATTGTCTTAATTAATTCACTTTGTCCACAAAATTGATGTGCTAAGACAACAGGTTCTGTTATATCTTTTTTGCTTTTGCTTAACTTGTTGACAGATTGTTCTTGGTAATGGTTATAAGTTTTGTGTGAATTCCAATCTAAACCATGTTTTCATAGACAAAAATCCAGCAGGATTCAGCAGAATATGCTTCCTACTACATTGGGACCTTCTTCTGCCAATAGACTTTTGGGGAAGGGGAAGGGGAGGCTCTGGGGAGAGTGGGTGGGATTAGGGGGGATATGAGTTTTAAATGCCATTTAAATGTATTTGCTGTATTTTAATTCTGTTTTTACCACACTGTTGTTATTTAATTGTTTTTTTAACTTCTGTATTGCTCTTTTTAAACTGTTTAGTGTGGATAGATGTTAGCTACCTTGAGCCCTCATTGGGAGAAAGGCAGGATATAAATAAAGATAATGATAATAGTAAAAAATTGATATCCATTTGTGTATACCAAAATATGGATGCTCAAGTCTTCTTATGTATAATGGCACAATAAAATGGTGTTCATCATATGAAGTGGCAAAATCAAGGTTTGCTTTTTGATTTTTTAGAAAATATTTTCAATATGTGAATGGTTAAATGTTGATACAGAGCGCTCTCTCTTTCTGTGCATATGTTAATAGCCTTTCTCTAATCATAAAACAGATAACTTATTGTAGTATGTCATTCTTCAGTGAACAAACTTTTTAAATATGGAAATTAAAAGCGCAGTATTAAATTGATGATTTCATGAAGAAAGCATTGTTTGCCATTAAAACAACTCTTTTATTCAGGAAAATCGATGTGTTCCCCTTGTAGGATTCCCACGCAGCAGCAGCTTGGATGTTATTCCTTCCAAAGAAATTGATCATGGGAATGCCTCCAGCTTAACTATTTTTGATGATTTGGGGAGAAATAGTTTGGGCGACTTGTTCTCTCCACTTCGGGATGGTAAGTTGACACTGAAACAAAAAAGCAGATTTACTGCTATGTCTCCATGCAGTACATTAAAACTAGTATTTTGCAGTAAAAACACTTACTATCATGTCCAAGATATGGAGTGTCTACTAAACCTGTTCTTCAAAATTATTGTAACTGGATTAGTTGGTTTACTCTTACAATAGGTGAACTGTAATCCCAAGCCCTTACTTTCTGCATGAAACGCTTAAACAGCAATTGTGGGGGTTGAACAAACAATCAGGTAGAGAGCTGCGATTCTGGTTTTACATTTATAGTTCTTTTCCTTTTACAGTCAGTATTTATTGCTCTGATGTCTTTTAGATGCTGCAGCTTGTAAAACAAGTGAAGATGTTTCAGGAAAGGTTGATGGTAAGCACTTTTTGTAATAATTATATTGCCATAGTAAAAGTAGCAACTGAATAGTGCAGCAGGCTTTTTAAAGTAGTAGTAAATCAAATTTGAAGAGAACTCTGTGTGTCTGTTGGGAGGGCAATTAACATAATATTTATGATAAATTTCTTTTCAGAGAATATTCAAAATTTAAATATTTCAGGTATGTGATTTTGCTTTGCATTCTAGGTTTGGATTTTCAACCATATCTTTCAAGTTTGGATTTTCTCTCCCAGTTCAATGCTGCTTTACCTGGAAGAAAAGGTCAGACAGGATCTAGCTCACATATACTACATTCTAGTCCACTAAACGTATTTATTGGTTCTCCTATCAAAGAAGAGGATGGGAACCCAGATGTGGATGCTAAGAAAGCAAATAATGGAAGACCAGAGTCTAGAGAACACCTCACGCTGGTACAGTGAGCTTCAGCTGCTTATAATGGGGATATCTGCATGTATTTTTCCGGATGGATGGAAGCCTGCATACCTTATATAGTTGTGCTCTAAGAGTGAACTATAGATCTGTATAGTACAATTTAGTACACATTTCCATTTTCTATTTCACTTTTGGAGTTAAACATCATTATAATTACTTACACGTTTTTACTCAGTGGTTAACTCTAAATCAAAATATGGAATTGTGCTTAGGAGGTCTGCTAATTGGATTGGAGGTAATTATGCTTGGAGAAAATGTCAGTGTAGACAGAATGTATTAGATCCAACTACTTAAATTTGGACCTGATTAAAATCACTTTTACAAGTTAGTCATGAATGAACTTCTCTTGAGTTTATTACATATTTTCTCATAGTAAAAAGGAAAAGGTTTCCCCTGACATGAAGTCTAGGTCGTGACCAACTCTGAGGGATGGTGCTCATCTCCATTTCTAAGTCAAAGAGCCTGTCTTGTGTGACGACACTTCCAAGGTCATGTGTGGCCAGCATGCCTGCATGGAGTGCTGTCACCTTCCCGCAGAAGCAGTACCTATTGATCTACTCTCATTTGCATGTTTTTGAACGGCTAGGTTGGCAGACGCTGGGCCTAACAGCGGGAGCTCAACCTGTTCCCTGACTTTGAACCGCCAATCTTTTGGTCAGCAAGTTCAGCAGTTAGGCAGTATAACCGACTGTGCCACCAGGGGACCCATTGTCTCATAGACTACATAAATCCATGTACATTTTGATGCTATACCTGACATACAGAAAGAAAGTGGGGTTGCCATTCAAAGCAATTTGACTTCCCTCTTATTTTTAACCATAGCATATATAAGCCTCAGTCGGAATTGCTTGTACTTAGAAGCCATGGAAATTGTCAGCCTAATAAGCCTAAATACCCCGAAGTTGGGGGATCCCATCTGATCTTGGAAGCTTAGCAAGGTCAGCCATTGTTTTTATGAATGGGGGACCAGCAAGAAATGCCATGTGATATGGGCTATATTTCAAAGGAAGGGAATGGCAAACTGTCTCAGTGTGCACCTTGCCTAAATCCTTTGAAATCCACAGGGTCACCATAAGTTGACATTTAAGGTGGTTTAGAGGCACACACACGCACACAAAAGCGTCACCAAATTTCTGGAAGGCATTACGTTGCCTGAATCACAGCACTAATTTTGTGATATCTGTCTTTAGCAGATCTATAGATTTCTAAAAATATATGCCTAAATGATTGCTAGTAGGGATAGATTCATACAGAGTTTTTCCCTCCTGAAATGAATATTACCTGTCACCAATTGCACAACTTTCACTAGTTGTTCTTTTTTTAATTGATGTTTTATTGTTTCATCCCATTCCACCCTCACCCCCTTGTACATGCAATTTATACAGCAAACTACAGAAGTTATATTTGAAATATCAATCTCAGTTTTAATTTTTCTACTCCACATCTTAGAACATTCTCTAAATAATTCCTAACTGGTTCCCACATCCTCTTAGTTATTGTGACCTTTTTCAATTTTATCTATATTATTCCATTTGCAATTTGTGATTTCCACATTTAACATATTAACTATACTTATACCAATTAGTTAATGTCCATTTTGTTTTATCTTTACAACCCCTCACTAAAACAATTTGTGTACACACTATTAATTTGTCAACCAATTTTTCTTTTTGTATATTCTTCACTCCTGTTAGCCGTGCATGTAGTACATTTCTGTTCACTATTACTATCTGTAAATTTAACATTCTATTGATTTCTCCTTCAATCATTTTCCAGTATTCTTGCACTCGATCACATTCCCATGTCATATCATCCATGGTTGTGCTACAGGGATGCTGACTGTGGCCTCACATCTCCTTTGTTCACAACCATGCCAACACCTATCCTTTATCCCTGGTAAAAAATGTGAAAGTTGTGCAGGAGTTCTGTACCATTTTTGTAACATTTTCCTTCTTGCTTCCCTTAATACATTATACTAGTTGTTCAAAGGGACTGACCCGTGTCACTAATCCTCAAGGAGGTCTCTTGTGTATCTTGCAGAACCCATGTTAACAGTGGAGTCTGATATCTATTGCTCTGTCTTAATCCTTCTTTTTACAGTTTTGGAGTTTTAATAGTTATTTGTGTCTTCCTCTCCAAAAGTTCAGCTCATCTAGCTCTGATTCTCCAAATCTAAATTCTCCGTCATTGATCAACGTAGTCAAGAGTCCTGATTCTCGAGAAAGGCTTCTTAAGAATCTCCAGGCTCAATTGGCCTATGAATCACCAGTGAATGGTAGTACTACCTCAACTAGTAAGTATAATTCCTATTTTTTATTATAAGACCTGTGGCTAATGACCTGGCATCCTAAGTTAATTGAAAGGAAAGTAAGCGATTTCATACTTCCTCCTCTTTTTACACAGAAAATGATCAGATTTACTAGATGCTGTTGATGCATTCCTGAAGAGGTGCATGTTAAAAGTTCTGACTCCCTGTGCGACAAATCATGCACAATGAGTTTATGTAATTTCCCAAGATTATTCTTCTGCTGGAGGTTCATAATCTTAACCCCAGCATATATGATCTGGAGTGTGGAACTGAACTGTTTTTACTTCTTTTGAAAGTATAGGTGGTGATCTGAGGTAACATGAATGTCTCGTGTACTCCTCTCCTTGGCCTAGTTAACTAAAATGCTCTTTTTTATTGTTTTGTATAGGTCCAAAGATTACTTCTGTTGCTACTGCTGGAGTTGCCAGTTCATTATCTGAAAAAATAATAGATACCATTGGAAGCAACAGGTTGAATGCACCTTTATCTTCAGTTCAAATTCATTTCATTCAGAATATGATACAAGAAACTTTGGATGACTTCAGGTGAATAAAGTTTTCTTTATTTGAGTTTTATATCTTAGAAGTTTACAGTGCTGAATTTATTTAAACCTTCAAGTAATACATGAAATTGTGTGTGTATGTAAGGGGGAAGTTTGTTTCTTTTTGTTGTTTATACCTACTGTGGAAGAGACTGGATGTGCAAGAGGAAGTGATACATTTAATTTCCTTAGGCAACTTAAACTATTAAGCTTTGCTTTGTCTCTTGCAGACCGCAATGCGGAGACATCACCTCACCTCCACCTCTCTGGTAGATTATCCCATGCAATACTACAGAAATCCTAGAATGCCCCCATAAAGTCACATTTAGAAAAGCAGGGCAGAGTTTTGGTAGAAAGGCTTTCGCGAGGGGTAAAAAACAGCAAGTTTGTTATGCTCATGGTTCTCCTTCTGCCACATGCAACTCACATTATTTGTGCCAAATCCCCCCAATTGCTTTGTTTGGAGAGTTGAATGTTTGCCGCCCTGAGTCCCCCTCCGGGGGTGAGAAGGGCGATGAAGAAGCACTGTAAATAATGTTTTGCTTAACTGTATATCCCCACATAATCTCCTTCAGTAACCGCACTCCTGAAAAGTGACATAATCAAATGCATGTCCAGAAGGTGTCCTTGTACCCTTTTTACATAGTGTGGCAGCAGTTGAAGAAGCAGCATAGCTCAGTACCATATTCTGTGTCCAGCAAAGGAGATGTGAGGCCACAGTCAGCATCCCTGTAGCACAACCATGGATGATATGACCCCTCAGTTATTGTTGAACTTCATTTCTCACCAATGGCTATGGTGGTTATATCTGATGTAAGTTACAGCCCAACATCTGCAGTGCTTTTATCCAGCCTACTGTTGTGTGGGATCTCATTTCCCTCTTCTCACTGAAATAATTAGGGGCTGTCAACTCTTGGAATGTAGGTATTGCAGTCCATAACACCCTCTTTTATCTTGGTGGAGGAAACAAGGTTGTTCTGTTAAATGTTATGCTGGAAGCAAAAGGAGATAGTAGAATGCATCAGAGCAGGGGTGCCCACACTTTTTCATCATGCGAGCTACTATATGAACAATCAAGTTGAAAAGATCACCTGTTGTGCATGTGAGTGTGTGCACGTGCGCGTGCACACTCCTACTGCAGCCTTCCGTCCGTGCGGGGCTTCTTTCTTGCCTGCCCACGAACTCGCCGCCGCGCGCACCCGGGAAGGGGATCCTCCTTGCCTGCGCACGCGCTCTCTCTTAATGTCTTCGTTGCCTTCCTCCTTCCTGCTGCGTGCTTTCACGAAGCAGGAAGTCCGCATCCCGTCCTGCTTCTTGCGTGCACAGCAGACCCCTCTCATGCACGCAGCAGGAGGGTATTTATAGGCGCACCCGCCAGCGCTCCGGCCAGATATGGCTTCGGTGGCGGCAGCTCGGAAGGCGCAGGGCTGGGAAGAGGGGCCGCTTGGCTGCTGCCTGGGCCAGGAAACTCAACCAAGAGATGGACCCACATGAGGCTGGAGCCTCCCCACGGCAGCCTCCCCCCCTCCCTCGAGGCTTCCTTACCTGAGCAGGAGAAGGAAGAGTGGAAGAGGTGCTTCCCCAAAGTGACAGATGCAGCGGGTAGTTGCCCTTCCTTCCTCCCTTCCGTCCTTCCTTTCGAGGGTGTCACTCAGAAAGGACGCCCAAGTGGACAGCTGGCAGGAAGGAGGATCCCTCCCACTGGTGACAGTCCATGCCCACGGGAGAGAGAGAGGGAGGTGGCTCTTCCTAGCCGGCTCTGAAGAGCCACCCCCCCCTCTGTCTTTTGTGGGCCTCGCCGCCTTTCTCCTTTGAGGGCGAGGGAGGGCGAGGTGGAGAAAGGCGGCGAGGGCACAAGCAGCAGCAGCAAGTGGAGTCTCCATTCCCGCAGCCCCCTCCTCCTCGGGTTCAGCCCCAGGAACACGGCGGAGCCCTCCCTCCTTGCCCCCAACCAAGGAAAGAAAGCAGCCCCACACAGCTCGCTCGCACAGGTCTCGGCTTGGAATGGGAGTCCCGAGGGCAGCAGCAGGGTTTGCAGCGGGGCTTGCTTGGCTTTGCCCCTCTTTGCCCGGCCTCCTTCGCCTCTTTCTCTCTCTCTCTCTCTCCTTCCAGCGCCCGCCCGCCTGCCTGCCAAAAGGATCCGAAAAAGTTCTCCAGATTTCTTTCTTCTCTCCTTGACTCTCTCTCTCACACACACACACACGCATTCCCTCCATCCCTCCCACAGCCTCGCATCCTATCCGTACGCGTGCCTTTGCCTTGCTCCCGCCTCCCCCCCAGCAGCAGCCAATGGGCAGTCATGTCACCACACCGTGCGTGGCAAGACGAGCGCCAGGGCCCGCCCACTAAAGCCTCATTTTGGCAAAAGAAGCTCCGCGAAGGCGGCGGCAGAAGCGCACGTGCGCGCGCATGACAGGAGCGCGCCATCCGGCTGGTGAGGCCTAAAGATCACCTGGAAGAGGGCCAAAGATCACCTAGGTGCTCCCAATCACCATAATGAGCACCCCTGCATCAGAGTGTTATTATCAAGGGTATCAGTGTAGATAATCTCTTATGTTTTGCATTGTTACCTTTCTTTAAAGGGTTTGTTTTAAGAAGGGCTTGGGAATTGTGTTGGTCCCCCATAGATGACTACGGTTTTGGTTGTACAGAGATCTAAAGCACCGAAAAGGGATCCATATGAGGGTTGAATGAAAAATAATGCCTCCACCTTTGTAACTGCTCAACAGATGGCAGTACTGGTATGTGGCAGGTACTGGCTTGTTCAGTAGACTCTCCTCTACAGTTACATTTTGGCGGGAAGCCTTAGCATTGAACGGTTGTGTTCTTAAAATCCAAAGTATGGAGCCCTACGCAGATGGTTGGTCAGTACGTCTTAAGCAACGTGCAGTCATTGAATTCTTGACAGCAGAAGGTGTCACCCCAAAGGAGATTCATCAGAGAATGCAAGCTGTTTATGGTGATTGTGTTGAAGTGAGTACTGTGTGTCATTGGGCGACTAAGTTTAAAGATGTTGATGTGGGAACATCTGATTTGCATGATAAACAAAGAGTTGGACGTACTGTGACATCAACCACCAAACTTCACAAGCAAAAGGTTGACAGATTGATTCAGGACGATCGTTGTATCACTCAGAGAGAAATTTCAAGCATAATCAGCATTTCACAAGAACATGTGGGTCACATTATTGCTTTGCTTGGCTATTGGAAGATCTGTGCACAATGGATCCCCAGGATGCTGACACCTGAAATGAAAGTGCACCACAGCAAAACTTCAATGACTAGATCTCACCACCGTATGGCATCCTCCATACAGTCCAGATTTAGCACCGTCTGACTTCCATCTGTTCGTTATAATGAAAGATCTGTGGGGACATCATTATGCTTCTGATGAAGACGTTGAGAGAACTGTGAGACGCCGGTTGCAGAAACAGAGTGTCGACTTCTTCCGTGATGGCTTCAGAAAACTTGTTTATCATTGGCAGAAATGTATCCAATTGTCTGGTGATTATGTGGAGAAATGAACAGTGGTAGTTAAAGAGCACATTATAAGGATTATTTCTGTGTTTGAATTATTAAAACATTCCCATCCAAACCCAAGTAACGAAGGTGGAGGCACTGATTTTCATTCAACCTCATAGTATAATATAAAAGGGGTTGATGTTAACAGCCTTGATGTTGCAGTGCTACATCACAAGCTGATTTCAAATGTACATGTCCATTAAATGTAAATGTATTTTCCCATCTTCCCCAAGAAGGCCGGGTAGATTGAGGAGCCATATTATTGCTTAAGAAATAGTCAATTTTGCCTTTATGTGCAACTTCTGTCTTTAGGATGCTTTTCTAGCCTTTCTTATTAGGAAAATACATTACAGGTGACACTGAAATTTCTATTAGAATTAGAAGTAATTGAAGAAGTAGATGAGTTAGATCAGAAGCCATTGGAATACGCTCTTGAAAACTTTCTTCAACCATTTGAAAACACATTTACCAGACACAGTAATAGATTCAAAAAATAATGGTTTGGTCTCTCTTCAAATTTAGTCAATTTGATGTGCCACAGAGTAAAAAAATCTACTGGTATATGTAATATGAAGCTGTTTATTATTGATGAAGAATGTTGGCTGAAATTTGTGATACTGTGCATCTGAAACAATTACAATTTTTAAAAAATCTATTAGTAACAATTTAACAGATTTATGGCAAATACCATGTTGGTATAATGCATTTCTTGGAGTCAGATATTATTTGCTCATTTCAGGATTGATTGCTGAACAATGCTTGTATTTTCCATTGAGTTCCTCCGTGATCTCTAACTTTTTAGCTCTCTTCAACTCATATATTCATCAGAGTATTCTGTTTTTATCTTATGTGTTGCACTGGGAGACATTGCTTCTTGGCTGCAAAATGGCACTGAGAAGGAATGATTTGCTGGAAAGTGGAACCAGCAGATTTTTCCTTTGTGAATCCCTATTAATACTGTATTGTAGAGGAGAAAGAGCTCTCGGGTGTTTCAAAGTAAAGGGGAATGCAAAGTGTTGCTAGGAGTGAAGTTTACTGTTTCATTTTTAGAAAGAGAGCAAATGCCCCATTTGTCTGCATCCCATTTATTATTGTCTATAAAAAATGTGATGCATTGGTTGATTTATTAGTAATCTGATTCTGGGAATGGACTGGAATAAAGGAAGGAAAGGGCATGTGCTCATCCTCAAGGTGTCTTACCTCTAATTAGTTGAACCCCCCACCCAAAAACCCCCAAAACATAAACTGAATTAATAAGTTCAAATTTCAAAATTCTGCCATTTTGAAATTGAAAAGTCTAGACTTGTGCATACAAATGGAAGACTCATAGCTTTTGTTCTCCTAGGGAAGCCTGGCATCGTGACATTGTAAATTTGCAAGTGGAGATGATCAAACAGTTTCATGTGCAGCTGGTATGTATGAAAAAGAAGTAGGTACATGTGCTAACATGCTGTTTCAAATAGATATCTGTCCCAAAATCTCAAGACCTTGGTCTTCTAGTTCAGATAGAAATATAAGAAAAGGAAGTCTGTAAGGAAGGATTGGACTGTGTCAGTCATATGAGATATGGAGATTAAAGGGGGGCAGTTGTTATTGGAAAGATTAACTGTTTTAAAATATTTTATTCAATGAAACAGATATATAAAGACATACGCAAATAAATAAATTACCTCAAACACACAAAAGGAAAGATTAACTGTTAAAGAGGAATTATGATGGCCCTTAAATTTTCTAAAACTTTAAATTTTGTTCTTCTGTGGAAAAAATATCTTATTTTCTGACTGCTTTGAAGCTGAAAATTGACATGAAAAATGTAGAAAGCCATGTGGGAACTAAATACTTATCTGTGAGGTTACCAGTGTCCCTCCACATGTGTAGAATTTTTCTTTAAAATGATGAGGGAAATTTCTCTAAGTCTATGTAACTCCTTGCTTCTATTTTCCAGACTTCCTTAACTCTAATCTATACCTATTGGCATCAATGCTGCACAATGTTCTGTTGAAGTACTTCAGGATTAGATCAATAAATATAAAGAGTAAAGAAGGATGAGACTGGATAGAAGGTTGTTTACTTGTAGGGTGGAGGAACATAGTCTTTATTTAAACACAAAACTGTCACCAAAAGCCAATAAAAAAATCTTTTAAAAATAATTATATGAAACACTATCACTTGAAACAAGCCATACCGTTAACAGAAATTTATTAAAAGGGTTGTTTGAAGTTGTTAAATTTCAGTTTGTAAAATTTGAGGCAATCAGATACTTAGTAAAACTGAATAGTCTCTCAATTTTTCTTAAAAAAACCCTTGCTCAGCCAGAATACTTTAAATTCACTCAATCCAATTCCAGTTTTACTCTTGGAAGTTTTCCTTTATAGTACTCTCTTGTTTGTAAACAATTCCACAACTCAACTTTGTACTGTGTATTGTTACCCAGGAAAGATGATTTCTAAACTGAGTAACGTAATAAGTTTATGTGATGTTTTAATGCTATGTTTTTAATGGGTTTGGTTTTAACGTTTTTGTTTATTTCCCAATATATTAATATATGGCATTGAATTGCTGCCTTTGTTAGGCCGCCCTGAGTTCCCTTCGGGGTTGAGAATTGCAGGATATAAAAATCATTGTCATGCAGAGTTGCAACATAGTAAAAACCAAAATATACATGTTAGCATTTATTGACAAACTACTTTGGGAAATATTTTTACTAATAATATTTTTATTTCATTCTCCACCTCTAGAATGAAATGCACACCTTACTTGAAAGATACTCTTTAAATGACAGTTTAATTGCGGAAAACGAGAGACTGCGGGAAGAAAATAAAAGACTGCAAGCCCACTACTGACAATCCCTGCTCAAGCAAAGAAAATGAGTTGAACTGTTGTACTCAGTCATCATGATCTCATCTGACCTATGCTGATATACCCTCAGTATTTTTCCAGAACTATTTATAATTATAGAAAAAAGCAATACATAACATATTAATCCAGAAAAATGCACTAATAATGTTTGTATCAAATGTTTTTATGGTAAACTTAAAGACATTGTTTGTAAACAGAAGCTAGCAGAAATATTGTTAGCCAGTTTTACCCGCATACAAAGTGCCTTTATAAAAAGGGAAACTAAATGGGAAATGTATTTTGTACAAAAGTTTATTAACTTTCTTTATCCTAATACATTTATTACATTTAGGCATTTGGTCGATTTTTTGCATCATAGTCTTGTCTATGAGATTTTATTTTCCTTTGGCTGGAAAAAGAACATTCAGTTGTCTGGCTCTCAAGAGTTGAGGTTTTGTTTTTGTTAAGTGTATATGCTTTGTTTTGCAATAGACTTTTTTTCTTTAAATGTTGATTTGTAAGTGTAGGGTGCAACTTTTGGATGCAAGTGAGTTTTGTATTATTTTGGCCATTAACTTAATTTAATAGCACACTGATTAACTTGCTCAATTTGAATAAATAATTTCTGGACTTTTGCATAATCATACTTGACTCATATTGCCATGTTTCTGCATTTCAATCTAATTCTCAATCTTGTCCTCAGGATCAGAAGTTTGGCAACTTATTTACATTTGTTGTATTTAACTGTGGTTATTTCTTCGCATCCGTGGCTAAAAAGATGAATCAACTTCTTTCTATCAGTTTATAAGTTGTTGGAGCAAAAACCAGGTTCATAATGTGCCTTATTTATCATACCCTGTTTATTCATGGTAGAGAAACACTATTGGCCTACCATGTGATAATTTCCCCCATTCTCCATTCTGGGGTAGGAGTGGGGGCTTAAGATCCTGCCCTTTCCAGTTCTGGGGCCCAAGCTATGATCTTCATAATCTATAGCTAAAGACTTATGCAAATACCTTTC
Source organism: Anolis apletophallus (assembly GCA_030556195.1). Classification (NCBI taxonomy): domain Eukaryota; kingdom Metazoa; phylum Chordata; class Lepidosauria; order Squamata; family Anolidae; genus Anolis; species Anolis apletophallus. Next base: position 90,297,417 of record JARBWK010000009.1, read on the forward strand.
TCCTTATACAGTTTTTTTAAAACCTTTCAATTAGTGTCAATCAAACATGTTTTGGACCCTGTGCATGCACTTATCTGTTTAATATGGTACTAGCTGTACCCGGCATGCGTTGCTGTGCCCTATTTAGGAGATGCGAGAAAGTTAGAGTATGTAATGGTTGGAAATGATGTTACTTACGGTCTTGGTGGGGTCATGGCTGTGTCGTTGTGGGTTGTTCTGGTGGGTGGGATGTTGAAGTCCTGTGGAGTTGTCGGTGTGTGGTGTTGCTGGCGTTTTGCTGAGCTTGTGGATATACAATGTTTTTTGTCTTTCCGTCTGCTGTGTTGATGTAGAGGTTCTGTGGTTTCCCAACTCTGGAGCACGCTATGTAGAGTTGTCCATGGGAGAAGCATTCTGTGTCAAGGTCTATGCCACAGATTTGTAGTGTTTGTCTTTGTGCCTTGTTTATGGTGATGGCAAAAGCTAGTGTGATTGGGAATTGGAGACGGCTGAAGTGGAACGGCATATCTTAGTTTGTTGTGAGTATGCAGTGGTAGTGTGGTGTGGATGTACGGTGTTTATGTGGGGTGTGTTAGTTAGCTGTACTGTGTAGGTTTCTGTTTAGCAGTGGTATGTATGTGTTGTGTGTGTTGTGTGTGAGTTGTGTAGTGGGTCTGTAGAGGTAGGCATCGCGAGTTGTGTGGCTGTCATGTTGTGGGTGTGGTGTTTGTAAAGTGGAGGATTGGTGGTGTGTGTTTGGGATGGTGCTTGGAGAAGAGTGTGTGGTGTTGAGTGTGTAGTTTGTTGTTGTGAGTGTGCAGTGGTAGGGTGTTGCGGATATACGGTGTGTATGTGGGGTGTGTTAGTTGGTTGTACTGTGCTGGTTTCTTTTTAGCAGTGGTATGTATGCGTTGTGTGTGTTATGTGTCTGATTTTTTCTTGTCTGGAGTTCCCCTGTTTGTGAGTGTTTCCAGTAGACCTCCCCACCTCCTCTGAGCATGCCTTTAGCCATAGATGGGGGATAAACGTGAGGAGAGAATTCTTCCGTCCTTTTCTCTTTCTCCCCCCTCCTCTCTGTCTCCCTCGCCCTTCCCCCCTCCCTGGTGCCCGGATTCACTTCATGCGGGTCCCCATGGCTGCCCGCCTGGCCTCCTGCTTGCCTGCCTCTCTCTGAGGTGAGGGCGTATTTCTGGCTCCGCACTGCTCACTGGGAAGGAGGGCGGAGAGTAGTCAGGAATGAGCGGGAAGTGGCTGCGCGGGGTCTTCTGGGAAGTGTAGTCCCGTGGCCGTTCCCGCCTCCTCCGCGGTCTCCCAGCCGCTTCTGGACCCGGGTCGCGCGGGCGGCGCCGGGCCCGCCTCCTCCGCTGGCTCCCAGCCGGTTCCGGACCCGGGCCGCACCGCCGCCTCCTCGGCCTTCTCCGCCGCCTCCTATGGCAGGGGGCGTGGCCTCCGCTGGGAAGCGGCGCCGGCATTTTGTGTGGGCCCGATGGGTCCTCCTTTATATATATAGGTTAATATGGTAAAAAGTAGCAAGATAATTCCGGCAAAATATTGCATGTGGGCATGAATACTCATAAGCAATACATAAAATGTTTTAACGGGTTTCAGGGAATGAAGCTGAGTTTATCTCAGTGACAAGATTTAAGAGTTGCAAAGTCTAATGTAGATCTAGTTTATATCTGCAGAAGTATAGTGAACCATCTAGTTCACCAGTTGTGTTAGTCCTTTCCTGGAGTTTGTTACCCAGGCCTGGGAGCCAAATGTAAGGGAATATTAAAAAAAACGTGCCCAGATAAGGGTGATAAAGATAATGTGAGCCTGAAGCCTAGATCCTGTAAAGAAGGTTGGAGGTGATGTGTATGTTACTTTGGGGGAAAAAAAGAGAAGTAGCCTTATTAAAATGTTTGAAGACGTGGTTAATGCTGGTAGAAGTTTCAGTCCCATAATATCTGGAGAGATATATTTTGTCAGCATGGAGACGAGTGATGAGAGGTGCCATAATATTCAGCATCCTTCTAAATGACTTGAAAGAAGAAGTAAGAGAGGATGCTCAATAAGTTAGCAGATAACATTAAATGGACCAGGAAACCATGTGTGATAGAATAACTATATGTGTTTACTAGATAACATTTGAGACTCCTTTCAACTCATGCAGTGGATGGGATACTGTACCATTATGTGGTCAGAGGCTACAAGGAGGCACTAGACATAGAATGATAGTCCATTTTATGGGGCAGGGGTTGAAGGAGGAAATCTATTTCACCCATATTCACTGGTTATTCCCCCTCCCCACTTCCCATTTCATAAATGAGGGCTGTTTTCTCAATGGCGGTGAAGGAAATAAGAAAAAAGGAAAAATTTAAAACCCCACAAAATGGACTATCCTCTGTCTAGTGTCCCCTTGTGGCCTCTGCCTGGATAATGGAACAACTTTTGATATAGGACTGGCTTTATAATTAGCCAAAGGTGGATAGCTTACCTCTTAATGCAATGAGGTGGATTTTAAGACAATTCGTTTATTTTTGTTAATAGAAGAGACACAATTGGAGTGATCTATTTTAGACACAATATCTTAACTTGCTTCTGTGTGAATGGGGTTACTATTGTAACTTTGCAATATTGAAGTGACCTTTATGCCATGACTGTATATGTTAGCAAAAGAAAGCCCATTAGACTTTACTGTAAATTTAACACGACACTCTCGTGAAAGTATAGGGTTATAGTGATTGGAAATAGAAAAGTTGGCTGTTTCTCATATTTCAAGGTAACCTTTGAAATGTTTCCTTGTTCACGTAACAAAATGGCTTGTATGATATTCAGTAGAGTAAATGAAATTTCTGCAGCAATTGTACAGGCTTTTCATCAGGGACTTGTAGCTGATGACTGTTCTAACACTGAAATTGATGATGATATGAAATAATACTTGTGGGAATTCCTGTGAAAGGTAAAACATTTAACTGCACGAATAGCTTTAGCTTCTTATATAGAAAATTCATATTTTGGCAGTAGATACAAAATACTTGGATATCACATGTCAAAATAATACCTGTCTCATTCCTTTTTCCCCTCATCCCACCCCCATTAATGCATTACTCATTTTCAAGCTATCACTAAATGTGAGAGAACTTACAAGATGTACTGTTACACTTTTACCTGCTGCAAAGCTAAAAATCAATGGGTATTCAAAATGTGCTAATGCCTAGACATAAAACAGAAATATCTTTACAGGACATTGAGTACTTTATTTGATACCTAATAGTCAGAGCAGAATAGTTGATCTTTTTGCAATTTTTAAAAATTGTCTGGCTTAAAATATTAGCATGATGCACCTAAATCACAGTTAGATTTTAAGTCTGTACTAACAGAGCGACGACCTGCCCTACGGACCCCTGCCCATCGCACCTAATCAAGTCCAGCGTTGACATCATATCGGGCGCTCTGAGGGACCTGGTGAACCTCTCCCTGGATACAGGCGTTTTCCCTGACTCCCTGAAAGAGGCCAGAGTTAGGCCCCTCCTGAAAAAGACGAGCCTTGACCCTGACGACCCAGCAAACTACCGCCCTGTTGCCAATCTACCCTTCCTGGGTAAACTCCTGGAGCGGGCGGCGGAAAGCCAACTGCGTGACTTCCTAAATCGATCCGGGGGCCTGGACCCGTCCCAGTCAGGTTTCCGCGCGGGTCATGGAGTGGAATCCGTCCTGGTGGCGATTACAGATGACATCCGCCGCCAGCTGGACGGGGGGGGGGGGCTCGGCAGTCCTGGTCCTCCTGGATCTAACTGCGGCCTTTGACACCGTTGATCATGATTTACTGCTCCACCGCCTGGCTGCCTCCGGGATCCAGGACAAGGCTCTGATCTGGCTGGGATCGGTGCTCCGGGGCCGCTCGCAGCGGGTCGAGTGGCAGGGCCAGGTCTCTAGGAAATGCGGGTTGGAGTGCGGAGTTCCCCAGGGTGCCATCCTGTCTCCCACCCTTTTCAACATCTATGTCCAGCCCCTGGCCAGTATTGCTAGGAGCCATGGTTTCTGTTGCTACCAATACGCCGACGACACACAGCTGCTACTGAAGCTCGACCCAGGGACATCAGCGGTGCCAGACAGTTTCAGTCAAGGGCTGAGAGCGGTGACAAGCTGGCTCAGAGCATACAGACTCAAAATCAACCCGGCAAAACGGAGATTCTCGGGCCTGGCCGACCCGACCCTCACTCACCACTACCACTCTTTGAAGGCGAGCCCCTATCCCCGGCTCCGGCGGTGAAGAGCTTGGGAGTGATTCTGGACGAGAGACTGTCGATGGAAGCCCAGATCCAGGCCGCAGCTAAGGGCGCCTTTTTCCATCTTCGCAGGGCCCGACGGTTGGCCCCCTATCTACCATCAGAGGCGTTGAGAACTGTGATACATGCCACCGTCGTCTCGCGTCTTGATTATTGCAATGCCCTATATGCGGGCCTACCTCTGTCCACAACTCGGAGGCTGAGGCTCATTCAGAACGCAGCGGCCAGACTCATCTCTGGGGCATCTGTCAGAAACCATATCTCTCCAATTTTAAAAGATCTTCATTGGCTGCCCACAGAGTTCAGAGTGATTTACAAACTTATGGCGCTCACCTTTAAAGCACGGCATAATATTGGGCCAGCCTATTTGGGCGATCGGCTGACAGTCCAACGCACCGAGAGGCCAGCGCGAGTCATAAATGGTGATCGTATAGCCATCCCTGGGGTGAGAGAGGCTCGGCTGATGGAGACCCGACGAAGAGCCTTCTCCGTGGTGGCTCCCACGATCTGGAACACCCTCCCGCCTGCCCTCAGGGCCACATCGGCCCAAATCAGATTCCTATCGGACCTGACAACCTGGCTCTTTGCCAGGCATTTGGGGTTTGATCGGACGCGTGGAGACTGAGCCTTTCTGGCGTGTGTACCTATGTTTTAAACTGTTGTATTTTTGGGTTTTTAAATGATGTAAGTCGCCCGGAGCACCAGTGGTGGAGGGCGACTCACAAATAATAAAGTTATTATTATTATTATTATTATTATATATAATTTTAAACATCTGGGATCTCTCCCCCCCCCTTTTTTTTGGTTATCTGATGAGAAAACTAGTCTGTATCCTTTTGTAAAAGTCTAGAAATTTTAATTAAAAATAATCCCCAAAAACCTAGGTCCATGGTTCAATGCAATTACTGGACCTGAACTCCTATGAAGAAAGGAACTGTCCCCTTCTCTGCATAGAGAGGCAAAAGGTAACAGTGTAGTCTACTCTGAGAATACTTAAATGAAGCAACAACCCCTGATAATCTCCCTTCTGTGGTGTTGTCTTCTGACCTTTTCAGGAGGGGGTAAGGCAGTGGTTCTTTGTGCTTCCCCCTTAAAGAAGTGCTGAGAATGGAGATGAGGTTGGTGATTCTTTTAGGTTTTCCCAGAATGGACAAAATTCTTGTCTTTTAGTACTCAGAGAAGTGAATAGTAACCTTTTCTTTGACAACTATTGCTACTTTAATCAAAAATGGAACCATCTCCTTTGCTGAGTAGAATGTGAAAGGCCTGTAGGAATGCCTTGGGTGGTGAAATGGTGACTGTGTGGACCAGGGGCATTTGGGCCCCTAATAATAATAGTAATAATTATTATTTGTATACCGCCCTATTGCTCCAAAGAGATTCAGGGTGGTTTCCAACATGTAAGGCAAGCATTCAGTTGCTGGAAAAAACCATACAGACAATTACATCAAGATAAACACATTTGACACAACCTAACACAACCTGTATAATACAATCTAATTAAATTTAACAGACAAAATAAATAAGAACTAAAAACATCATAAAATACAAAAAATCTACAAAAACTCACTAAAGATAAAAATATTAATGAGGTGGCACTGGTGGTTTCCCCTCTTTGAAATGGTCCTCAGCTTATCCACAGGTTATATAGAAATCCATAAATTTGGCCTCAAAACCTGCCCATAATTTCTACATAAGGTCGACTTGAGTATCTGGGATATTTCATCTTTTTAAAATGAACTTTTGCAAACTGTTCAAGGAAAACTACATGATTAGGTTTTTTTTTTAAAGATATAAAAGTGCAGCATTCAAGAGTGAGTTGTTGCTTAACATTTCTGTTTAGAATCCATTCAGTTTTGAAATAGAATACAATGTTTAGTTTTGGTTTTTTTTTAGATATCACATGTTTAGGAGATCTGTATCCATGCCATCTTTCTGAGAACTGGAAAAATCACTATAAAATATTGCTAAACTAAGGCATTGTGAGTAACTTTTCATATTGTCCATTTATCTGCATGCCAACATGTGTTTTTGTAGGAAAAGATTACAGTAAGCAAAACTAGAAGAACAGAGAGTTTAATTCATGAAAGTTGCAATCCTACAAAATTTTCCTTAGAAGAAAACTCATTTAGATTCAGTGGAACGTATTCCTGAATAGTATGTAGATCTGAATAGTTTTCCCTATTCAGATCATCAAAGTACCGGTCTTTATTTTTTATATTTCCTTTTTTTCCTTGACACAAAAATTATTATGTACATCAAACCATTAAACATAAGTAAATCATTATACATTTATCTTAGAATTTCCAAATACAAGATTTCCTGGTACAGTAGAGTCTCGCTTATCCAACCTTTGCTCACTCAATGTTCTGTATTATCCAACGCAGTCTGCCTCCCGCCCGGATCCATTGCTGTTTCAATACATTGTGATGTTTTGGTGCTACATTCATAAATATGGTAATTACTACATAATCCTACTGTGTATTGAACTGCTTTTTCTGTCGATTTGTTGTAAAACATGTTTTGGTGCTTTAATTTGTAAAATCATAATGTAGTTTGACGTTTAATAGGCTTTTCCTTAATTCCTTAATTTTCCTTAATTCAACATTTTCGCTTATCCAACATTCCACCAAGTCATTTATGTTGGATAAGCGAGACTCTGCAGTAATTTACATGTGTATATATAATTGTCAAATTTATTCTAGAATTAAATATGTTTAAAAATTAAAACATCAACCTATAGAATTTTATAGTTTATAACATCAAATATAATGGCCTGAAATGCTGTAACAGTTGACAGTAAGCTGGAATTTTCCTGATGTGTTATTAGAACTCAAAAGTGGTCATATAAAACTTTCCCCTTTGTAGAGAGAAATTGACCTGTCTTCCGTCAATTCCTCTTGATGCAGTGAAGCCGTCATAAGATTTTTACCTTGTCAACTCCAGAAGGAGAAAATTTAGGAGGAAAGGGGGCATATTAATTCCCTGACAGCTCTTATTGATCAGCAGGAAACCTGAAGAATGAATATCCTCTGTGACAGGGATACCAGCTATTACTACATGAAATGTAGCATGTCAAAATGAACTGTGATACTTTTGGCCTTTAAAAAGTTGCAACAAAAGCCAATAACCAAACTGACTCATTTCCAAGACACTACAAGACTGACTACTTTACTTTATGTCAAATACCTTTTTGCACTTCTTGTTATGTTCTTTGGAGTTATTCGGTAATGCTTGAGCTTAATTGGGAGCAAAAATTCTAGGTTTCTATGCAGCTGTAGAATCTATTTTTAAAATACGCTTGACTGTATCACCCCATCTGGTTATGTCTTTTTATATTACACTTTAATGCTAGGTGCAAGCACCTGGCATCTCTGTATAATTAATACACAAGCCTACTATGCACTCATTAATATGTTTATTCCCCTTCTCAGTGGGATTGTACATGACCCTTACCTGTATACCTTCTACAGAGATACTGGCCCTTTTCACAAGATATTCCTCATGCAGAATCTTCTTTAATGTACCAAATCTATATTTGGGCTCCCTGTTGCTAGCCCTGCCACTTTATTTAACTTCATATCTTAAATCATGGGTGAACCCAAGGGATAGCTCTACCAAGTAAATCCTTTGTTTCCATGGTAACATGTCTTGCAAAAAAGGGAAAGCCATCTTTTAAAAAAATTAACACGCTGCAGAAACAAATGATGAAAAAGGCTATATAAAATTTTTTTTAAAAAAGGTATTTGGCATCCATTGGGATTTTTTTTTTCTGCTGTTCTGGAGCGTTTTGTCTCCCTGAACTAGCAACAAAGTCTTCCAAGTCTGTGTGCACAGTGCTTTTGGGTTTTCAGCTTATTTTAACTGGCCCCAAACTAAATAGTCTCTTCTATCTGAAGTACATTTAGTTGCCATAGAAACAATGATGTAAGTAGCAGGGATATCTCTAACCTCTGCTTTGAAAGCGAAGCGTATGGCTGCTTAATATAGAATTTTTTTAAAAGGCAGGTGCAGGTTGAGCAAGTAAGGGAATTTGACCATAATATTTGCTGTTGCAAGGATGCCAGATGATGTGACCCATTTTGCTACTTTGCCCCTTAAGACATTTTGTGCTAGGTTGGTAAACGCTTTGGTGGATGTGGTTGAAAGCCTATTTATTTCTGTTGCTTGTCTTTGGAAGCCACAAACTTTCCACAAGCTGGCCAGACCCTGCTCACTGGGAAGAAGGTCTATGACTTGAGCATACTGCGGTTTTCTCTTGACGCTCTTCCTGAAGTGTAGTCTTATTTTGATGTTTTCTTTGTTTAAAAAGATTTAGTCAACACTGCCTTACCAAAGTGGTATGATGGAATCAATAGAAAACGATAGAAAGCAACAGTAAAATAGCAAAATAGAAAGGTCAACAAAACTGTCCTGACTGGTCATTCTATCATTAATAATAGAGCCATTGTTCATGACATACATGACATACAACACTAACTACTGTAGTAACATATATGTAATTAAAAGCAATCTACAATAAGTATAGTCTAATATAGAATTATTTAAAAGGCAGGTGCAGGTTGAGCAAGTAAGGGAATTTGACCATAATATTTGCTGTTGCAAGGATGCCAGATGTTGTGACCCATTTAATTACATATATGTTACTGTAGTAACATATATGTAATTAAAAGCAATCTACAATAAGTATAGTCTAGGAGCTATTTAAAGAAAATTAAGGAGATCATATGGTATGTCCCATAGTGCCTGAAGATACCAGAAGGATATTGTAAAAGTGCATGGGTGAGATCTCTTATCTTGGACTCACCAAGGAGTGAATCACAGGGAAATAAATGTGGAGCAGTGGAAGGCTGAGCGAAGGAAGATAGATGCTTTTGAACTGTGGTGCTGGAGGAAAATTCTCTGAGTGCCTTGGATTGCAAGAAGATCAAACCAGTCCATACTCCAGGAAATAAAGCACGACTGCTCACTGGAAGGAAGGATATTAGAGGCAAAGATGAAGTACTTTGGCCACATAATTAGAAGTCAGGAAAGCTTGGAGAAGACAATGATGCAGGGGAAAATGGAAGGAAAGGATGGTATCCTTGAAGTTACTGGCTTGACTCTGGAGGAGCTGGGGGAGGTGATGGCCGGCGGAGGTCTGGCGTGGGATGGTCCATGAGGTCACAAAGATTCAGAAGAGACTGAATGAATAAACAACAACAAAGTAGTCTTTTAAGTTATCCAAAGATTCCAATGATTCAAACTCTGAATCATTTATACCACCGCTGTAGGAGTATATGCTTTCTTCCAGGTCCCTACTCTAAATAAAATGGCAATTAACCAGAGCTAAGAGATGGGAGAAGAACTTGATAGTCTGTTCAAAATTGGGTGTGTGTGTGTGGATATAATTATCTTGCTGTGGCGGGGACAGTCCCAATTAGTCTATTGTCCCACTTTTTCATCTGCTTTTACATTTCCCAGTATCCTTTTTTCCTCCAAAATGAGACCTCATGGCATGCCTGAGACCTGAAAAAGAACCAAGCTGACTCTTGGTTTCTTTCTCTAATGTACAACTGTAATCTCCAGATATTGGGCGGCAGAGCTGATAGTTCTGTTTACCCTTTCACATTCCATTCTGGACCTATCATCTAATAATAGTGGACTATTTTCAGACATTGAAGTCTATGCAAGGGAGGATAGTGACCACCAACCCATTACTGTTAACTTTCAAGGCTATTCAGACTTCAGGCCTAGCAGTTCTGGGGTAGAGAAACTGATGGCTAATCTGCCAGCTGGCCATGACAGGAGGCTCAAATGGAGAAGATTGACACCATTTCACACTCAAAGTTCCTGTCCTCTGAGCAGATTTTGCCAAAATACAGATTAATATCTATAGGCAGTATAGATAGGGATGAACCCCTATGTTGACCTATGCTCTCTATTAAGAAAGTTCTTAATTGCTGAGTTCTCCCTCAGCAATCCCCAAACTACGCGATGTATTTGGTTCGATTACAACTGCATTAGGGCCAGGAAACGCTTAAGATCTGCCATGTGTCAGACTCAATTTCATCTTTCACAACTCTCAGATGCAATTATAAGAACCTCTTGTCAGTAAAAAAGGCGAATTATACAGCCAGGTTATGGGTGGATCTGGAATTATTTGTCAAGGGATCGAATACAGTCATTTTGTGGAATGTGAATGGTATATCGAAAGACTGAAGATCACTTTCAGATGCTCCCATCCCAGCCTCAGTTTGGGATGATTACTTCACAAGTCTATTTGAAAACCCCAATGAAGGCCCCATGGCTGATTCAGCGAATGACTATGCTTAGAGGAGCTTCCCTTGTGGTCACAGTGACTGAAACTAAATATACAGTCCATAAACCAAACAAAGCGCCAGGTGAAGATTTACTTCCATCAGAAATCTTTAAGGGCCTTTCCAGACAGCCCTGTTTCCCAGAATATCAAGGCAGAAAATCCCACAATATCTGCTTTGAACTGGATTATCTGAGTCCACACTCAGATAATGTGGGATTTTCTGCCTTGATATTCTAGGATATAGGGCTGTTTGGAAGGACGCTAAGAGCTAAATGGAGCAGACCTTTTTGGTTGGCCTGTTCAACACAGGTTATCTTACATTTGGATAGAAACTCTATCATTGTTCCCATATATTGAAAAGGTGACAAAGAGGACCCTAAATCTATAGATCCATAAGCCATATTGACGTCATGGCCAAAATGTCCATTAGGAAAAATTGAGGACTGGATTATTGATAAAAACTTGTTAGTGGAAGAACAGGTAGGATTTAGATCAGGAAAATCTATAGATAATTGCTTTACTTTACATCACTTTATAACAAAGCATATCTCCAAAGGAAATCAACTCTTCGCAGCATTTATCAACCTCAGAACAGCATTCAACACAAGCCGTAAATGGTTCTGGCCCAGCTTACCTGTCTGAACATATCTCCCCCTATGAACCATCTTGGAGATTGAGATCATCTGTAGAGGCCCTGTTCTTGGTCCCGCCTCCTTCGCAGGCATGGTTTGTGGGGACGGGAGACAGGGCCTTTTCAGTGGTGGCTCCTTGGCTATGGAACTCCCTCCCCAATGATATTAGAGCAGCCCCTTCCCTCCTGACGTTCAGAAAAAAGGTGAAAACATGGATTTGTGACTAAGCTTTTCGCAACTAATACAGTGCAATAGATTCCTTGTACTTATGTACAACAATAATTGGAATGACCCGACCTTGATTGTAGATGACATGATTTTATAGCTGTAAATTGTATTGTTTATGTTTTAATTGCTTTTAACCTTGTTTAGATTTATAACTAAATGTTATTTAATTATTGAATTGTTTAAGGCATTGAATTTTGCCTCTGCTGTAAGCCGCCTTGAGTCCCCTTCGGGGTTGAGAAGGGTGGGATATAAATATAGTCATAAACAGAGATACCCTCTGGCTGAAATTGGCAGAACTGGTTATGGAGCCAAAACTCCCTTTATCTGCTTAAGGCCCTTCTTACAAACACCTGCCTTAAAGTGCGCATTGGTGCCAATGGTGCTATGTCCAAGAAAGTCAATGTGCATAAAAGAGTTAGACGGCAATCTGTCTTGGCCCCACCTTATTCAATTTATATGTTAACAACATCCCTCTACTCACCAATGACTCATATGCCAAAATAGGCAATACATTTTCAGTGTCCTTCTCTAAGCCGATGACATGGTGCTGATCGCTTGCTCGCAGGTTGGCCTGAGACGACTCTTAGAGAACCAACTATTTACTGTTTTCTCAATTCCCTGGCCATTAACAAGGACAAGTCCAAGGTGGTGATATTCAGGAAAAGGCACAAAAATATAATTAGTACCTGGGTGGGGACCCAATTGAGCAAGTTAACTCCTATTTATGCCTTGAGGTATCCTTCTCAAATACAGAGATATGGACAAACTACCTCAGAAGAAGCAAACAGAGCTATTGCCAACTCCAGCGTACTTTATAAATTGTTAAACGATAGCTACGTTTCCAGTAAATCCCCTATTCTAAAAGTGTACAAGGCTAAAACCATGCCTATTTTATCCTTCTGAGTAGAACTCTGGGGTCAAATGAAAGTACCCCTTTTTACACTTGTTACTCTTCTCCCCCTGCTTTCATCTTGTAATTTAATCTATTTTAGCAAACATAATATTAAACAAGTTTTATTATGTTTTAAACTATTACAGGGGCTTTAGGGTAGTGATTTGTATCTATTTGTGTATTTTTGTCTTTTGTCTTTTATTGTTAGATGGTCAGTTAACTAACCAATAAGTAGATCTATCTATCTATCTATCTATCTATCTTTCCCCCATTTTCTTGTTTCCTCCTCAGGTTATGTCAGTTGCTGCAAACTGAGTTCAAAATGCAATTCAACAGGGAAGAGAGGAGCTGTCCTTCCCAGAGATTAGGTTCAGGTAAAGGTAAACTGCTACAGCCTCACTTTGCTCATGTGGTTTTGTTAATTTTGTCATCTTTCCCATTTCAGGGAAATGTTAAAGAGCATGCTGTATAATCATCTTGTTTTAGAACCATATCATAATCCCTGGAGTCACTTCTCCATGAGTTGTTTTTCTTCCTTTCTGGGAGCTGCCTAAATGGTTCTGCTGCAACCTATGGGTCACCCCTCTTTCTGTATTCAGAGGATGAAAGGTTGGTGTTGAAATTAGCACCAACAACACTTCATTATTTATTTGACTCGATGTTATGTAAGCAGTTTCAGTATAATTATAATTCAGTATAATTTCAGTGTAGAAATTTTAATGCCATAGTATGATCAGTGAGAGTACGTGCAGTTCCAGATTCTTTGTATAGTTTGGATTCTCCTCTGCAAAAAGTAGTTACCCGAATTTACTTTCACATTAGACCACAGACCAGTTTTCCCAAACTTTGTGCCCTCCAGATGTTTTGCTGCATAGCTCCCACAGATAGGTGTTGTAATCCAGCATATTCAAATAGCACCAGGTAGGGAAGGTCTGCCATGCACATTTGTCGAAGCCTCAGCATCTATATGAGGGAGAGCTCACATGGCTGTCTTCTCCCATTTTAGACAGTTCTGTAACTGGCAGTGTTCTGCTCTTGAGATTTCTCCAGCAGACAGAACCAATGTCTCATTCTGCCAGTGGGAGCTATTAGAAAAAGAATGAGCAAGACCATTGTGCTGTCACTACATCTGTCTCACAGGAGGATACAAGGCACAGACTGGCAGTAATTCCTAGCTGGCTATTTTAAAGACCAGAAAAATTAATGAACTTGCCATCATTTTGGAGTTTAGCTGTGGTTAAAATGTGCTTGGGGACAATGGTTAAGAAATGCTTTGGATTCAAGCACACAAGCTGTTGCTCACTTTTCCAATATAGTCTCGTCTATGATGTAAACTCCTTTGTATTCAGTCCAGTGATATTCCTATGTAAGATACCCTTAGGTTTCCAGAGCCAGTGTAGTGTTAGTGGTTTGAATGTTGGACTAGAACTCTGCAAAGCCAGGGTTCAAATCTCTGCTCATTCATGGAAATCTACTAGGTGACCTTGGGCAAATCATATTCTCAGACAGGCTAAAGGAGCAATCCAATGCATTTAGGTTTATCCCTTTGTGCCAAGCCAAGCAAGCAGGAGGCTTGAAAAATTTAAACTGCTAATATGGTTAGCTCCCCTCTCTCCTTTCAGTTTTCTTTCTCATGCCTAGCCAACCATTCAAGAATGATAGTTCACAGGAGGTATAAACCTCTTGTTCTCAAAAGAAGGCAATGCCAATGATCTTTGGAGCAAATCCTACTAAGAAAACCCTGTGATAGCTTTGTCTTAGAATCATAATAATTTGGAAACTACTTAAAAGTGCACAACAACAACAACAACAGCATTTGCTACAAAAAAAACCCCATTGGGATAGATTTAGCATTATACAGAAGGAGGCAAATGTTTCAGGGAGCAGTGACCTCTGCTGTTCTTTATTAGACTACAAGCTGAGGACCCGGCGGTGCCCGGGTTATTTGAGGAAGGCATTGTGTGCCAAGGTTGGTTCCTATTAGATGTGTATGTGGCTTGCAGTGGTCTCAGGAAGTTAGTGAAGGTACTGCAAGTCCCATTGGCCATGGTCCATCCCCCAGAAGGTGAGTGAAGGTACTTCAAGTCCCATCATCCATGGTCCGCCCTCCAAACTGCATCAGGACATCCATTGGGTCATGGGGGCTTTTTGTGCCAAGTGTGGTCATGATTATGCACTGGATGAGGGTCGCAGCGGGCTTGGGAAATGAATGGAGGTACTTGAAATCCCATCCTTCATGGTCCATCCTCCTCTAAACTGTAGTAGGATGGAGTGTGGGTCATGGGGGTACTGTGTGCCAAGTTTGGTCTTGTGGTTCAGGGCCGCCTTGGTCTGTGGGGAATGAAGAGTTTGAAAGTACTACAAATCTCATAACCTGTGATGGTACTTCAAGTCCCATCATCCATGGTCCTACCCAAACTGCCAAACTCAGTGTGCCAAGGTTGGAATGAATCATGGGTCAAATCAAGTTAATGAAGCTCAGTGTGGTTTGTGATTTGTAGGGGCCAAAGTGTTGGGATTCCCACTGTTAATCCTCAAACTCTCTTTTGGCCTGGCTATACACAATGTCCCATTAACTGAGGCCTAGTCAGGAAAATCAAGTTAATGATGCCTTACTGTAAATTTTGGGCCTGGTCTGTGATTTGTAGGGGCTACAGTGTTTTCTGGGAAGTGAATTGGGATGCAAATCCCATCATTCGTGGGCCATCCTGCCCTAAACTCTCTTTTGGGGCCTGTAATGTTCTGGCCTGCTCTGCTGGTAATTGGTAACTTTAAAAGGCGGAATGGCAGGCAGCCGTTTTCTAAAAGCTGAGGGGAGGAGAAAGCAGGATTCCATTTTGTTTTCACAGAGCCAAGTGGGGAGGGAATGTTGATGGTGCATTTTTTCCCCTCAGTGGGAAGAAATCCTGTTGTTTGAATGTAGAGGCCTGGATTCTGGGATGCTGGCTAATCAGTGGCAATCAATGCCCTCTGTCTGGTGCCTTAGAATTTTGGAATGCCAAGGCTGGCCAATCAAAGGACTTTATGCAAATAGCTGGCACTTAGAATTTTGGAGTGGCAAGGCTGGCCAATCAAAGGACTTTATGCAAATAGCTGGCACTTAGAATTTTGGAGTGGTCAGGCTGGCCAATCAAAGGACTTTATGCAAATAGCCAATAAAAGGACTTTATGCAAATAGCTGCCACATATCTGCCCTTCCGCTCTCCGCACACATACATACATACATACATACAAACATTCTGCTTTATTAAGGTATACAGATACAGATGTGCTACATGGTCTTTCTCTGTAAACTATCCTTTTGCTCTCAGGTATGGAGGAGGATAGTGTATGCAGTACTGAAGGTAAGGTCATTTACCAACTTCATATTTGTGAAGTTATTCTCTCTTTCCATCTCTCTCTGAAGAGAGGGGAATATATTTTGCTTTGTGAAGTAACATAATTTGTATCAGGCCTGGGAGGCCAGTTTCTTTGAATCTTTGTTGTTGTTTATTCGTTCAGTCACTTCTGATTCTTTGTGACCTCATGGACCAGCTTACGCCAGAGCTCCCTGTTGGTGGTTGCCACCCCCAACTCCTTAAGAGTCAAGCCAGTCACTTCAAGGTTACCATCCATCTATTTTGCCCTTGGTCGGCCCCTCTTTTTTTTTTCCTTCCATTTTCCCCAGCATCATTGTCTTCTCTGAGCTTTCCTGTCTTCTCATGTTGTGGCCAAAGCACTTCATCTTTGCCTCTAATATCCTTCCCTTCAATGAGCAGTTGGGCTTTATTTCCTGAAGTATGGACTGGTTGGATCTTCTTGTGGTCCAAGGCACTCTAAGAATTTTCCTCCAGCACCCTTTGATTCTATAAAGTATTTATTAGTTGATGTATATGTCATTATATAAAAACTAAAGTTCCTATATCATTTATTGCATTGAAATGGTTTTATGCATTGCTGTTTACCTCACCTTTGAGCATCTGGATTCCGGCAGCAGTACCAGAAATAAAGGTCATAATACCTTGATGAATGGAACATTGCAATGCATTTTGAACAAAACAGTTAAAAGAATACTTAACTTTATTTTTATGGGATCTGTTACAGGTAATGTTATTTTTCCAGCAGAGGGCAGAGCTAGCCTATGTTTTAAGTTAAATTGAACTTCTTACTTTATTGCTGTTCAGATACTTAGAGGCGTTGATGTGTACTTTTTGGTTGTGGGAAAGCATAAATATTTCCCCTGTGTATTCATCATGCACATAGTATGTGGGCTGCATGAGATGAAGAACAAGCTGGTGTTTCCCTAACCACATTCCCGTTTTCAGAAATCAACCAGATGGGTTGTTGACTCTTTTTTTTTTCTTTAAATACATTTTTTTCTTTTTTAAAATAACCATCGCAGTAAACAACCAGAATTTCCAAGAAGACATAAGAGCCCTGTTTCACTATTGCCTCACCACAAGCTACTTCCAGCGGGACAATGAATTCTATGAACAGAATGGAGTAGCCATGGGGAGCCCCCTCAGCTTGGTCATAGCAAATTTCTATATGGAACACTTTGAAAAACAAGCCCTGGAAACAGCAACAATAAAGCCCACTATATGGTTCAGATATGTGGATGACACCTTTACCATTTGGAGATATGGAGAAGAAGAACTAAACAAGTTCCTGGACCACCTCAACATCATCCACCCAAACATCCAGTTGACCATGGAAAAAGAAAATAAAGGAAAATTGCCATTTCTAAATGTCCTAGTCATCCACAAACCCAATCAACAATTGGGCCACACAGTTTACAGAAAACCTACACACACTGATAGATAACTACATAAAAATTCCAACTATCACCAAAGTCAGAAAAGAAGTACAATTAAAGCTCTGGCAGACTGTGCAAAAAGAATCTGCAAACCTGACCTTCTCAAAGGTGAACTGAACCACCTAAAATGGGCTCTACAGGCCAATGGATACTCCACCTCAGACATCAGAAGAGCTGCAAGATCAAGAACAAGCCACAAGAGTAAAGACAAAGATCCACCCAAAGGAAAACTGTTCTTGCCATAAAGGGAACCACTGACCACATAGGGAAGCTGATGAAGAAACACAACCTACAAACTATCTACAAACCCACTAAGAAAATCCAACAAATGCTACATTCAGCAAATGACAAGAGGGATCCTCTTGCCTCTGCAGGAGTCTACCATATGACATGCAGCTATGGACAAGTCTGCAGAGGGACCATCAAACACAGCATTGTCCAAACACGAATCAAGGAACATGAAAGGCACTGCAGACTAATTCAACCCGAGAAGTCAGCCATAGCAAAGCTCTTGATGAACCAACCTGGACACAGCATATTATTTGAGAACACAGAAATGCTGGACCACTCTAACAACCACCATGTCGGACTACACAGAGAAACCATTGAAATCCACAAGCAAGTGGACAATTTCAACAGAAAGGAGGAAACCATGGAAATGAACAAAATCTGGCCACCAGTATTAAAAACTCTAAAATCTGGACAGCAAACAAAGAAGAACACTCAGAAAACAGGGGAATTCCAGACACGAAACAATCAGAGCCAGCTAACATCTCCCAACAAAAGATTCTGCCAGGCAGGAAGCAGCCAGGCTTTGAAGCTGCAAGGCTATTCAGTGCTGATCATGCTAATCAAGGTGGCCTGTTGCACATTCATACTTGCTCTTTCTCCCACCCTGGACATTCCACAGATATATAAACCTTACTTGCCTAATTTCCAACAGACCTCACAACCTTTGAAGATGCCTGCCATAGATGTGGGTGAAATGTTAGGAGAGAATGCTTCAGGAACTTGCCCATACAGCCCAGAAAAGTCACAGTAACCCAATAGTTTTATTATTTCCATTACATTTCATTACAAAATACAATCTCTATAACTCATATATTTGTTGAATCTTTGTACAGACAGGATAGCATCGGCCACCATCCATGCAAGCAAGCAAGACAGAAGTGCTTAGAGATTGTGGAGTTGGGGCCAGTCCATAGTACACACAACTCTGTTTTCCTGGACCCCAAGATGTGCTGGATGAGGTGCTCCTACTTATACCCGAGAGCAGGGTGGGCAACAGCTGTCTCCTAATAAGATATCCTAAGAACATTACGTTGTCCTACATACCCATCATTTTGAATTCTCATATATCTCATGGCGAAAATGTTTTTAGGGGCTTCAATATTGGCAGTCACAGAAATGCTAGATCTAGATAAGGCAAAAGATAAAGAACTTCTGTTCAATCATATGGCTACAGCAGCCAGGATAATTTATGCCAGGTGCTGGAGAAATAAAGCAACACCAACAATAGACAAATGGTTATTGAAACTATTGGAAATCATGAATATGGATAGATTGTCTTTCCTGATGATGCCGTACCAAAGAAGGAAGATACAAATTAACTGGGATTTAGTAAAAGATTACCTCAAAAAAGGTAAGATGAAAATTCTGATTTAAAAGGTTGGGATAGCTTCTCTTAATTTAAGAAACTTCGGCCTATGAAAGAAAGATAAGGGAAAAGAAGAGAAAACTAAGATAAATGAGACAACGAAGTTTTCAGTAAATATTCTGAGACCGCCACCAAATTGCAGAGGGAAGTCAACCCCCCCCCCCTTTTTGGTGTGTGTTTGTGTGACTTTTTATTTTTATTTTTTTAAATTATTATTACTATTTTTCTTCTTTTTTCTTCTTTTTCTTACTTCTCCCTCTTAAATTCCTACTTTCCTTGAGTATATTGTTCTCCCACTTTCCATGTAAAAGAACTTCTTTCTATATCCCCTTTCTCTTATTCTTTTAACAATTAAATTCTCAATAAAAATATTTTTAAAAATATTGGCAGTCACAGGCCTGGAATTTTCCAGGGATACGACTGGACATTTCAGGGCTTTTTTTTTGAGGGGGGGGGGGGTAGAAACCTGTTCTCAGTTGTCTCCTCTCTGCAACAGAAAGTGAAAACAACTTTTTACACCCCCTTTTCCATTGAGGTTGGATGTTTAAAATTTCCCATTATTTTCTTCACTCTTGTAGCTCTTTTCTGAAACATAAAAGAATTTGGACTTTATAATGAAGAGCAAATCTATTTTTATAAAGGAAACTCAAGTCTTGTTAGCATAATTCCTTCTGAAAATTCTCAAATTAGGAGGGCTTAAGCCTAGGGTGTGTGTATATTGTAAAAGGTCCTTCACTGGATGGCTCTTAATGAGACATGCTGCATTATCACAGGATGTCTATGCATCACACCACTGGAGAAATTATACTGTTTAGCTGGTATTGCAACACCAGACATCAGCTGGAAAGTAGCAGCAAATAATGAAAGGACCAAGACAGTAACATATCTGGCCCATCCCCTGTTCGGATATTAGTCAGCATGCCAATGCTTTAAATCTAGAAATAGCTTTCAAAGATACTTGCTGAGGTACTCGCTTGCTGAGGTACTTGCAGGAACACCTCAGCAAGCGAGAGTCCAAAAGTGGCAGGCTAAAACCCGGAATCTCAATCCAGGGTTGATACCAAATGAGAGACTCCCTCCTGGACACACAGAAGACTGGGCAACTTGGAAGGTGCTGAACAGACTGAGACAACCTTAAGAAACGGGGCTACAAAGTGTCTACAACATGCGGGTGTGAAGAAAAGCAAACTACAGACCACCTATTACAATGCAGTCTGAACCCTGCCACATGCACAATGGAGGATGTTCTTACAACAACAACAGAGGCACTCCAAGTGGCCAGCTTCTGGTCAAAGGACATTTAGTATAATGCCGAGTTTTTAACTTTGTTTGTGTTTTAAAATACATTACAATTCCACCCTCAGTTCACTTCTTTTTTTTTTCTTTTTTCTTTTTTTTAAAATTTATTTTTATTCATTCAATCAACAAAAAAAAAACAGACAAGCACATCATACATACCCACATAGACCTTAACATACATTTAACATGAATAAAACGAAACATGTCCCCCTCCCTTCCTCCCCCCCAGTAACACCACCCCTACACACCAACATTTCCCCTAATGTCTTCCTAGTCCGTTTTGCAGAGGCCCCATATTTCTTTACGCCGTTACACAGGGGGAACAGCCTTGCTTCCCCTTCCTGTGTAAAAAAGTAAAAATTAAACATTATTTGTCCTTTACTATCGTAACTTCAAATATATGCAATTTTAAATCATATTATTTTATATTTCTTCGATTTTAGATAGTCAATATATTTATTCCAATCTGTTCTATTTTCTAGAGCCCTGTTTTGCGCTACTTTCTGCGTCAGCAGATCCATGTTCATTATGTCATATACTTTTGTTAGCCAATCCTGATAGGTTGGCACTTCTTTGAGTTTCCAGAGTCTGGCCAGGCTTATCCTTGCTGCGGCGGCCAGGTAAAAGAAGATTTTGTCATCATTTTTGTCTAACTCAAAATCAAATATCCCCAATAAAAAATACTCTGGTTTGAAATCAAATTTTTTTCCCAAAATATCTTTTGTCCTCTTGAATATCTCCCACCAATATTTCTTTACCACCTTGCACTCCCACCACACATGAAAGTAGGTACCTACACTTGCTCCACATTTCCAGCACTTCGCATTCAATTTGCCTTTACTGAACTTTGCGAGCTTTTCTGGTGTTAGGTACCACATGTAAAATACCTTATACCAGTTTTCTTTTATCTCCACGGCATAAGTGTATTTTAATTTTTTGCCCCACACTTCTTCCCATTTACCCAAATCTATGGAGTGTCCCACCAGTCTGGCCCACTTTATCATTACTTCCTTGATCAGATTCTCCTCCGTGTCCCAACCAAGTAATAGCTGGTAGACTTTCTTTATTATTTTGACGTCGCTTTTAACAATTTTCGACCAACTGGACTCTGTTATTTCAAACCCCTTCTTCAGATCTTGTTTGTAGTTCTCTTTAATTTGCCAGTAGTGGAACCATGTTAGACTGGGTTCCTCTCTCTGCATCTCTTCCAGGGACAGCAAGTCCACTTCCCGCCCTTTGATCCTTACTATATTATTGTACGTTAACCATCTTTCCCTTGGGATTTCCCTCTTGTGGTCTGCCTCGTTCGGGGAGAACCACAGGGGAGTTTTGTCGCATAACCTTCCTTTGTGTTTGTCCCATACTGTAATAAGAGCCGCCCTTATAAAATGGTTTCTAAAACCTTTTTCTATTTTGGTCTTATCCCTCCAAAGATAGCTGTGCCATCCCCGAAAAAGGTCTTCTCCTTCCAGGGCCAGCAGCTTCTTTTTTTGACAGTGTTACCCAGTCTCTCACCCACATCAGCACCGCTGACTCATAATATATTTGCAGATCCGGCAATGCCATTCCTCCTCTTGTGATGATGTCTTTCAATTGTTGGTAACCTATCCTCGGCTTCTTATTCTGCCAGACAAATTTTATTAAGTCCTTTCTCCATTTGTCCAACATAACTTTTGACCTTAAAATTGGTATTGTTTGAAACAAAAATAAGATTTCTGGTAACACAGACATTTTAATCAGGGCTATCCTGCCCATCATTGAGAGTTGCAGCTTGCTCCACTTTTCCAACTTGAGTCTTATTTCCCTCCACTTTCTTTCATAGTTATTTTGGAGTAGGTGGGCATTACTTCCTGTCAAAAAGACTCCCAGGTACCGGACCATTTTTTCTATCTTAATTCCTGTAACTCTTTGCAGAGTCTCTTTTTTCTTATCCGTCATATTCTTTACAATAAATTTGGTTTTCTCTTTATTCACTTTTAGCCCGGCAACTTCCCCATACTTCGTTAGTTCCTTCCACCACTCCTCCCATTGTTGCAAGGGGTCTTCTATTACGCAGACCATATCGTCTGCGTACGCCGACACCTTATATGTGTTATTGGGAATTCTCAACCCTTTAATTTCTTTATTTTGCCTTATGCTTTCTAAAAGAACTTCTAATGTCATTACAAAGATCAAGGGTGACAGCGGGCAACCTTGCCTTGTGCCTTTCCTTAGTTGAATTTCTTCTGTCAAATGACCGTTTATAATAATTTTAGCCGTTTGTTTGTCATAGATTGACCTGATGGCATTCTCGAAATAAAATCCCATGTCCATCTCTCTTATCAATTCAAATATGAACTTCCAATTAACTTTATCAAAAGCTTTTTCGGCATCCAAAAAAAGGATGCCGACTTCTCTTTGAATATGCTTGTTGTAATATTCCATAATATTCAGGATCAACCTAGTATTGTCTTTAATTTGTCGGCCTGGGAGAAAGCCGGTTTGGTCTTTATGTACTCTTTCATTCAAGACCACTTTTAATCTTGCTGCCAGTATTCCTGCAAATATCTTGTAGTCAACGTTTAAAAGTGCAATTGGACGGAAGCTTTTGGGTGTCCTCGTGTCAGATGCATCTTTGGGTATCAGAGTAATATTTGATTGTGTCCAAGAGGGTGGGAGTTTTTGTTCGCTCAGAACTTTATTCATGACCTTCAGCATTGATGGCATCAGTACCTCTATATGTACCTTATAAAAATGTGATGAAAAGCCGTCCGGGCCCGGACTCTTATTTGGCGCCAAAGTTTTAATTATTGACCTAATCTCTATTTCATTTATTTGTTTGTTCAAGACTTCTCGCTGGTATTCTGATATCTTCCTTATTTTTTTGCCCCCAAGGTACTTTGTGATCTCCTCTCCTGGAATATTGTCCTCTGAATAAAGTGTTTTGTAAAATTTCACAAGTTGCTCTTCTATTTCTTTTTGCTGGATATACTCTTTCCCGTTTTCACTAATTTTGTTTATGTATTGCTTTTGTCTCCTACTTTTAATCTTCCAGGCCAACCATTTACCCACTTTATTTGCATTTTCAAAATGCTTCTGTTTCATTAAGTTAAGTTTTTTTGTTATATCTTCAAGTTGGAGGGTTTCCATTTGTTTTTTAAGTAGGTCCAGTTGTGTTTTGATTTTTGTGTCCCTTGGGCTATTTTTTAGCTTTTTTTCCCATGATGAGATTTCCCTCTCTAATTTTTGGTAATTATTTCTTTTTTCTCTATTCCGCCTCGCTGCTTGTTGGATATAATGTCCTCGCATAAAAGCTTTGGCGGTGTCCCAAATTATTTCCAGTGGGGAGTCTTCTTCTTTATTGAATTTAAGGAATTCCTGCAAAATCTCTCTACTCTTCTCTACTTCGGTAGGGGTTTTTAACAGTTGATCGTTTAATTTCCACCTTAAGCTTCCCTCCCTATTTCTGGTGTTTTCAATTGTTAGCTCTATCGGTGCGTGGTCAGATGTTATTCTTGTCAGGATTTTTGTTTTTTTAACCTTCATTACCAAATCTTTTGACCCCCACGCCATGTCAATCCTCGACCATGATTGGTGAGGGTTTGAAAAAAAGGTATAGTCCCTTTCGGTTTTGTGGTAATGCCTCCAGAGGTCTATCAAATTAAGTTCCTCCAAAAGTCTCTTGAAACTTTTTGGCATTTCCCCCTTATTTATTTTGCCTTTCCTGCTCTTTCTCTCCTCTGTTTTCTCTCCTGATTTATCCAAATACCCGTCCCACACTCCGTTGAAGTCTCCCATTATTAGGAGATAGTCAAACTCCTGTTCCCTAATTCTTCTACTGAGGGACTCTAAAAATTTCTCTTTTGCCCCATTTGGCGCATAGATATTGCAAAGAAGTGTTCTCCCCCCCCCATTCTCCAAAATGATTCCCAGTTGTCTGCCTTCTTGATCCTTAAAAACTTGATTTGACTGTATTTTATCATTCACAAAGGTTACCACCCCTCTCTTCTTTTCTTCACTTGATGAATAGTATACTTTTCCGAATTGTTTCTGGTCTAGGTATTTAACATGTTTCTGACAAATATGAGTTTCTTGTAAAGAAATTACATCAAATCTTCCTTTTTTAAAATGATTCCATACTTTATTTCGTTTATTGGGGCTGTTTAAGCCATTCACATTTTGTGAGTAAAATTTAGACCGCTGCGCCATCTTCTTCCTTGTTTCCTCCCCCTGCACCCTCCTGTCCCATTTCCATCGGATCTACATCTTCTAGCGGGGATTTTTCCCTTAATCTTTTCCTTTGTCTCTCCGACGTATAGTCTTTTTCTTCCCTTTCCCTAGACTCTTTTTCCTTTGCTTCTCCTTCTTTTGTTAAGAATCTCTCATAGAATATTCTTGCTTTGTGCTCTGATGTTAACCAGTGCTTTTCCCCTTCCCATGTTGTCATCAGTCCTTCTCTTTCCCATTTAAACCTTATATTTCTCTCTCTTAATATATCTGTTATGTAGAAATATTTTCTCCTTCTCTCCAGGACTGCCACCGGGAATTCTTTGAGTATTGCAACTTTGTCACCTTTATGGAAAGTTGGGGTTTTAGCATTCGCTCTTATTATCTCATCTCTTACAGATTTTCTGCCGAAGCAGACTAACGTGTCCCGTGGTGTACCATGTCTTTTAGCATAATTTGACTGTACCCGGAACACCCTGTCAACATCTCCTTCTATTTCCTCTGACGTGGTTTGTAGCACCTCCGCAATTATCGTAGTTATAGTCTCTTTAATATTTTCCTGTTCCTGTTCTCGCACATTCCTGAACCTAAGTTGGAATTCCTTCTCCTTTGTCTCTAGTGTCTCCTGTTGCAATTTTAAGGTGGATATTGTCTTCTCCATTGTTGCCATTGTTTTTTCCATCTCTTTTTGTTGTGACTGAATTGCTTTGTTTTCCTTTATACAGTCTTTTTTCCCTTGTTGTAACAGATCAATATCCTTTTGCATATTTCTTAATTCCTCTTTAATCACTATTTTCATTTCCTCCTTTAGATTTTTTTTAAATCTTCCATCTCTCCCCTTATAATATTGTATTGTGAATCCTGTTTTTCTTGGATCTGTTTCACATCAGTTTGTATTTTTAGTATCTCTCTCATCAAATCTTTTGATGAAAATTCCTCAGTTAATGAGCCCTTTCTTCCTGGTTGTTTTTTCTCTAAATTTTCCATTTTCGTTTTTGGAGTATTCATTCTCTAGCTTTAACAATTGAGGACAGGTATAAGAGGAGAGATGTATATAGGAGGAGAGGTCAAGACAGGTTTACTAGGATAGAATTGAAGGTCATGTCGTTTAAAGTTATTTGGGGTTGGCTCTCTGTCTTAATCAAATTCAGGGTAGCCTTCCCTGCTAATATTCTTCTTCCTGTAGAATGTGCCAATTCACCAAAAAGAAAACAAATAGGAAACAAATAGGAGAGATTCAAGTGCAAAACAATTCCAGGTAAGGTTCAGGAAAAGATATCTGGGAAAGGCCCTTACTTTCGGCCTTTCAGTCTTTGTGAGAGCTCTGTGCAAGCTTTAATTTCTTTATCTTCCGCCAGTCCCTTAAGTCCCTTAAGTCTTGTACTGGTTTGCGAGGTTTGCGAGGGTTTGTATTTTTGTTTTTTTTATATTTTACGTTAATTGCGTAAGTTACGTCGTCTGCTTGTCTTGCCTGGGCCAATTACGCAACCACTGGGACCACTACGCGCTGGGATCACTACGCATTGACGTGTTGGTATAGTTGCGCTGCCGTGCTGACGTACTGACGCGCTGACGTTGGTGTGGGCGTCCTAACGTCCTCCCGCGGTCTTCTGGGTCCACTTAACTTACTTTGGCCTGCTTTGATCTCTCGCCTGCTCTTCTTAAAGGATCTTCTTAAAGGAACCGCCGCCTCTTTCCTTCTGGCTCGCTCTTCTCCCCAACGCAACCGCCGCCAATCTGACCAGCGCGACCGCACGCAGTAGGGTGCGACGGTGGTACAAGGTGAGTCTTTTCCCCCTTAGTTTGTCTAATTCTGTCTAGTTCTACCTGGAATAGGCCTTTCCTCCGTTCTTCTCCGGTGCGCCCCCACCACTCCTCTCCTTCTCCGCTTCTGCTGACGAGCCCCGTAGGAAAACAGGCTCCGCTTCTAATAAGAATTCTATGCGGACCTCTTTATATTTCTCACCGCCCAAAATCCTTGTGTTTGCCTTCACGGCCTTGTGTTCACTTCTGACACGATAAACTGGATGTATTAATACACTATATGTCTTGTTAGTATCTGGTGCACGAAGACCAAAATGACAGAGTCAAATAGTATGACCCTGATGGGCTGCTTCAAAATTATACATTATTGGGCCAATTGATTAAATTTTGGCTGGCTAGTGGGTGTAAATAGAGGGTAATCCTCCTTATGGTATGCTTCCTTACATCATAAAAACTTTCAGAGTTTAAAATTAGTACAGCTGGGCCTCCATTTCCATCAACTAATGCAAACTAAAAAAAGAAATGGAAAAAATCCCAAAAGCAAGCCCATACTAAGCATTACACTATGACCTGTTGTACCATTCCGCAGATCCTCAAACTCCTGTTTGAATGATTCACGATTCTTACTCGTTTTCTTACTCCACTGTATATCATAGGATATGAGCATACCCAGATTTTGGTATCCATGGATATAGTCCTGGATCCAAACCCCCATGGATCCTCTGGATGGTGGAATGGACTTGGAAGCCCAAGAGCTAAATTAGCACAAGAGGTGCAGGAAATACACTTCTCAATACTATGTAAGAGATGAACATCTGTGTTCTGAATCTGCTGAGATTCCTTTGTTATCTTCAAGGATAGTGTAATAATCTTGCCTGGACTTTGGGGATCAGCATGGTAACGTCTGACTTCTTTGATAGAGGGGAAAGCCTCCTGATCCATCACAGACAATTAAAAAGCCCTGTGGTGGGGTAAATAGACAGGAGGGCAAGAGGTCTAAGCTCTTTATACTTCAGTTTGTGTCAAAGATTACATCAAGTCTAATGGGAAAACCACAGCGAAATCAACAAGCTTTTCAAGTCTATAAGATCCAGTTTGTACAGATCATTATTTTTCATGTTTTGTCCTTCACATTTATATTCCAGGCCATTGACCTGGCTCATACTTTTTAGTTCTGTGAATGAAAATATGTCAGTTGTACTTGTGTAAAGGCTCTCCAGATACAACTATGTTTTCATACAGTTAAATTATTTCTACATCAACGTATCTCAGAGTGTTTCTGAATATATTGTGACCTCTATAATCTGAATAGCTACTTATTCTCTCTCTCTCTCTCTCTCTCTCTCTCTCTCTCTCTCTCTCTATATATATATATATATATATATATATATACATACAGTATATAGACACAAGAGGGTGGGTCAAAAAGTTTTGCCTCCTGTGTCATAAAACCATTATGAATGAACGTATAACAGCAGATGTTGCTACAGATCATAGCCTGAACTGTCCTCTATGCAAAACTACCATTCAACATAGTCACCATCAATTTGTACACATTTGCACCCCCGTTTAACCCAGACATCAAAACCATTTTGGAAAAATTCAGGGTTTTAATGTATTGTCGAAGGCTTTCATGGCCGGAATCACTGGGTTGTTGTAGGTTTTCCAGGCTATATGGGCATGTTCTAGAAGCATTCTCTCCTGAGGTTTTGCCTTCATCTATGGCAGGCATTCTCAGAGGTTGTGAGGTCACATAGATGCAGGCGAAACATCAGAAGAGAATGCTTCTAGAACATGGCCATATAGCCCGAAAAACCTACAACAACTCATTCAGGGTTTTGCTTCATGACCCATGATTTTAGAGCTGTTTTAACATCATTCAAGTCATTGAATCGGACACCACGTAGGTTGTCTTTCAGAGGTCCAAACAGGTAAAAATCAGAAGGGGACAAATCATGAACATTCTTGAAGCAATTATGGATTTCCTTAGGCACACAACCTTATTCTGACAGAAATTCAGTGATGACTTTCTTTTAGTTTCAGATTCATGGTTCTAGCCAGTCAATTGGAAAAAGAAAAGACTTTATCTGTAGAGTAAGGTTACTTCTATCATATTATGCATAGATAGTCCAGTAGCTGTGAAAGAAATAAAGTTAGAGTGATGGAGGTATCATAGAGAGTTGGAACAGACTTCATGGACCATCAAGTCCAACCCCCTGCCGAGAAGCAGGAAAATCACATTTAAAACAGCCATGACAGATGGCCATCCAGCCTTTGCTTAAAAGCTTCCAAGGAAGGAGCCTCCACCATCCATTTTAGAGCAAGCATATAGTGGTCTGTTGGACTACAATTTTGAGACCAAAATCGGAGTCCCTGCTTGGACGTGGAAATCCATTAAGTGATTTTGGGCAAGTCAAAAGAAAGCAAAGCTTTTGCCAAGAAAGCTCAGTAGTAGGTTTATCTTAGGGTTTCCATAAACAAAAAGTAACTTGAAAGCAGCAACAAACAACAAATGTAACTTTGTAACAGGTCCTAGGTTGTTTTGTGGAAATGTATTCCTCAGAAAGTATTCCAGGGTTAAATTTGAAAAACTTGGGGCCAATTATAGGAAGTGATAAGGAGAGGCTTTAAATGTGGATGCTTTTGTTTTACGTGTCTTGTGAAAATATGAAATAGTCAAATATAGAAACTTTAAATTGCAATGCTAAAAAAAGAAAATCCCTGAGAACTGCAGATTTTAGAGGATGGATGCTGACACACGCTATTAGAGAATGCAAATGAGATCCCACACATATTTGAAAATCTCTGGGTTGATTACAGTCACCTGGTTCAAATTAATCTACTTTTATCAAATTCTGTAATGTTCAAACCTTTGGCTTACAACTTCACTATTCAAGGTAGTTAAGGGGTTTTGAGAATCAAATCAACCACTCTAGTGATCTTCAATATGCATGAAAAAAAACCCCTCATCTCCTGTACTTTTTGTTTTTATGCCTCTGGCCATAGGAATGAGAGAAATAGCTTTCTGGGCTTTCCGTTCCTTATTTTATGCTATATTTGCATTTTGGAAGACAGAGTTCAAATATATCCTTGTTAGAAGGCACTCTCACTCAAGTTAGTAACTGGTGGCTGTAGATCAAGTATCCCACTGCACAGCTGTAGGTCAGGAGAGGAAATGTGAATGGTTTCTAAAAGTGAGCACAGTAGATTCTGGCTTATCCAACCTTCACTCATCCAACATTCTGTATTATCCAACACAGTCTGCCTCCTGTCTGGATCCACAGTTGTTTGAATACATTGTGATGTTTTGGTGCTAAATTCATAAATACAGTAATTACTACATAAAGTTACCGTGTATTAAACTGCTTTTTCTGTCTAGTTGTTGTAAAACATGTTTTGATGCTTAATTTGTAAAGTCCAGGAGCCCCCACGATAAGTGAAAATCCGTAAAATAGGAATGCTCCACCCACATGACGGTGGCCTCCTCCTCCTTGCCGCCTGTGCTACTCCCAGCTTCAGAAGCCCCTTGGGCTTCATTGACGGCACTGCCAGGCCAGCCTGTTAAGGTCATATATTTCACTACTGCAATTTCCCTATTCTCCCTACAGTTGGAGCTTTCCTGGCAAACAATGTTCTGAGTAAACTTCTTTTTACCAAGCCGATTGCACTTCAATGTAGCTTTCCTACTCTTGTTTTTCTTGGTCGTGATTCAGAGAAAACCTAGAGTCAAGAACTGAATTAAGCTAAGTTGGACATATCCAGGAGATACCCAGATCAAAGGAGGGAGATCTTTAGAAGTGGATTGAATCCAGATCTGAACAGCCCTGTAAATTTGGTAACTACCAAAAATCAATATATTTTACTCCAGCATTTACAGGATGAAAACCAGGACATATCTGGCCATGAAACAACATATTATGGTCAAGATGCTAAAACATATTAACAAGGAAGCACAGATAAGTTGAATAAGCTGCAGAATTTTACTTTTATTTGAATCTAGTGGAAAGGGCAGAAATTAATGGAGGACAAGTTACATTTGCATTTTGAATTTTGCTGTATTTAAAGGCAGTTGGGGACAATCACTATGATAAAGTACGGTGACAACAATAGGGGGTAATGACAAAATGAGGACGAAATAGTATGTGGAGTGTATGAACAGCTAGAGGTTGGAGTGCTGAGGATAAACGTTAATGGTCCAAGGATTCCAACAGTCATGGAATTATTGTGTATGGAGGTGAGAAAGATGTTTGCCATGAGAGTGCTTTTGAGTCATGGCACTGGCTGGTCCTATCCAAATATGAATAAGAAAAACAAACCTTGTTGTGCTACCTTATTTATTCAACTTAGAAATGTAGTACAATAAATATTAATGATATCAGATGACATACCGTAGTAAGCTCCAGGTTTACTTTGTAGTTGTTGTAAAGCTCTGTTTCATAACGCAACTACAAGGAAATGTCTGTGTTTTACAGGGTTCTGATAAATTAATTATGTGCTTTGTCTACAACTTGGTCACCAGTTAAACTGGTGAAAGAGACTAAGATAGGTCTATCATATCAGGGAATTTCAGAAAAGTCATTGAACTGGAAGCCTATGAAGCTTGCCTTAATTTAACAGGTTTTGTTCAATGATTTTTTTTAGATTTTGAAGTTGGCTTACAAGTGCTTCTCTTTTATTGATATTTCGGTCCAAAGCTCTTTTCCAAATTTCTGAAAAAGGACTGAATCAAACAGTGTATGTCTTTCCATTGTTATTTAAAATGTTGCTTTATTTTAGTGTATTGCTCTGAAACAAGACAAATTTTTAGTGGTAGCAATTATACATAACTTTATAAGCAAGACATTAGTAATATGTTTGTAATTATCATTTAAATCCCTTAAACCTCATGAAAATCACTATGAAAAAATTATGGCCAAAATCCTGCATCAGAAGCTATGATGTGTAACTGTATAATAATGCAACACATCTCTGACACTATGAGCAACCCTTGTAATGAATTGTGATGATGTACGTCAATGTACAAAGCTTGATGTCTTATCGTACAATGGGAGTGCAATGGGGCTCATTTTGTGAATCAGGGCACTGCACAGGACATCCCATCACACAACTGGAGTTCCTTTTGCTCAGTTGGGACTGTTCCACATTGGTTACACTGCTGGATCTTCTCTTGTAGTGAACCCAATGGCAGTGCTATAGTTTCTCCTCCCTTCTTCAAAATGTTGCAGAATGGTGCAATTCAACTTCTTGTAATTGTACAATGATTTAATTTCCTAACAGCCTTCACTGGAATAGTGATCAAATGGCCTTGGTGAAATAAAAAATAATGAATTTACTTTCAAATAACTCAAATATAGTGATAACGTTGTTATTTTTCAACTTCACATCCTAATGTGTTACAGATAACTTTGCTACATTAAAGCTCAATCATCATAGTCAATAGCAATATCTGATGTAATTTTCTGAAAGACTGACTATACTCGTCTACACATTTACCTATGAGTAAGACTCAATGAGACTTAGGTAGCATCTATACCAGGCCTGGGCAAACTTCGGCCCTCCAGGTGTTTTGGACTTCAACTCCCACAATTCCTAACAGCCGACTTCCAAAGTGGGCCGGTGCTTCACCAAAGTACAGAACCCAGAATCCAATATCATTGAGCCATGGCAGTTAAAGTAGTGTTAAACTGCACCAATGCTACAGCATATAGATATGTTTTGTTCTAAGTGAACCATGGTAGACCTGCTATCTAACATTTTTGGAAGAATGCTTTGCAGTATACTTTATGCTTGTTGTTTATTTGTTCAGTCACTTCTGACTCTTCGTGACCTCATGGACCAGCCCACACCAGCGCTCCCTGTCGGCCATCACCACCCTCAGCTCCTTCAAGGTCAAGCCAATCACTTCAAGGATACCATCCATCTTGCCCTTGGTCAGTCCTTCCTTTTTCCTTCCATTTCCCCCAGCGTCATTGTCTTCTCCAAGCTTTCCTGTCTTCTCATTATGTATCCAAAGTACTTCATCTTTGCCTCTAATAGCTTTCCCTCCAGTGAGCAGTCAGACATTATTTCCTGGAGTATGGACTGGTTTGATCTTCTTGTCGTCCAAGGCACTCTCAGAATTCTTCTTCAGCACCGCAGTTCAAAAGCGTCTATCTTCCTTCGCTCAGCCTTCCTTATGGTCCAGCTCTCGTATCCATAGGTTGCTATGGGGAATACCATTGCTTTAACTATGCAGATCTTCGTTGCCAGGGAGATGTCTCTGCTTTTCACTATTTATCGAGGTTGGTCATTGCTCTCCTCCCAAGAAGTAAATGTCTTCTGATTTCCTAGCTGTAGTCTCTGTCTGCATTAATCTTTGCGCCTAGAAATACAATGTCACTGCCTCTATGTTTTCTCCCTCTATTTGCCAGTTATTAGTAAGTCTGGTGGCCATAATCTTGGTTTTATTAATGTTTAACTGCAAACTAGATTTTGAACTCTTTTCTTTCACCTTGGTTATAAGGCTCTTCAGCTCCTCCTCACTTTCAGCTATCAAAGTGTTATCATCTGCATCACCTTGCTTAGCATATGGCTTCGTGTTTTTATTGTATTTTTAGATGTGTTTTTAACCTCGTTTTAATCATTGTCTTCTACTTGACTGTTTATATATGCTGTGAGCCGCCCTGAGCCTTTCGGGAAGGGCGGCCAATCAAGTATGAATTCATTAATTAATAAATAATAAAATAAATATGTTTCTTCCCGCAATTTTAACTTTATGTGTAGTTTATGTTAAGGGGCTAGCTGTAGAAGAGAGTTTTTCAACTTAAGGAGCATTGGGAATTCTTGCCATTTCACCTGACATGATGAAAAATATAGACACTCTAAAATAGTAATTATAATTCAAATGGGTCCAAATACAGTGTAGATCTGTGATTTCACTGATATAGGTAATGATTCCACTAGCTATTTTACATTGTCACTGTGTTCCTGTTTGCCTTGGATAATGCCTTACCTGTAGGCTATGATTTTGATGTGAAATTAACATGCAAGTATTAAAATCCAAATTATTTTGCTAAACACTCTGTCTGTAACTTTTGTGAATGTCTCCAATTACCTCTCATTTTATCAGGCTTGCCATGGTCCATTGGCTTACTGATGCAAAATAGAAATTGGCATAACTGGTGAAGCAGTATAATGTGAAAAACATTAAGGATCGGAAGGTATTATGCCTAATATAGATGTCAGGTGTTTATTAAATTATTTTGATAATCTACCCAGTGCAATCTTCATGGGGAAGAGGTAACTCAAATAGGCTTGGATATTAACATTACTACATGGATTTAAATCTAATGAAATACTGTAAACAGTTCTTGGCAGTGCTGAAAATGTGTTGATCTAAATTCGCAGAGACTGGTATGAGTATTTGATTTACAAATTTGGAAATAAAATAAGTTAATTACAAACTGCAGCAGATCCAGGGTATGCATCAGGGATTGATTTTTTAAAAATTAACACATTTATTTAGAAGCAGAAAAGAAGGTAAACAGCATGTTAAATAAATCTGAAGGGGCCATGAAAATAAGGTTTGGAACAACAATGTTCAGAAGCGGAATATTTTGACTCAGTGGTGCCAATCAATTAGTTATTATAAATACTAGGAAACTCAGAGTTTGAAAAGTTACTTTTAAAACCAATTTGCTATGGTTCAATTTGTCATTCGTTCAAGATGCTATAATTGTGATTTTTTTAAAAAAAATTACATTTCACCTTATCATTTCCCAAATTAAGTACGCCCAACATCAATTGAAAACTATTACATTGGCCATGCGGCCAATACACATTTTGGTGCCTCAAATGTTAGCCCTATTTTTAGGCATATTTGACCTGTTGATTTCCAAAAGGGCACCAGTTTTCCCCTATCAGTTCTAGTTTTTGAGATACAAAACATATGCCATCTATCAGTTGCCATCTGCTTGCCCACAGCAAATCATGATAACCATATCTAAGAAACTAGAGCTGATGTGATATGTCCAATGCAATCTTCTGAATCAGTACCCCAAATAACTCCAGGAACAGGCCTAATAACCAATATACCAAGTATTTTTTTGTTTTTATTATATATCGGGAGATTTTATGAATATGGCAAGAACTAACAGTGTTTGGTATAGGAAAGGAAGCACCATTACTGCAAGAAAATATAGATGGCTTTAGTCCAGATATGGGTAAACCCAGGCCTGGGGCTGGATGCAGTTCCCTGGGCTCCTTTCTCAGGCCCTCCTCTCTCTCACCATCCTTATCCTTCCTCCTCTCTATCATTCCTCCTTCTCTCCCTCCCTCCCTTACCTCCCTCTTTCTCTCCCCCTCGTTCCCTTCCACACTTTTTATTCCCTCTTTCTTCCCTCCTTCCCCTCTCTCTTTCTCCTTCCTTCCCTTTTGTCTTTCTTCCCTCCATCCCCTTCCACCCTTCCTTCCTCCCTACCTACCTTCTCTTTTTCTTCCCACCTTCCCTCTTTCTCTTTCCCCTCCCTCCCTTTTGTCCTTCTTCCCTTCCCTCTCCCCCATTCCCTCCCACCCTTCCTTCCTTCCTTCCATCCATCCATCCTTCTCTTTCTTCTTTCCTTTAGCTGGAAGAAGGGATGGTTCAGAGGGAATGTGAGAACCATGTTTCAAAATTTCAAAGGGTGTCCCATTGTGGAAGAAGGGGGTGAACTGACTTTCTCCTGCTCTAGAGACCAGGGCACAAGGGAGCAATGGGTTCAAACGGCAGGGAAAGAGATTCAACTTAAAAGATTAGGAAGAACTTCCTGAAAGTAAGAGCTGTTGGAGAGTGGTATAGGCTGCCTCAGAGTGTGGTGGAGTCTCCTTCTCTGGAGGCTTTTCCACAGAGGCTGTCTATCGGGAGTGTTTTGATTGTGCCTTCCTGCATGGCAGGGGGTTGGACTGGATGGACCTTGGGGATCTCATCCAGCTCAAGGATTCTAGATCTTGAGTAGGCAATATGGGGTCTCATGGATACACTTTTTCTCTCCCATCCACCATCTCTTCCCGACCAAAGTCAACCTTTTTGGGATCCAAATGTTTCCCATCTTTCTGTAGTCGAGCCAGGAAGCCCCAAACCAAAAAAAGAACGAACAAGAGAGGGTCCCCAGTATCCCTCTTGGCCCCCGGCCCAAGTTGCACCAGTACCAAGCTTTTTTTCCTTTTCTGCCTCACCTGGTCCCATACACCACTACATCAACCTTGTCCCTCCCAGGAAACCCAGCCACCATTACCTCCCATCTCCACATTTACAACACTTCATACAGCACATAGCATGGAAGACATTTTGGCCACACGTTACAAAACAATAAATAAACACTCTGCCATTTCTCCCATCGTTTCCTCTTCTTCCTTCCTCTCTCCCTATCCTTTCTCCGGCCTGGGGGAAGCATATCCCAGCTCAAAAACGACAGCTTTTGGGGCAGTTCGGCCCAAAGAGATCTCTTCAGGGGGGTGGGTGAAAGGCAAGCATTGATGCCAAAGGAAGATCTAGTTCTCTCTAGTACTGCAGCCTCATTTGCCCCTTTCTGATTGTTTTTTCTTCTTCTCCTGGACTGTTCCTGATGTTTCTACCTGGCTGATTTAGCCAAGAAGCCTTGTTTTTCATCATGGACCCTCAGTGACTTTGCCACTGCTTTGCACCGCAAGCCCCAAAGGCTCTGCAGTTCCCAAGGACAGTAATTACATCAAGGAGGACTACAACTCCCAGAAGGAAGGCAGCATTGTGTTGCCTGTTTTAAGATCACAACTCTGGGAGCAACAGCTGCATGGGAATGTGTTGGGGATAATTGCTGGGGATCTCTGTATTGCCTTCACCCCTGTGTCCCTGTACGTACAGTGTGGCTTCATAAGTTTTCCCTTTGACTCCTTGTAACCCTTCCCTTCCCCATCTCGCCCTTGTTAGTTAAGAAAGACTGCCTTGAAAGTGTTTTGTTGTGTTTGTCAAGAGGAAATGCGACTGAGCCCTGTTCCAAGACCTTTATGGATCACCATATTCATATTGCATGCGTTTCCTGATGGAGATCTTGTTATGGTAAAGCTAAGCTCTTGTCTTGGCCCCACGCTTCATCAGTCCTGAGGCGGTTTAACGGTCGGATTTCTAGTCTAACTAAACTAGCCTTTGGAACTTGGACAATAAATGTTTGTTCTTCACAGCGGGTGACACATCTGGCCTCGGAAACCAAGGTGTGCCCCAGAATAAGTTCTTTGTCACCAAAGGGTCTGAGTGAATCACCTTCACCAGGCCTTCTTCCTCTTCTCCCTCATTCACATATGGATGAGACACATCAACTCAATGATTTCATCACTTCCAGTTGCTGCCCCAGGTCGTTACCTGGCCCGGACTCTTTGTTTTCATTCATATGCCATCCTGCCTTAATCTCCGCCTAAGCCTTCCTTCCTGGAACTCCATATATGGTTGGAGACACCTGATTGGCTGGACAGGCAGATGGAGAAGGGCGCTGATAGGTTGCCAGCGCTCCGCCCATCAGCTGGTCCGACCAATCATCAGCCGATCAGCCGGGAGGAGGTGGGCGGGAAGTTCAATTGTTTTGACAGTTCTGTAACCTTTAAAACCAATGTTTTGAATGTATATGCATGCTTCTTTGGGAATCAGGGTATTGCGGTTCGCATCCTCTCAGCTGAGCAGAATAAACAATTTCATGGCATCTACCTTGCAGCAATGGTGAGCATAATTGGATCTAGGGGAGGCGGGTAGGCTACGAGGACCTAGTCGCTCCGGGCTCGCCAGGTTAACCGAATCCTCGCGGCCTCTGTCCCGCAGTCGGTCTGCGGGACTTGTCCGGTTGTTCGACAACCGGTCTGTGGGATTTGTCTGGTTGTTCGACAATAGTTTTCTTCACTTTCTGCCTTCGAAAGAGAAGAGGAGGAGGAAAGGGCAGGGAGGAGACTTGGGGAGAACCCCCTCTCTCCCAATCCGCCCACCCCACTCCAGCCTATCATGTGGGCCCCAAGTTAGCAAGTTTGCCCATGTCTGCTCTAGACGTAGTGCACCCCAGGGAGACTGGAAAATGTGGGGAATGCAACCTGCGAAATAATGTATTCATTTTTTCACCCTTTCCATTCAATCTTCAAACATTTTAATGCATAATAGAAATAAACTGCTTCTAAAAAGAAACTTTCCAAGTCTTCTTACCCCAGCCTATTGATCCTGGAGCTCCTGATGAGCTTTCTGAAGGCACAGGTGAGTGGGATGAGGAATCTTAGCTCAGAGCTTTGTCCATGAACATGCAGGGGGATTTTCAATCAGCCCAAATTGCCTGTGGGTTACTGTCCAAGAGACCATTGCACTGTAAAAGTAGTAAATAAAATATTAAAAGAGCATTGCCATCTTAAATTATATACGTTATGAGCGCATCGCTGGCTTATGCTTCCAATGACAGTAACGCTGCTGAAAATATTAAAAATTCAGTTGTCTCTTCAATTTTGTATGCAATCAATTATATTTAATATGAGCAGCACTGTGTTGCTAAGGCTATGAGAACTGCAGGAGATTTGTTTCAAATTGCTTTTCTACTACAATTGGAATCAGGGGAATAATGAAGCATTTCTATTCTTATATTGTGCCTTATAGTTCTAATTCCAGTGTTATCTCTGACAGAAACTTCTTTTGAATAATCTGACTTTTAGCACTGAAACTTGGATTTTGTGCTTGTTATTTGTTGTCCTTAATTAGTTGAGGGTATAGAGGATATAGTTTTCATTCTGCAAGCTAAGTATGCCCTTTCCAGAATCTGGAAGTGTTCCTTCTGTTGGAAGAGGCAGTAAAAAAACTTGCAAAAGAGGATACTCCCATGATGTGCCATTTTTCAACTTAAAATTCTGACTTTCAGCAGGAATTCTCTTTTTCTCATCTAAGTCCACAACTGCCAACAGTCCATTGCGTGAAGGTGAGAAAGAAGACTCTCAGGGTGAGTGTGCTGCCTTGAAAAGTGTCTCTCTGTAAGATAGAGGTAAAGGTTTTCCTCTGACATCAAGTCGTGTTGTGTCTGACTCTGGGGGTTGGCGCACATCTATTCTCCAGTTGTGCTTCTTGGGCTCAGTAGTTTAACCCACTGTGCCACCTGGGGCCCTCTCTCTATTTTCTCATTTAATAGACTATATGTTAGATATGTGAATAGCCTACTCTGTGTAACTATGGCTGGTGCTTAACGTTCTAAGGTGAATGTTGTCACCAAGGACGACCCCTTGTAACACCACCAGCACTTGAGTCAAATAACAACGCAGAAGTTGTCCCTTTTGGCTATTGAAATCTCACAAATCCTGATGTGGTAAACCTAGTTTTGCATTAAAATGTTTTATGGTACACTGTCCTTCATTGGTTAATAAATAAAGAAACTGCACTCTACAGGCCAATGGATACTCCACCACAGACACCAGAAGAACTGCAAGGCCAAGAACAAGCCATGAGAGTAAAGACAAAGATTCCCCCAGAGGAAAGGCGTTCTTGCCATACATCAAGGGAACCACTAACCACATAGGGAAACTGATGAAGAAACACTATCTGCAAACTATCTACAGACCCACTAAAAAAATCCAACAAATGCTACGTTCAGCAAAGGACAAGAGGGACTGTCTCACCTCTGCAGGAGTCTACCATATACCATGCAGCTGTGCTCAAGTCTACATAGGGACCACCAATCACAGCATTGCCCAAACACGAATCAAGGAACATGAAAGGCACTGCAGACTAATTCAATCAGAGAAGTCAGCTGTAGCAGAGCACCTGATGAACCAACCTGGACAAAGCATATTATTTGAGAACACAGAAATGCTGGACCACTCGAACAACCACCATGTCAGACTACACAGAGAAACCATTGAAGTCCACAAGCATGTGAGCAATTTCAACAGAAAGGAAGAAACCATGGAAATGAACAGACCCGACCTGTACCTACTAGGTTAGAACTAAATGAAAATGAAAAAAGGACACTGCTCATTGTGACAATAGCAGCCAAAATGACACATGCCAGATACTGGAAATCAGAGGAGAATCCAAAAAAAGAGGAGTGGTTAGGAAAAGTTATTGAAACAATTCAAATGGAATGGCTCTCAGAAGCACTCAAGGATAAAAATATAGAGAGGGCAATGGAAGATAAAACAGACTGGAGCGGTATACAAGAATACTGCCAAAAGGAACATAATATAACATTAAAATTGAACTGGGATTAAAAGACACATAGGGGTAATGGTAGAGGTTGTAAATAAATAGATATACAGTATATGACTAATAAATTCAATACCGGTACTTTTTTCTCTCTTGCTCTATAGGTAAATTAAGAATGTCTATGAAGAAATCCACTAACACCTTGGAACTTGGGGGGAGGGATGTGGGAGTATAAATGAACAGACTGAAACACCATCTATCCATCTTCTCCCCCCCTATCCTTTTAAACACTGTATCTTTAAATGTTTTTTCTATATGATAAAGGGTACATCTGCTCTGTTACCCACAAATTACATGATGTGTGCATGATGATGCTCACAACTTTTCTCAATAATGATTTCTATTGCTGTATGTGTATTTCTACTTCTGTACTTTGCTTTTATTGAAAACTGAATAAAGTCTATTAAAAAAAAGAGGAAATGAACAAAATTTGGCTACCAGTATTAAACAACTCTAAAATCAGGACAGTAAATAAAGAGCAACACTCAAAAAGCAGGGGAATTCCAGACAACAATCAATCAGGGCCAGCTAACATCTCTCAACAAACCAGACAGGCTTTGAAGCTGCAAGGTCATTAAAAGGTGGCCATTGTAACATTCACACTTGCCTCAAGCAGCGAAGAGTTTTCCCCCCACCCTGGACATTCCACAGATATATAAACCTCACTGGCCTAGTTTCCAGCAGACCTCAAAATCTCTGAGGATGTCTGAAACATCAGGAGAGAATGCTTCTGGAACATCGCCATACAGCCTGGAAAACTCACAGCAACCCAAAGAAGTGTTATTTTGGCTAAAGACTTACTAAAGGCAGATCACCATAACTGAAGTGTCACTTCCACCCAGAAGATGCATCATTTTTCTCTCTCACCATGACATAATGACATAAAAGCAGCTTGGGATGACATTATCTTCTATGGCGAGATAAATCTTCAGTCAAAACTGGGTACACTGTTGTAGCTGTCAAGGAGGAGATTACAGTTACTAGAATCAGATAATCATAGAGTTGGGAGAGACATCAAGGGTCATACAGTCCAAACCCCTGTCATGGAAGAATACACAATCCAAGCACCCACAGCAGAATAGCCACCCAGCTTTGTTTAAAAACCTTCAACATGGCTAGCAGAGTTTAAAAGACAAAGCACTGCTAAATCCAATTATAGTCAGTCTTCTACATTCACTAGGGTTTGATGCAGAGGATCCTGGTAAAAGTAAAAGAAACTGAATAAAAATTGCTGTTTGTGTTACCTGAGAGGACACCTCTCCAGGAATCTCTGAGTTTGCAACTTCCACCAGATGTTAACCACAGAATCACACTGGAAGAGCTAGAGATTTCCTAGAGAAATGACAATGATGTGATGGAAACTGATTTCAACATGACGCAGAGGCTGCAATTGTATGTTTTTAATTGTTAAATTGTTATTATATGTTTTTTTCTCTTGTTGCTGTGTGGTATGGGGGCAGAGACTGCCTGTGTAAACCGTCCCGAGTCACCTTCGGGCTGAGAGGGGCGGTATAGAAACGTGACAGATAAATAAATAAATAGAGATGATACCTCTCTAGGAAACTATAAGTTCTCCATTGTGAGTCTGATCAATTTCCAGTGG
Organism: Anolis apletophallus; assembly: GCA_030556195.1. NCBI lineage: Eukaryota > Metazoa > Chordata > Lepidosauria > Squamata > Anolidae > Anolis > Anolis apletophallus. The sequence goes on from JARBWK010000009.1 coordinate 90,338,251, forward strand.
AAATCACACTGGAGGACCTAGAGCAGACTTGGGCAATTGCCGGCCCTCCAGGTGTTTTGGACTTCAACTCCCAGAAATCCTAGCCAGTTTACTAGCTGTTAGGATTTCTGGGATTTGAAGTCCAAAACACCTGGAGAGCCGGCAATTGCCTAGGTCTGACCTAGAGATTTATAGAAAGAAAACAACAAAACTCACAAATGTGGAATACTGATTGTATTAAGCATTAATGCTCCCGAGTGCCCTGGCCATTATGTATTGAACTTATCTGCCCTATGACTTAGCTTCCATATGTTATAGTGTCAACAATTCAAACTTAGCCAAGCATATATATTGTAGAGTAAATGAAAGAAAGCCAAGCATATACATTGTACTATATCTTAAAAGAAAGAAATTAATTGCCTCTTTCGTCATGTTCTCTTATGCTCCCCATTCAAAGTAATGACTATGGAGATGGGTTTAGGAGTTTTCAGAGAAGATTGTTGTATGTAATGTGGATCTCAGTTAAAGGTTCTGTAATTTCTCTAGGCTTCTTAACCATCAAGAAGAGAGATTCTTAATCTTCCATTTCTCCAGCTGCCTTGGGCATCAGTTCTCCAAATCTCTGATCAAATATTCGAACTGAAGTCCAAAACACCAAGCAGATCAAAGATTGAGAATTGCTGATCTAGATGGCAATTATATATCCTTCTGAAAGTTGCTCACTTACTATTCCTCAACATTTTTGGACAAATTTGCTATAAGCTATGGTCTCGATAGGGCAAGGGTAGAGAATTAGAACCATCCTTAACTGCTGTTGAATCACAACTCTTGTAATTCCTGGCAATTGGCCATGCTAGTTGGACCTGATAGGAAGTAAATTGCAGAAACATCTGGAGAACTTCACTTCAATATAGTACACACTAGCTGTAGGTTCAGTTCTCCATTCTTCTCTTTCCAGCTGTTAATTGGGTCAAGATTCCGCTTTATCTATTTCACTATTATTAGCATTGTATTTATTTATTTACAGTATTTGTTATTAAAGACAGGGATGGGAAACACGGCTGGCCCAAAACATGTTAAGGGCCAAGACATGTTAAAGCCCAAAGCTAAACATCTCCTGTTGCATGTGCAAAGCTGATCGGACTTCAACACTAACAATGGGGAGTCCAGTATATCCCCAGCTGCACCTGTTAGCATTAGCTAAGCTAATGGGCATCAGGGAAAACCATGTAGTGCACACAGCTTTGTCTACTCACTAATGCTCGGTATCTGCTGTCGAAGGTCAGTGCCTCGTTTTCCCTAATGACTGGGGATGGCACTGCTGGCAACTTTACTGAATTATATCACAAAAAAGATTTCAGATGAATAAAAAGGATGCCCCACTTGTAATTCTACTTATATTTTATTTCATATTGCGGATGAATTGTGAAAAACAAAAATGTACACTTCTACTCTCAATTAAATGTATATCTTTCCATCTGTATCTTCCCCCTTTTCTGTTTTTCATCATTTGGTTTTAAGAAAGGCCAAAAGCAGAGATGCTGTTGGATTCTTTAAAGTATGTTGTGGAGTTGCAAAGAAGGGAAGGTGATGGAGGAAATCATGTTTATGCTAAATATAAAACATCTTTAAGCTTTGTTGTAAGCAATTATGCCGGAGAGAGAAATGCAAGATTCTATTTTTTTTAAGGGGAGAAAAAAAAACCTTGACAAGTTGACTCTGAGTGTAGAAATAATACAACTGAGATTCAGAAATGATTTTACTGGAATAGGGAGTTTGAGTGAAGAGTGACAGGACTTTGGAAGTAAGACAATGCTTGTCTAATTAGGATGTGGAACTAAGATCTAATTAAAAAAGAGTATAACTGAAGATCCCTGCACAGTAAAAGCACATGGCAATCTCCTTCTATTTTTCCTTTCCTATGTTTTGCTTTTATAAAAATAGATTTTGATGCCACAGAGGAAAAATTCAAAAGGTTATCTGTTTAAGCCTTTCATCAAATTATCTCTATATTGAATCAAAGAGCCTTGTGAAGATGGGGGTTTATGCAAAACAAAACGTCATGGGGAAGGTTCTGGGGAGGAGCAAGTCATTCAGTCTTGGAAAAGGCTGCTAAGGTTAGAATGCCAAAATATTTCCATTATTATTTGTACAATAATCTTAGTGCACAAACACTGAAGAAAATTGGTTCACCATGCATACCTCATGGTCTGCTCTGCTGCTCTGTCTAGGCCACAGCTTTCCCAACTTTTCATATTGGTGACACAGTTTTTAGATCTGCATAATTTTGTGACACAGTAATTCAGTTTTATTAGAAAACTGGGGGGTTAAATCAATCCCTTATAAGAAATATGGACACATACTAAAATTGTAATAACACAATGTTGGAGCATGTAAAAATCTGTTGGTGAGTGTGTTAACTGAAACATGCAAAGCACAAAGCTGATCGGTTGGGCCACGCCTGAGAGGCTAGCTGTGTCTGAGAGTTTTTGGCAACAGTTACAGTACATGTGTAGTTTTTATGTGCAGGAGCTTGCCAAGACAGTTTTTGTATATTCTGCTTCTAGGATGCTGGAAGAAGGTCTCTCACATGGACACCCAAGGACCATGTGAATTTCTTTCTAAGGACAGCTGCGTCTTATGGAGCGAAGATGCAGGCAGGGAGGGGGGAAGGCGCTGGAGCAGAGGGGGGCGGCGATATACTCATGCTATATTCGCGGGGCCCCCCCGGGGGCTTCCGGCGGCTCCCGGCTACGCCTGCGCATGCCCAGACTCCCGCCCCCGTGTTGCTGCAGCCAGCCGGCGGCACGGAGGAACGGGACGGAAGAGGGACTCACGGGCGGGCTCGCTGCTCACGGACCCGAGGAGGAGGGGAGGCCACGAGGGCGGCCCCCACGGTGACGCAGTGGCGGCAGCAGCAGCAGCGGACTTCCTCCTCGCCAGAGGCGCATCTTCGTGACGTCACTCTGTCGCGCCTCTGCCGAGGAGGAAGGGGAGGAAGGCCTCGCTGGCCAAGCGCTGTAACGAGGCCTTCCTCCCCTTCCTCCTCGGCAGAGGCGCGACGGAGTGACGTCACGAAGATGCGCCTCTGGCGAGGAGGAAGTCCGCTGCTGCTGCTGCCACCGCTGCGCCGCCCCTCCTGGCCTCCCCCCTCCTCCTCGGGTCCGTGAGCGGCGAGCCCGCCCCCTGAGTCCCCTCTTCCGTCCCTGTTCCTCTGCGCCGCCGGGCTGCTGCGGGCGACACGGCGGCGGGAGTCAGGGCATGCGCGGCGCAGCCGGAGCTGCCGGGAGCCGCCGGCCCCCCGTGAATATAGCGTGAGTATATCGCCGCCCCTCTGCTCCAGCGCCTCCCCGCCCTCCATATTAGTGTCTCAAATAGTAGACAGCCCCCATTTTTTTGTTTCCCAAATTTCCTCTAAAATCTAGGTGTGTCTTATCATCAGGTGCGCCTTATGGTGCGAAAATACGGTATATATATATATATATTGCTCTGCATAACAAAGAGTAAACACCTTATTTTTTACTGATAATTTGCGTGACATATCTTTTATCTGGGAAGACAGTGAGTAGATTAGTAAAGGCATGAACTATGCATGATTTTCATTCTGCTACACACAATATATCTCAAGAAAACCTTTGTTGCTTATTTCACATAGACCAGGGGCTCTTAAACCTTTTCTGCTAGTGAGATTTTTTAATGCAACCACAGATCTATAGATATATAAAATAGGCATCCAAATCAAACAAGGGCTCCACGGAGCACAGTTTGCGAACCGCTGATCTAGGGCATCACAGTTTGGGGAGGCGGGAGGAGGTGCTGAGGAGAAGAAAGGAATAAAAAGAAGGGGAAGAAAGGCCTGCTGGTGCTGACTGGGCTCCTTGTTTTGCTGCCACTCCTCTTTAAACAGGAATTCATGTGACACACCAGCACTTTGCAGATGACACACTAATGTATCATGATGCACAGTTTGGAAAGCTCTACTTCAGGCAGTAATGCTGTGGCCAGGTTTAATGGAAAATGGGAAATAAGATTCAAATGATAATCCAAGTAGCTCTGTTCATAAAATTTGGTTGCCATCTCATCTTTGACCTTAAGCGGCAAAATTTTCATGCTCACTTTGTTATCTATACACACACATTCTCCCAACCAACTAAGCTTACTGTAGCATCCTTAAAGACTTGTCCTAAAACTGAAGCTTTGGTGAGGATCAAAGCATGCACCAAAATGACAATATCATTTATTAAGTAAGTCATCCTCAACTTTATCCTACACATTGTCTTCTGTACCAGTCAGTACTATGGTAGCTCCTCCCAATAGAACAGTTGGTGAAGATGTAGGTAATTTTATGTGTGTGTTGAAAACATGTGCCCTTATCTGTCCTTGCCAACAATGTAAGGTTTAAGATCTAGGTTGCCTGAAATGTCCCTGTTTAGATCTCAAAGTGGTAAGTGGATCCATAAAATGCCTATTGGGCCAGACATATCAAATCAGGAAGGTCAACCCTTCTACCTTCCTACTGTGTTTAGGGGTCAACTTCAATTTGGCTGTTGCTCATTGTGGCAAGTGGAGAAAAGTGTGTATGCCAGTAATAATAGGCAAAGGTTCTGGTGAATGCTTTTGTATTGGAAAGAATATTGCTTCTTTCCTTGGCAGGCTCCTTGAGTAGGAGCTCAATTGAACTGATGTATCATGGGTCAGTAATACTATACGTGAAAAGGGCCTTCACATTATAGTTGATCATAAATTGAAAATGAGTTAGCAGTATCTTTCTACAGCAAAGAAGACAATTGCTATTTTACCGGCTTTGAGAGAAACATAGTTTTCAAGTTGAGGGAAATAAAAGTCCCACTATATTCTACTCTGGTCATGCCACATTTGGATTCCATTCTGGCTGCTGCATGTTAAAGATATAGACAAATTGGAGCAGATTAAGAGAAAGGCCACAAGGTTTGTGTGAGTTATGGAAAATAAAACATAGCAGGAAATGTTGAAGGGTAAGGGTCTGTTTGCACTAGTTGTCCTATTTTGTAAAGCAGAACACAGCTGTTCCTAAAGTATCCAACAAACAGAATCAGAAATCTGGTTTTCCTTTCCTTGAAAGTATAAAAAAGTTTCCTTTTCTTGAAAGTTACCAGCAAGCAAATGAGGAGAGAGCTTTAATGAAGTCAGGAAGTCTGAGGTCCACATGAGGATAAGTAAGAAGTCTGAGTAATCCAAAAGAAGGAACTATCACAAAGCCAAGGTCAGGTCAAACAAAGTACAAAAGCCAGAGACATAGAGCAGTGTGTCACCTTCATGCGGTCAATTGTCAGCAACAAAGGGCTGCTAGATTTATAGCCTTACCTCGTAGCTCTTATCTTGCTTCTCTTATCTCACAGCTCTTCCTTAAGTGCCAGGTGTTGGTTATAAAAGCATTAGGATCTTCTCAAGCCCTCTTTTTTTGTTGCTTGCATGCCAATACACTTGGTGTCTCTGTGCTTTCCTCATGAGTCTGCTGGGAGCTACTACTTTCAGGTTCAGCTCCTGGTGTTTCCAGTTCCAAGTTGGGTGAATTCTGAGAGCTGCACCTCCCACCCTCAGCAGCTGGCACTTCTACCTGCTCTTCCCCTTTGCTGTCTGAGTCTTGAGAGCAGGGGCATGACACTGGTGAAGAGAAAACTGAGGGGTGACATGATTGCTGTGACAGAGAACGCTACATTTTTGAAGTTACAGGGAGTAGATTTTAATTGAACATTACAAGGAACTTCCCTGACGGTAAGAGTGGCTTGGCAATAGAACGAATTGCCTAGTTCCATCCACAGACTCTTTTACCTCCAGGGTCCTAGTGAGTACTTTATGGAACCCCCAGCCTGCACTCTACGGAACCCCTGTTGCCTCTGCTGCCAAACTGCTCTTTGTGGAGAGCGCTGCTGGTGCTCCTGCCCTCCTGCTGCCACTGCCATTGGGGTCCCTGGCCTTTTTTGATGCCCAACTTTTGGTGGCAGCGCTTCTGGCAGTGCTCTCTGGTAGCATGTGCTCCAGCGGTTGGTGCTTCAGCACCAGTTGCTTTGGCAGCGGGCGCATCCGATGACACATGCTTTCGGCAGCCACACTTTAGCCACTTCAGCAGTGGTGGAGCAACTAACCAACCTGTGCCTCCTTTCCTGTCACTGTGTGCTTGGAGAAGGAGGAGGGGCGATGAGGAGGGAAACATGGAAACCCTGACATTTTGAGAATCACTGGCCTAGAGAGGAGGCAGAATCTTCTCTCTGTTGGAGACATTTTTGCTGGAGGTTCTGCATTGAGCAGAGAATTGGAATTGACGGACTGAGGGGATGTTTCTAACTCTATGATCCGCTGATTCTATATAATGTATTGCATATATGCACATACATTTGAAGTTTACTTGACCCAACTTTCAGAACCAGACCAGCATTAATGTGGAGAAGAGAGGAGTGTATTGAAAGGTGTCTGAGAGTGCTGGGTTTGCTTGTGATTGTCACTTCCTTCCATAATCTGGCATTCTTCAAGAACAGATTTTTTCCCCATTTTCTCTGGCTTTTTGCTGTGTGGGAATAGTATGAATCTGTATCTTTGGTGCAGGGGTTGTAACTCAAGTTGTACTACATATGCTCTGCATACAGAAATTTAAGTATCCCCAGTAATATGCTCCCGAAAGACTGGAAATCCATGGAAAACTGCTGAAAATCAGTATTGAGTTAGAGGGACTAACAATCTATCTCAGTATAAATCTGGTGTCTATAATTTTTATATTGTCCTCGGTAGTGGAAGTAGATTGCACTCAAGTAATCAAGAAAGTTGTTGCAGCAGGATGCATTTCTCACCTATTCGGTTTATTGGAGGAATGAGCGCCAAACATCTTAGACTTGTTCAGGTTTGACCTAAGGGTGCCAGGTTAAAGGCTTCTTGGATTTTATGCAATATGTTATTTAGACAGTTTTAGTAAAGTTAGATGGCCTCTATGAGTACTCAAACATTTTTCTTTCTGCAAGTAATGTGATCTTCTGTTTGTTTGTTTGTTTAGTTCGCATATTTGTATCCCGTCCTTCTTACCCCTGGAGGGGGACTCAGGGTGGTTTCACAACAGGCATTCATTCAATGCCATTCAAACATAAAATTACTAAAAAATTGTTTAAATCACCTAGGTTTGAAATCATAGTCCAGATCAGTCCATAGTCATTCACACAAATTATTGCCTCTACTGTTCAAATACTTGGTCCCATTACCAGGTTTTGAGATTCATTCTAAAGGACAAGTGGCCAATCTAATGTCATTGGGTAGAGAGTTCCACAGGCAAGGGGCCACCACTGAGAAGGCCCTGACTCTAGTCTCCACCAGTTGCACTTGTGAGGATGGTGCCTTACGGTGTTTGAAATATATTTTATACTGATTTGTAATCTAATTTTAAATTATTTACTGGGGAGTTGTCCTTCTCTTCTTAGGGCGCTTGTGCCTGCTTTGTGCTGGTCAGTGACAGTAATAAAGTTTTGTTGTTGTTGTTGTGAGGATGGTGGGACCAAGAGCAGGGCCTCTCTCATTGATCTTAGACTTCGCAATGGTTCATAGCAGGAGATACATTCAGACAGGTAAACTGGTACAGAACCATTCAGGGCTTTATAGGCTAAAGCCAGCACTTTGAATTGTGCTCGGTAGCAGATTGGCAACCAGCGGACCCGGCTTAGCAGAGGGGTTGTATGCTCTCTGTATGTCGCTCCGGTGTGCAACCTTACACACACAGACCTAAGAACCTAGCAGGAGGATTGGGTATAGATCCACAGGATACAAAATTGTGTGCTTGAAAAGGTGACTGAATTTCAGTTTACAGTATCTCTGCAGGGATTCAGAAGACAAGAGACATCTACAACAAAATTCTACAGCATGGAGTGTTCTGTTCTCCAGGACATTCCATTCCACTTTCCTTTTTTCTTGGTTTTCTTTTTCTCTCAACAATCAGTCAGAATGGAATGGATATTGGGTTCGCTGAGTTCTGGGTGAATTCTTTTCTTTTCCTAAAGATTTTTTTGTACTCTTTCAAATCTTGGGGCACCTTCTTCTTCCATCTTATGTATGAGTGATATCTCTCTAGGCTATATGGACAAGATAAATCTGCTTTAACATGAGAAACAGGAGGGATTATTTAGAAAAACAAATACCTCCAGTGACCCTGAAGATCAGTTGGTGATTAGTATGGGCTAGGTAAACTAGATGGACTATTGACTTCAATTTGCACACATATGTTGAGAAAATCACGCAGTGCTCCTATTCAGTTAATGACATTTTCAAATGTAGGGGTATTCTGCTCTGCAAGCTGTGATTCCAGAGCATATTATCAAATTTGCTTTCAGTATATTGGGTTCTGCTATTTAATTTTTTAAAAAATGTTTGTGGGCAATAAAAAAACATGACTGAGAAAATGATTGGAAGGCACACGATGCATTTCTACTATGCAAGCTATGCTGTCCTAACCATTCCAGAAACCTACTGGCTGGAAGTCTCCCTGGGAATACTACGCAAGAAGCTCAAATGTGTCTGGAGGATTAAGCGTGTGTAAGAATATAAACAAATGCTCAATAGAGAAATGCTACCACTGCTTGTAATTTCTCCATCACTTTCGTGTGGGATTTCTCTCTCTCTCAAAACATCCTTGTGGGCTTGGTACATTTTCCTATGCCCTGGGAAGTCTTCCCATTATTTTGCACAACTTAGCTTAGCATCAGTTTCTTCGAAGACATAGTTGTGTTATACCAGTATGCTAGGGATCATGTAGCACCTTAGAGATTGAGAGTATGAAGCTAGTAGCATAAGCTTTCGTAAACTAAATGTGCTTCCTTAGATGCAAAAAGAGTTATGCCCAGAAAATGAAATAATGGTGATGATAATATGTGCGAATGTGTATGTGTGCAAGGATATTCTATTTCACCTTGTGGTGATACTCACCTACTCAAAGTGCTTATGTAACTCTGTTCTCGGATTTGGTTTGCCTCTGCCAAGTTCTGACAAGTGCTGCGCGCAGGAGAGGTACCCAAAGTAATGATTTAGCATAGCCAGAGGGTGAGTCAGGAAGAGAGATGCCTGAGATAATGAATAGAAGCAAAGGACAAAGGAAGGGTGCAGAAGAAGATGTGAAATATGTGAAACTGGCAGAAGATGGGAGCCAGTGAAAACCATATAGTTGTGCGGTAAAATTTGATATGTGGATCATACATTCTATACACCTATCATTTCTTAATTAATAGAGTGTTGGCTTGTGTGAAGCAATGTGGGTAGAAATGTATAAATCTCATTCTTGTTGCATGTCTCAGTGTCGCACTTACCAGCTTGTTCTACATGGTTTAGGAAATTTCCTCTTTCTGGATTGTAATGTTGTGGGTGCCTTTTTGTACAAAAATTCATATACCATTTTTGGCCATATTTTTTCAATGTGCACATCTATTTATGCATACTTGTATGCATCTTTCTCTTGCCTCATGCATGTTTGTATACACTTCTCAAAAGTGTGCAGGGTCACTGGTACACATTTCTGAAATGCATCCATGACGTCATGTGCAGTTTTGCCCTCCCGAAGGTGCTGCAAAGCTTTGAAATGTACATGTTTCTAAGGCATGAACTTCTTCATTTCATTACCAGTCTCAGGAAATGTCAGACTGATATTTCTGCATGCAAATGGAAGTAAACACATCTTCATTTCTGGCCCCAATGTCAACAATTGCAGATCACCATATGTGCTTTTTAAAGTGTTGGTTCACACTATTTGTGAAAAGAAAAGAAGACAAGAGTCATCTGGCCCAGTTGGTGCGCAGCTTTGGGCTGGAGTGTCACCAGTACGCTGATGACACCCAGCTGGTGCTGAGGATGGAGGGCCGGCCAGATTCCGTACCCGATTCTTTCCATCTATGCCTTGAAGCCGTGACTGGATGGCTACGATCCAGCTGATTGAAGGTGAATCCCTCGAAGACGGAGATCTTGTGGCTGGGCCATCCAGGTGGGGGGAAGTGCCAGTTGCCTACACTGGATGGCTAGGCTCTATGCCCATCATTGCTAGTAAAGAGCTTGGGAGTCCAATTGGATCCACTGCTGTCCATGGAGACTCAGGTCTCCACGGCCTGCAAAGTCGCATTTTTCCATCTGCGCCAGGCAAGGCGGCTGGCACCCTACCTCTCCATGAACCTGGCCACGGTGATCCAGGCGACGGTCATCTCGAGACTGGATTACTGTAATGCCCTTTACATCGGCCTACCCTTTGGGATGATTCGGAAGCTCCAGTTAGTGTAGAATGCCGCGGCACGCCTTCTCCCCCGGGGACCGGCGAGATGCCATATTACACCAATATTGCGGCAACTGCACTGGCTGCCCATCGAGCACCGGATCTCCTTCAAGGTATTGGTGTTAACCTTTAAGGCCTTGTATGGTCTTGGGCCAGTGTACTTGAGGGACCGCCTTTCACCATATTGTCCCCAGAGATCCCTACGCTCCGGTGTACAAAATCTTCTCAACATCCCCTCCATCCGGCAACTCCACCTGTCCTCAACAAGACAAAGAGCATTCTCGGTGGTGGCACCAACCTTATTAAATGCCCTACCTGAGGAAGTCAGAGGTATCAGGGAACTGTCATATTTTCGCCGAGCCTGCAAGACGGCTCTTTTTCGCCTGGCTTTTCCAGTTGAGTAACTGTTATGCTTTCTATGTAGTTTAGCTTACTGTTAGAATTATTTAAGTACTAGTAATGTTTTAGATTAAATCATTGCTTATCTGCTTTTACACCGTTGTGCTATAATGTCAGTTCTATGCCTGGTTTTTACCTGTTGTAAACTGCTCCGAGCTTCTAGAGGGAGCGGTCTAGAAGCCGAAAGAATAAATAAATAAATAAGATAGACTGATCATACCATGCATAGGCTTGCACAATCTGGGTAAACCGCAATCCATTTCTGTGTCCTTGATTTCAGTGGGGGTTCCGATCGGTTTTTGGGAGCCTCCCAAATTCAGGAGGAGAGAAATCTGTTTTTGATCTGGAAAGCCGAAATACTTGTTTTCTATCTGGCCCATTTGGGGGGGGGGGGGCTTCCCAGGTTCCCTTTCCCACCATTTCAGGTGTTGTTTGTCCTTATATCCTTCATTAAGATCTGGACTAAAAGCATTAGCGTTAGATACCACTCTTTCTGCGATCCTTTCCCTTCTGTCTGTAGAGGAGACCAGGTTTAATGCTTCGTTAAAGCTGTTTCTACTCTAAAGGAGAGGTGTGCAGGCAGGCACATGCACACACTTTCCCTCCCAGGCCTGCACCATGCCACACACTCTTTGCAAGGCATTTTAAGGGGGCTTCTTAAAGCTTTTTCTACTCTAGAGGAGAGGCACTGCAGTCAGGCATGTGCACTTACTCTCCCGGGCCTGCATCATGCCACACACTCTTTCTAAGGCATTTTAAGGAGGCGTCCCACTTCCAGGTAAGGAAGAGTGATGACCATGTAGACAGTAGGGAAGCTACTGAACTACACAATACCCAAACACAAAGGGGTTTGAGAAGCAAAGATAGGGAGGGTAATTCACTCGAATCCAAGGGAATCTATCAAAACCATATCAATCATTATTGTCCATGTCAGTCATTATTTATATAAAAGACACATCAAGTTACACAGTTGATACACTCTCCCAAACATAAAGAGGAAATCCACAGTAAGAAACACAACTAGTAGCAAACCCGCCAGTAATTCCGTATGCACAGTCCCGTCTGCGTCTTAGTAATAGTCATGAAGGAATATGGATAGTCACTAAAAGGAATCTGGGCTAGAGAATTTAGATTCTCAGATAGTCTTTCTTTTGAACAGAAGTTAATCCAGAGAGTTCCAAAGACGCCAAAATTGGCTGTATCGGTGTATAGAGCGCTTTCACAAAGAGCCCTTTCCTTTTTGAACGGTATTGTGTCCTGGAGGTTCCAAAAAGCACCGAAGTCGGCTATATCAGCTGGTAATAGTTAGCGGCGAGAAAAATTACACCAAAGTGGTGGATCCAAGATCATTAATCCAACATAAACATAGTGGTACATCAGACTTCAATACTAGATGGCAATCCACCTGGTTTTTGACCACGACAATAAACAGTGGATGGCCAAGACTGTTTCGCCGTTAATTCAGTTTTTTCACAGGTTTGGGTCATCTCTTCCCTCTTTTGTGATACACATGTAGATACTCATCTTGAATTGTAACTTATCGTGGCTACCAGGCACTTACTGGTTTACCGCTGTGAAAAAGCCGAATTAATGGCGAAACAATCTTGGCCATCCACTGTGTACCATTGCGGTCAAAACCAGGTGGACTGCCATCTAGTATTGGAAGTCTGATGTACCACTATACTTATGTTTGATGAATGATCTTGGATCCACCACTTTGGAGTAATTTTTCTCGCCGCAAACTAAGGAAGAATTATGACCTGAAGGTTTTCTCCCTGAGCTTCCTTTAAAAACCCCTCTTTTTTCTTGGCACGCTTCAATCTTCTTTCTGTTTTAGGTTTAATGCTTCCTTAGAACTGTTTCTACTTTCTACTCTAGATGAGAGGAAACTAGTTAGTAGTAGCTTTCAGAGAATGAGGGGTTGTTTGCTTTTATTTTGCTGGAATTAATAAAAAAAGATTAAACTCTGATGAGGAGGAGCCAAGATCGGCTGACACATGGTCCTGTGACGGCTGGGTTCTGGTCATTTTGGGCGCCCAAACCAACTGAAGAAGCCAGATTGGCTGAAGGAAATGGCTAAAAATGGATCTGTGCACAAGCCAAATGCACACTGTGTCTAGCATTTGAAACTTGGTTTATTTGGGTGCTCATGATAAGTAATGCAGTAAAGGCAAATCCTTTTTGTATTGTTCTCCTCTCATTAAATCTATGATCACAGTGATGTGTTGTAGAGGTCTAAGAGGATCTCAAAAGTTAGTTTTTGGACTACAACTCCCTGAATATGCAGCAAGTGGCAATACTGAGTGGGGATTGTAGTAGTTTCAGTTTCCAGGTGTAACTTCCCTAGGGTTTGTATCAAAGCATATCCAAAGGGTTTGAATTAATACTTGCTTTTTAGTCAGGATTTGAAGTTGGCAGTTTTACATTTCCCCCTCACAAAGCCTTTTGAAGGGACATCAAAAGTCTATCAGGTGACATTTCTTGGACTGCGGAAATGTACACGTTTCTAAGGCATATGGAAGGTGACTGGAATATGACACTAAACATTTTATGTGGGCAGACATAGTGATTCGTAAGCCCACACAGAAGGTTGAGTGATCCCTGATTTCTGTCCTTTCCTCTTATTTTTTGGAGTAAGAAAATGTGCTCTTTGGGAATTATTCATGTACTTTAAAAGGGAAATGCAATGAACTGAGCAGATGTGTGGCTAACTTTAGATGGGACACATCCGAAAAGAGCACAATCCAGTATTTTTATTGTTTTAATAAAGCCATCATTATACCTACCGGTAAGGCTCAAAACTGGATTCTTAATAAGGGCATGTTCAACAGGCAAGAGGCAGACAGTGTCACATGGCGCATTATGTTTAGCATAATGAAAAATGTATCACTTAACAGTGTTTGCATTATGCAGAGGTATACACATACAAGCATTTACTCTAATCCCTTGCCAATACGTTGTCTTGGTAACCAGTTACCTGAACATTGCTGCGGCAGCTACAAGGAAACAAGCACGGGTAGTTATTGGCCACATTTAGTACCGAAATGGAAAACAAGCAATGTAACAAAAGATGAATATTTAATGCACCAACTTTGGGGCAGCAAGTTTTGTTTCTACAAAGAAAGCTAGACAGTAATACACCCTCTCTGTCAAAACAAAGTCTATTCTGTAGCTAGCAATTTAGATAATGTATGAAGGAAACCTTTGTGCAATGTTCATTTCGAAACTTTTTTAAAAATGATGAATTAGTAAGAAAAAAAAGCATTGGCTCATTGTTAGCAGGAAAAGCAGAGCAATTGCTTTTATTACTGTTTTCAGTACTAATTCTGGCATCAGTGCTTCCTAAAGAAGACCAATAGAAATCAATGGAGCTTGTTGGTTACATTTAACATAACAGTAACAATCATTGATTCAAAGGGTCTAGTCTAAATAAGGCGAACATTGGATTTACCTCTCATAACTGGAATTTGAGCCAAAAAATGGTGAGAATAAAAAGGGGAATCTGCAAGGAGGAAGATAGAGCTTCTTTGTCTGTCTTGAATTGGCTTAACTGGCTGCTAAGTGTTTCCAATAAGACAGACAAACTTTCCTAATTAAGCTACAGTATTAACTTTGTCAAAGCTTGCTTGCTTTTTTCAAATGCCAGCAGTTAACAAACTCCCATTTATTTCCTTTTGGGGAGGTTTCAGAACTAGGTGCTGAAGCTTTTTTTTAAAAAAAACAAAACCCCAAGGCTTTAGAAACTGGTGGGAGGTTTTGTAGGGCTTAGTTTCCATCCCATGAACATCCAAATACCTCAATTTTAACCTGCAGTCTCTTTTAAAACATTGCAATTTTTGAGAGGGACTTCAGAAGGAAATTTTGGGAGAGTGCAGGGGTTTGGCATGGGGAGTGTTTTCATGTCCTGTGAGGGGAAGGTCTTGATTTGGTGCACAAAATGCCTGAAAATCATGCTGAAAATGTAATAAATTGGGGTTTTGCAGGACTAGGAAATTGGTAGAGGAATTCAAGGCTCATAAAAGTGGAATCTAGGACTTGCATGCCAAAGTGATCCCATGTATTCTCCTAAGCATAGAACACTGGTGTCATCTTGTCAAACTGCTGCCAGTGTAAGAATCCATAGCTGAAGTACCCTAAGTGATGATCATCTAAAGTGTTGAAACATGAAAAAACTACTTCAGTGGAGGATGGAAATAAAAGTGATACAAGTGCAGGTTTATGATATCTCTTATACTTTTTTGGGAATACAGAGGAGACAATGGGGTGGATGGTCGAAGAGTACACTTTGTACCATAGCATTACAACATTTTATTCTCCTTTTGAGCAACTGGACAATAAAGAGAACTTTATTACTAACTGCAAGTATAATTATAATAGTTAAATCACTTCGGAAGGCAATTGTCTTTGGAATGAAACTTTCATTTACTTTTCAAGCTCTCCTAAGTTGTACAATTTTGCAAGTTTTGGATAACTGAAAGGACTAGAAATGGAAGGAGAAATGTAAAAATGTATTTAGAAAAGCTGGTGGTACTTTCTGTTCACTTCACAGAAACATATCACTGTAGTTCATCCTCTGCCTATATCACAGTGGCTATAGCAAAGTAAAAACTGACCTACCAAGGAACTGAATGCAAGCAAAACAATGTATTAATTAACAAAAACAAACAAAGTATGTAAACAAAATAAATAGTCAGTACATAATACTAAAGGGAAGTATTTAAGAATTTGCTCATGCTTCTTAGAAGATTAATTGAAAGAGAAGTCTTTTAAATAAAAGATTTAATACACCTGAGCTGGTAAAGGATATGTAAGGCAAAAGGAGAACCATGATAGAAGAGAAAAACCCCAACAGGAAGAGTGGAATACCAAGATGCAAATAACATAGCATAAAATATCTATAGGAACAGGGCAAAGGTAAAGTAACAGATCCGCCAAATCAGATAAATAGATGATTTTGGAATGCTAAGGTTATTAGTAATGGATACATCCATGATATCATAACAAGACTTACAGCTGAGAAAGGGGGTAGAAGGAGCAATTGTACAGATCAGGAAAATAGGGGTAAAAAGGGAATCAAGATGGCATACTTGAGATGCACTGAGCAGAGGGAGGCATGTTGTCATGACAGCACAAAGGATTATTGAAAGGAGAAATGAGGCATGCCTTTGCCACACTAAGTCTGGAACTGAAGCAGAAGGTCCTCAGAGAAGTTGTTAACATAGAAGGTGACAGAAAGCGAAGAACATGTAGAAGTGCTGTTTTGAAGTGAGATGCAAGTACAGGTGCCATCAGGTGAACGTAGAGTGAAAAACACCCTGGGAGAGAAGTAAAGGAATCAGGTAGAGTCACAAAGCACTTAGGGAAAGATGAAGAACCACTGTAGCTAAAAGATAGGGTGGCCTTTTTGCTCTGCTTTTAGGTGCAATATGACTCCCATATCTACAGGGAATACATTCTGTCATCCTTATCACATGGAGGAAAATTAGCATTCTAGCACGCTGCCAGGATGCTTCTTCCTTGGAGGCCGCTGGATGCAATCACATGATGTAAGGCAACTTCCGGCAGGGCTCCATGGAGGAAATGTCCTGGCAGTGTGCTAGGAGGCTTCCATGGAAACACGAGTGGCTTCCCATGTTCCATAGATAACAACGGGCGGAAGCCAGACAATGGCACTTCTCCCCAAGGAATGAGGCATGGGGTGCAGTGGGTGATGCAGGTTGCCTGCTGCCCCATGGATTCACCACGCTGCAAGGTGAATCCCCCCATTGCCCTTCATCAATGTGATGAGGTCCTTAGACTTCATGTAGATATGTAAAACTGTGGGTAATAGCAAACCCTATTAAAATTAAGAATGTTTGGCCCAAGAATACCAAAGAGTCCCACTGGATCTAGAAAATACGTAGAGAGACTTTTGTTGGAAATGGGCAATTGAATTCATGGATACCCATCCTGTGGATATGAGGGTTGCACAGGGTGCTGTATTCTACTTAAAATCAGACTGTGTGCCTTGGATTGCCCATTTAAAGTGCTAGGAAGCAGACACATCATTGTGACTTATGGAATCCCATTGCAGATGGTGATTTCCATGGCAATAGGTCAGTGGATTCGGTTTGGGTTTTGATAATTGTCCCCATATTCTGTCCTCCAGGTTTCAGTCAAAGGGATTTTAGCACATACAGTAGGTAATTGGTTGTGATATCATATATTAGTGGCTCAGTTCAATATGGGTAGAAATTAAAATGAAATAATAAAGCAATTGATCCCTCTCCACAATTTCTGGAGCTCCAAAATGCTTAGGGTTTTATGGATTTCAGGCTGATTATAAATAACATCTGCATTTAATTGGATGTAGACATGTTTCTGTTCCCTAGATGGCATTCTTAATGTACCTACAATTCAGTCTGAAATGAGATTTTAGATTTTTATGTGTGCCTTTTCTTTATGAAAAGATGGTAATACTTCAACCAAAATACATGCAAGTAATTCCTATTAAAAGTGTAAAGTGCTATAGAGTAGACTTTCCTAGACTTTTGTGGTATTGATACTTTAGAATTAGAAGTTTAGAATTTAGAATCTCTGACCAATAGGAGAAAGTATCTGGAGAGCACTGGGCCAAGGACAATTATTAAAGAATCATGGACTTGGAAGAGACTGCAAGGGCTATTCGATCCAAGCCCCTGTCATGCAGGATCACACAATAAAGGACATCCAACAGATGGCCATCCAGCCTCTGTTTGAAAACTTCCAAAGATAGAGCTTTTCTTATTCTTATTCTTACACCATATTCCAAAGGAGTGCAATCCACTGTCAAACAGTTTTTCGCATCTGAAAAGTTTTCCTAATGGTTAGGTGGAATATCTTTTCCTGTAATTTGAGTCAATTGCTGTGCATCCTAGTCTCTGGAGCAACAGAAAACAAGTTTGGCTCATCTTCAATATGACATCCTTTCAGATATTAAAACATGGCTATCATGTCTCCTTCTATCTTTCTCTTCTCTAGGCTAGATATTTTTGAAATGTTTTACCATTTTGGTTTCTAGTTTGTCAATATTTTTCTTGAATTATAGTGCCCAGAACTGGACATGGTATTCCAGGTGAGGTCTGACCCAAGCAGAATTGAGTAGTTACTATTACCATATTCCTAGTGATGTAGCCTAGAATTGCATTACACTCTTGATTCATGTTCAGCTTGTAGCTTGCTCAGACTCTTCGATCCCTTGATAAGCATGCCTTCAGTATTATCATCTAAGTCAAAAATACTTACTCCCAACATAATTCAGTTTAAAGCTCTTCCGAACAGATCTGTGAGACTTAGTAGAAATATTTCTGCCAAATGCTGAGAGATGCAACTACCACTTGCCAGTAGTCTAACTTTGTGAAACCAAATACTATGGTCCAAGAAGCCAGTTAGTTCCTAGCAGCATTATCCGTGGAGTCAGTTATTCACTTCCATCTTCCTGGGCCATATCCTTCAACTAGAAATAGTGATGAATGACAATCTGCAGAGGACCTGTATCCCTGCAGATGTTGATAACCTACTACTTCCTCAATTCCTCACCATCGTTAGCATGGTAAGGGGGTGTTGGGAACTGGATTTTAGTAACACCTAGAAATAAACGTAGTTTCCCATCTTTGGTGTAGGTAGCAACCCTGAGCTAAATCAAATAGGAGTGACCTGGTACAAAGCAACTTTCTTAAACATTCTATTTCAACACCATTGTATATAAGCAGTTCTCTTGTGAGTCAAATTCAAACTAGGGGCAGGTATCAAAAAACAGAGACTGGTAAATTGGGACCATTGGAGCAGACACTTTAGTCTCAGTACAATGCACAATGCTCTCATTTCCGATACCTACTGAGTACTCACAGCAAAGTCCCACCAATGCAGGACTAAGGGTAGCAGCATTTAGATTAGAAAGTGTGACTTGTCACAGACCTGAACGGCTTATTTTCCAAAATTAACAACTAACCTTGTGGCGATGGTGGCAGTGGGGAGGAGGCACTATTGTGTCCGTGCTGATGGATGCCTTATTTATGTGCACTGTTGTTTTATGTAAATCTAACTACAGCCTTAATGGTGTGGTGCCAATTTGATTTACACTGTGAAAGGGACTATGTGGGAGTATGCCAGCGTTAAAAACTTTCTGGTAACTAACAGCAGGTTGCCTTATGTTTCCAGCATTAGCATTTGAGTTCACTGCAGCTGAACTCAATTTGTATCAGTGGAGATTTATATCAAGCAGTGGGAAGGCAGGTCATATCCTACCGCTGTCTTGCAGAATTAGCATCAAGAACCTAGACCATTACAGCAACAAATAAAATGTAGTTAGAGGAATAATTCATGTTCTATCAACCCTTGTAATGGTTATTCTATTTCTACGGTGTCTCCTAGATCTATTACTTTAGTTTGCAGAGAAAAATCAATCCCTCCAAATTCTTTCATTATAAGTTTCTTTCTTTGTGAAGAGTTTGGAGCAAGAAACTTTATAGTTTTTAGAAGCTTGCCTTTTAAAGTTTAATGAGCACAAATGAAACACAATTTATATGTCATCTTATAATACATGTTGTCAGTCTTTACATACAGGTAGAAGCTAGTGATGGGCACTTTTCTCCTTCTGTTCAACAGCTCATCAACTGGAGTTATTCACAAATCATGATTTCATAGCCTGTTTCACTTAGCTCTGTCTAATGAAGTGGGCTCCATTCCATGAAAGCTTATGATGAATAAGATAGGTCAGTCTTTACCTACTCTCCAACATTTCACAGATGGAAACTGAGATATGTGTCCATTGTTCAAGCTGGGATGTGTGTTCAGCAAAACATATCAGTGAGGAAAACATTCAAGCTAGGATTGACTGCAGCAGAACACTTTTCCCTCAGTCTGCAGGAAAGGTTGAGGCTCTACCCTTTTCTTTCCCCACCATTGAGTTAATAAAACTGCAAACTATATCTGTACTTTGAACTCAGTTTGCAGTGAATGAAGTAAGTCAGAGATAAAGGAAGAACATGGGTGGAAGACAGAGAAATTGAACATTTTTACAGCAGCTGGAAAAGTGGGACAAGAGAGGATTCATTGGGATCATCCTTGCCAAACTAGGACAGTTGAAGAGTATAATAGACAAACATGGCTATCCCACTAGGTCTATTTTATACATTTTTTTTTGTTTGGACTCTGCCTTTTCCCCCCTTTAGAGCAGCATTTTAAATGTCTCTTTACTAAATATTTTCCTCTGATAAACCCAGAATTGTTTACCTTCGCCTATGGTTCCATCTATGGACTTACACATTATTTCATGGTCATACAATATAGTTATGTTATGCAGTACCTATGTGACAGTTCTCAATGTGAGTAATATAATACATTTAAGGCTGCAGTCCTAACCCTAGCCAAAAGTGAACTAAGGAGACTTCAGATTTTGCTGGCAAAATCAGATAGACACTGGTGAGATGATGGTTGTAGTATCACTCATCTGATTGCATTAGAGTCTAGAGGTGTGCAGTTTGGCTAAGCCCTGTACCGTTTTCGGTGTCTGGAGTTTGATGGCCCCTCTGATCTGTTTTTTGGGAACCTCCTGAATTCTGGTGGGTAAAATTTAATTTTTTGATCTGGCAGCTGAAAGATCTGGGAAGATCCAGCCCATTGGTGGCAATGGGTGAACTTTCCATGCTCCCCTTTGCGTCATCCCCCCCCCCATATTTCAACTAGACCTAGGTTTAATTACCTCTTTACACGGGGCTAAAATCAGCAGAATGCTATGGAGCCTGCTGACTTCCATCAAACAACGCTTGTGTGGCTCCATGGATGAAGAAGGGTGCCGTCACATGGCAACATGGGAGGCTTTCGTCTTGCCACTGGAATCCATAGTGGAAGCTGCTGTGCTCCACTTACCCCCATGGATCAGCTGTAAGAGGAGACTGGCGATGCGGGGCTGGGGCACTGGGTTCCCCACATTCCCCAACAAAGCAGAGTGACTCCAGCAGCTGCATGATAAGATGGTAAGGCAGAAACCACTCTTTCAGGTATCCTTTCCCCTTATACAGTATTCCCTCACTTATTGCTGGGGTTAGATTCCAGAACCTCCCACAATAAGTGAAAAACTGTGATGTAGGGATACTCTATTTTAATATTTATACATTATTTTAGTAGGTATACACTATTTCAAGTCTTTATAAACTTAAAATAAAGTGAAGGAAAGGAAGGAAAGGCCTTTCAAGGCTGGAGGAAGGGAGGACTGAGGATTGAAAGCGTCTTGGAGAGTGGCAGTGGAAGCCCCCCACAAAACAGCAAAAATAACATTATATATATTAAATTAATATTTTTTGAAATCCATGAAACAGCGAGTCCGCAATAAGCAAACCGCAAAGTAGCGAGGGAACACTGTATCTTTCAATAAGACCTGGGTTCAAGGCATCAGACTTAAGGGGGTGGTTTGAAAGTGATTTTCCTGCTTCTTGGCAGGGGTTTGGACTGGATGGCCCTCGAGGTCACTTCCAACTCAATGATTCTATGATTGTTTGACATCACCCTTTCTGGCATCATTTCTCCTCAACACCATTTCAATGCAGCTGAGTTAAGGCACCTTTTTTAAACACTTATTTCAGTCAGAGCCACACCACTTGAAGGAGCATTAGCTAACCATTCTTTTAAAAAAGATATGAATTATTTCCTCATTTTATGGCAGCTTTAGAAATGGCAAGATACCTCTATCCCACATTTGAAGCTTGCATCATGAAAGGCACCATCGGTGGCAGTTTCTTAAGTGTGTGGAAAGTAAACATTTATTGCTATTTGAGTTAAACAGCAAGGCAAGAGATGCAGAGTTGTGAGCGGCATTTAGTGGACTGGAATATGATCTATCTCTTTCAGAAGCCTGCGCACAGCAGAAAAATGGAGCCCCAACTTGACTAAAAGACACTTCATGGTTTTCTTCTGTTCTGATTGGCTCAATAGGCAGGGCTCACATGGCAACCCTATGTGGGTGTACAGCTGTCTCTCCATGTGTAGCCAAATAAACCAAAAGTAGCAGTTGTTTGCAGTCACGTGGTCTGTTGTGGCCAGAAAAAAAATGATGGTGGCACTTATGCTGTTACAGGTGGCCAAAAGAGCTGGAACAGCCGGAGTCCATTTTAAAAAAATGAATCCATGCACAACCCAGTGTCCCAGTGGTTGTATTCCTCTGACAAAGCAGGAACTGGGTGTTTTGGGGGCATGCAATAGACATAACACATGCCTATTCTCTTGGTTTCCCTGCATGACCCATACACAGCATGACTTTATGCCCAATTTGAGACAAGTAAAGTATGTAAATTCCTTTTCAGATGTAGAAATGTACATCCCAATAAAAACAGAAATATGGAGATCCACTGGGTCTTTTGCCAGTCCCGCACACTCAGCTTTAGAGGAAGGCAATGGGAAATCTTTACTTGAGTAAATCTTGCACTATGATAGGTTCAACCCACTTGAAAACACGCATCATCATCATCATCATCATCACCACATAGAATCACATAGAAAATAGGATGAAAATATGTCATAAACAAGAGAGTCAGTATGCCCATGAAAGTATGCAATTAATAGATTGGGTTTTAGCCCTCTTTTTCAATGCCTATATGCTTGTTCTCTTACTGTGCTTTGCTACTTTTTTTTGCTTTTAAATTAATGTTTTGAATAGTTTCAGTTCTGCCGATAGTACACAATATACATTCCCAAGGAGATTACTCTAGTTGACAATATTAACTGACCCGAACAAACCACTGAAACATAAGGAAATTATTGGACTTCTCCTTGTTTCAGCTGGAGCTGAAATTGCCCAGCAACAGAAAAATTTTAATGGGCTCAGTCAGTGCAATAGGTTAACTAGAATTTGGACAACAGCCCTATTAGAAAAAATGACAAATAAATTGAGATATTTGAAAGTAGAGGAACATATGGACAACTTGGATGATATCTGGTTCCTCTTCATTTCATTTGTAAATAACAAAAATATTTATGTTGTTGCCAAAAACATAATCTAAAATTCTGAAAATATATTTTAGCTGATCCTTTAGTGAAAAAGACATAAGAGGAAAATAAATACAATATCAGTGAACCTTAAGAGCAGTTGCTTGTACCATGTGGTATGAATAGTTAAGATTCCTGATTCTATTTTTTTCTCCGTTTGTATTTATACAGAGCACAAAACTGCTCTATGAATTAAGTTTTGTTTTTGTGATGGTCATTTTTTTCATTCCCTGATTTTAATTTTTGTAATTATAATGTATGCATCTATGTTTGTATGGATGGTATTTTCCAAGATGGTGTCAACTTCCAGAGAGCACTGTTACTCCAGCCAACTATGGATCGGCCAAAAATGGCACACAGAGCCTGAATGACCAATAGAAAATAATGAAGTGTTGGGAATGTGTGGGGGGAGGTGACTGTGTATTTTGAGAGTTATAGTTCACTTTGCATCCTGAAAGCACTGTGAACCCCACTGCAAGTCCAACATGTGAGGGTTACATTAAAGTTATATACTTTTCAAGGCTGTACTCTCACCCCAGAAAACCTCTCCTTTCCTTGACAACTGGAGAAATGGAGCCAAGGCATTGGCCTTGAATTTTGGAGTTGTAGTTTAGTCTGGATCTTTGGATCTAGACTAAACCGGACACGAATACTCCATATGCCCAAATATGAACACAGATGGAGTTTGGGGGAAATAGACCTTGACATTTGGGAGTTGTAGTTATTGGGATTTATATTTAACCTACAATCAAAGAGCATTCTGAGGCCCACCAATGATAGAATTGGGCCAAACTTCCTACACAGAACTCTAATGACAAATATAAAAAACAGTGTTTTCTGGTGGTTTTTGGCGACCCTTCTGACACCCCCTCATGACCCCTTCAAGGGGTCCCGACCCCCAGGTTGAGAAATGCTGCCTTAAGGCCATCCAGTCCAACTCCCTTCACCAGGGCAAGAAAATATAATCAAAGCCCTCCTGACAAAGGGCCATCCAGCCATAGATATAGATAGATATATATGATACACACACATGTATATGACAGATATAGTATCATAGATTTGTAAGGGACCCCTAAAGAAGGACAATTATATGAGTAGGCAAACCAGACATTCTTTACATCAACACTGGCAAAGAAACAACAAGAAATGCTCTTTACTCGCAAGCATAAAGAAATGACATATATTAGAAAAACACTTTCTCATTACTTTATTTTCCAGATCACCAGACTGGGCCATAGCAACGCGTGGCAGGGGACGGCTTGTGTGTGTATGTCTGCATATACACACACACTAACACCAGATAGTTTAATAGCATTTTGGTCTTAACTTTTTATACGTTTTTGGGTATGAATGTTCTTACTCGTGTTTCTTTTTATCTTGTACGCCACCTTGATGTTGAGAGAGAGTTAGAGAGAGAGAGAAAGAGAAAGAAAGAAAGAAAGAAAAAGAGAGAAAGTTATTTTACATGCATGCAATGGGAAGGATAAAGGACAAGCTATCCCGGTCACAGACGAATGTCAGGGATGTGGAACTGATATTTACTCTATTAGCAATTCTCCCTCTTCACTCCTGTAAACAAACATAAAATTGCTCTGCCCATCTTCTTTTGCCTTGAAATTTATCACAGGTGGTGTTTCTGAATAGAACACTGTAGGGAAATTATGAAGTGGCAGAAGAGATGCCTGATGGAGATAGCCCTGATTATTTTTCTTAGCCATCAATGCAACTTGTAAAAAGACAGGAAACTTACTCCAATTATTAAAATTGAAAAATGTCCTTGGGTAAGAGGGAGGATTGGAAAGAGAAATCAAAACATGTATAACAGCATTTATTTATTGTCTGTATTACAGTGGCATTTGTTATCAGGAAGCTAAGAATTTTTGAACTTACATCTTCTAGCATTCACCAATTCAGGAATAACTTCTCAAAAAGCAGAGTTGGTTTTTCTTCCCTGTGGTTTCCCTTTATTATTAGATTCGAATTTTATCGGCAGCACAAACAGCAGCGCAGAATGGGACCCATTGTTATCTTTCTCTCCAAACACAGCAGTTTCTTATTTCCCCCATTTTCAGATGTGAACCGTGACTTGCTTCTACATAACAATGCTAGTCTAATAAGAGAAAGCAGAAAATCAGTTTCACAAGAACATTATTTTTTGCCATAAATGGTAAAATTAAGAGACACCCACGCCAATAATGACACTGATGATTACTGACTGCTTTTAAGTTGCTCAGGTAGTGTCACATTTTTTGTCCATCTATTACTGTGAGGGTTTGCTGATCTCCAGAGACTTGTCTAGTTTTTTTTGTAACTCCATGCGCCTTCATTATCTGTGCTTCAGGTATATCATATACCCCATATGGAATAGTGTTTGCCCTTTATCCCCACCCCCTCCCACACACATACTCACACCCCTAATCTTAATGGACTTTCTATTAATGTGTCTCTCCAGACTTGGAGTTAAAGACAAGGGTTATTTTCCACCCATTTCCATGAGATGCCAGGGAGTGAAGATGAAACCTACAGTGGTTGCACTCTGGACCTCATCACATGGAGATCCTTAAGCCGGCAGATAGTGGGACAAATCTGTCAGGCAGCAGGGAAAACTCGTGTTAAGCAGCCCGCATCACCTGCATTGCTTCCTTCTCCATCACATTTATTTTGTCATGTCAGGAGTGACTTGAGAAACTGCAAGTCGCTTCTGGAGTGAAAGAATTGGCCATCTGCAAGGATGTTGCCCAGGGGACGCCCGGATGTTTTGATGTTTTACCATCCTTGTGGGAGGCTTCTCTGATGTCCCCACACAAGGAGCTGGAGCTGATAGAGGGATTTGATTCCCTGGATTCGAACCTGTGACCTGTCGGTCTTCAGTCCTGCCGGCACAGGAGTTTAACCCACTGTGCCACCGGGGGTTCCCCCTATCATATGGAGAAAAGCTTCACTTCCCAGCTTCCCCCTGCACTGGCCCTGGTTTAGGTAATGAGAACATGGGTAGCCACTCGTGTTCTCAGGACTCATTCCTACGATGCTGTCAGGACAAAGCCAGGATGGAGCCCCACCGGAAGTAGCCCCATGTGATGCAATGGGCTCTGGCGGGTCTCCATGTGATGAGGTCGTAAATTAATTTTTCAGATTGCAGCTCCCAGAATTCCCTGTGCTGTCTGAGATATTCTAGGACAGTAGTTCTCAACCTGTGGGTCCCCAGGTGTTTTGGTCTACAACTCCCAGAAATCCTAACCAATTTACCAGCTGTTAAGATTTCTGGGAATTGAAGGCCAAAACAACTGGGGATCCACTGGTTGAGAACCACTTTTCTAGGAGGGGTAGCTCAAAAAGTGAACTTTCCTCAAGTTCTCTGTGTCACTAAGTGATGTCCCATAACATTCTTTGCCATACCATGGGGTGAGTACCGCTATTGGCATTAGGGCAAGCAAAGAATTTGGGCAGCTTGGAGACTTGAACCATATTCAACTATTTACTCCCCATGTGAATGCAGTTTTGATGTCTTAAACAAATGTATCTCTTTGTACAACATCCAAGTGGTCTTTAATCACCTTCAGCATATCATCTTCAGATATGCTTACAATATTCTTTAACCGATCCTGATTTAGAATGCTGTAAACCTTTAAGCAAACATAGGACTAAATTAATGGGACTTATATAAGTGTTGACTAATAAAGTCCCCATTGATTTGATGGATCTGCTCCAGGAGGAACTAACAATGGGATGTAGCCCATAATCTATAAAATAATTACAGTATGCAACGAACCTTGTTATATTGTGCCGGGAAGATCACATTTAAAAGGCTGTAATTATCAGAGCATAGTGTTATGAAGCAGTTTTTTAATAAAAAAAATAAAGGAATATTTTGTATCCTAACTGTTCTCTTTAACCACCCCCACGCTGGCCTTTTTAATTGTAATTTTTCTGTCTTCTAATGTATCATATGAAGGGTATCATTGGCAACAACAATGCAGAGGCAAGACGATCCAATACAGTGTCACCCTCTGTTAATTAAACAGCAAAAGAGAAAATATATAATTAGGTATAGTCTCTTCCTTGGCTAATTAAGAATCATCCAGGATGCAAAACAATGGGTTTGAACAACTGATGTGAAGAGCTGAAAGTAATTTCATTCAAATGGCAAACAGTGTGTCCAGCCTTTACCAGTAAGCGAGGTATTCAACTCATTCATATTTGAAAGGTATGCGCCTGTCTGCTTTGACATTTCTCATTTTCATGGTGCAGAGTTTCTGAAGTTTTTATTTCCTAAATAAAGGTTGAAAGAGAAGTAGCGGCACTTGAAGTCAAGTGCTTTATGAAGAATCTTTGGCATATTTTAATTGCACTAGATTTAATATTGCTTTAATAAAATGGGGGAACATAGCAATCCTATTCCGAAAATTACCCCTATATCCCAAGAGTGGGGAAATTTGTAATTCTTTCAATGTTGTACCATAACCATCAGCCTACCTATTGGTCATCAGGAGTTGATAGGGGTTTGATCTCAATAGCATGCAAAGGGTTACCAGCTTTGATCCATAGCATGGGAATCATGTGGAAGTGTACTCTTGTTCCCTTTCCCTTTAGGCAATCCTCATTAGCTATCTCTGCTACCATGGGGATACTTTTTGTAGGGGCCTTTTCTGCTTGAGTGACCTTTTCGTATGATCTAGAATCCTCCATAATCAAGGTTCACTTCTGCTCCATGACTATGTAATTCTAACTGCATGGCTAGAATTTCTGAAAAGGGCTAACACATGCCACCATTTTGTGGTTGGGATATTCCACATAAAGAGCCCCCTGTGGAGTAGCGGGTTAAACCGCTGAGCTGCTGAACTTGTTGACTGGAAGGTTGGCGGTTCGAATCCGGGGAGCAGGGTGAGTTCCTATTGTTAGCCCCAGGGCCTGCCAACCTAGCAGTTTGAAATTATGCAAATATGAGTAGATCAATAGGTATTGCTCCGGTGTGAAGGTAACGGCGCTCCATGCACTCATGCTGGCAACATGACCTTGGAGGAACTACGGACAATGCCGGTTCTTTGGATTAGAAATGGAGATGAGCACCACCCTTCCGAGTTGGACACGACTAGACTTTTAAGGGGAAATCTTTACCTTTACTATATTCCACATGGTGTACTCTAATCTGTCAGACACAGCCATGAAGTGCCAGCATTATGTACTGAACAAGCTTAACTCTGAAAGGAAATAACCAACCAGGTATCTTCTAATTTCTTCCTGGGTCTGATTTAGTGTATATTGATCCATTGCCTTTGCAAATGTAGCCTAATTATTCAAAGTCACACAGGCTTTTGTAAATGTTAAGACTGATTTTCTTTACTGACAAAACGTCTAAAGGAGCACCAGGAGAGGCCGCTGAAAAAGCAAAATCTATTGTTCCATTTTGTTCCAATCCTGTTAAATCAAGTTGCTGTTCAAGATAAATTAAGTCTGCACTGCAGGTCAGTGCATTTCTATTAACTGCTTATCATGGGAGAAGCTAAACCAGTACCATCAAGAACTTGGCATATCAACCAAAGTAAGCCATCACCCTGTTTAACTTTTACAATAAATGTCCCTCAGAATCTCGGATGTGAGGAATTCAACATTATTTGGCATTTCAACTTGAGTTGCCAAGACACATTAGAGCAAACAAGGCACCCGGATTGATTACACCTTCTGACTCAAAAGGTCAGAAATGGCTAAGATGTGTTTCTTTCTTTCTTTTTAAAAGAACAGAATAGATATGTTGTTGATTTTCAAACCCATTGCTTTGAAGTACAAATTCAATATCTATTCTAAGATAAGAAAGAAATGAGGTATACAAATTGAAGTTAATCATTTGATTTGTTTTAGCTTTTGGTCAAATTCTTAGCTGCTTCCGGTTTTATATGTAAAATATTGAATTGTGAAAATAATATTTGTCTAGGGCCTCCATCACAACCTTCATTGGGTTGTTGTAGGTTTTTCGGGCTGTATGGCCATGTTCTAGAAGCATTCTCTCCTGACATTTCGCCTCCATCTACGGCAGGCATCCTCAGAGGTTGTGAGGCCATACAGCCCGAAAAACCTACAACAACCCAGTGATTCCGGCCATGAAGGCCTTTGACAATACAACAACAACAACAACAACAATTTTATTGATTAGCCAGAAGCCATATCAAATACACACAGAACACAGACACATTGCAATGATTCTAAAACAATCTGAGGAGAATTCTAGACCATTACATCAATTAAACCCCTGTTTTGCCCAGCAGGAGGGATTCTAAGGGAGGTGGTAACAATTCACAGGTCCTCATCTCCAACACAATTTATTCCAATTGCATCTATGTAATCAGATCTTAGTTTCGCCTTCGACAATACATAACCTTAACTCTTTATATATATATATATATATATATATATATATATATATATATATATATATATATATGGTTGCAAATATGCACAAAAAGGAAACAGACAAAACAAAAATAACATTAGGAATAGTTTAAAAGAAATAAATAGGAGAGAAACAAAGAATAAAAAAGAAGCAAAAACATTTCACAACAACATTAATAAGGATCAAATCATGTATGAAGCATGCTAAAGCTTTGGTCAAGACCTTTGGCTACACAATAAATGTTGAATTGAACTGTATTAAGCATTCAGACTGACCCAAGTAGTCCATAGCCTAGCTCTACTTGTTTCAACCATGGTACATGCAACCAGGTTAAACCCACTGAATAAATGGAGATGATGTAAATGTTGGTGTGCCTCGCAGCAAATGATCCAGTGGTCTGCACCAAATAATATTACCAGAATCTAAACTTGTGCCAAATTCATTCAAATGGAATTGAGAGCTAAAAGAAACATGTTCAAATATAAATTAGTACTGATTTATTCAGATCATTGAATGATAGATGGTGAATGCTTTTATCTTTCTGACTTTGAAGAATAAATCTCTTTGCAACTGCAACTGCAAGGACTCCGAGAGCCCATTTACACTGTTAACTCCATTAAAGCAATATAATTTAGAAAGGTACAAACATCTGTGAATGTCAGGTATTTTCTAAAACAGAATTAATTTGGGCATTTACATTATCTTTTAAAAACGGACAACATTTAATTTTATTTTATCAAATGTAGCCAAGCACGTAACACAGCTTCATTCAAAAGATCTAACTTTCAGGTAAGTGGCTCCATGACTGCAACCTGAATCCATCCCACCTAACATACTTGTGTTGGCTGCATCTCAGATGGAACATTATAAAAGAAGTCTGACATTCTGTGGAAAATGAAAACTATTGATTCTGGAAAGTACTGACTCTTCATGAGCAAATTTATAAATCTTATTTGACTTTGCCCATTCAGTTACATATGGTATATAACTAGCCATATACAACTTCAGGATGCATTTTTTCCACAGTTACAAATAAACTTCATGGAAAGCAAGCTAAGATGAATAAGTGTGTGTGTGTGTGTGTGTGTGTGTATATATGATAAAGCTTGGATTTTGTTTAAAAATAACATTTTATTGAACGTTTTTAAATACATTTTTTTTACAAATATACAAAAAGAAAGAGATAAATGAGAAGAAGCAGGAAAAGAAAAAGGGAATGACAAGACAAAGCATAAAAGATAAATAATTAAGAAAAAGATTATTTCCTTTCTTATATAACACTCAGATCATTTCAGTCCTCTCTGAATTTTAAAAAATAACATTTCTTTCCTCCCCCCCCCCCCCAGCATTCGTCCTGATTGATGGTGGGGTCTGCTTTACTGGTTTGTTGGTGCCATTTCACCCCATTGTGCACCTGATCAGGGTTTATGCCAGCAGTCTCCAGATTGTTGTGCAACATGTCCAGCCAGCGTTGCTTCGATCATCCCTTTGGCCTCTTGCCAGAGCAATCTTGTGAATTGACTCATCTTCACTCTGGAGAGTATGACCATAACATCTTAGGTGTGATTCTTGCCATTTGTCAGCAATGGGAGCAATGCCAAAATGTTGTTTGATGTCATAGTTGCGGATCTGGTCAAGGTGTGTGAGGCCAGTTGTAAGTTGTAGCATCCTCATCTCTATAACATTGAGGTGACATTCTGCTTCTTTTGTTTGTAGCCAACATTTGGCCCCATATATTACAGCGTGCCTTACAGCAGTTTGATAGATTTTTGATTTCATGTGATCAGGCATCTTCTTGTCACAGAGTACACCTGCTATCAGACACCATTTCATCCAAGCCATGTTCATCCATGTTGTGACTTCACTAAAGAGGTTGCCACCTGAAGTTATTGTCCATCCAAGATACTTGAGGGTGTTGGCTTTTGGGAGATCCACCCCGTCTGCCTGGATAGTACTAGTCTCCTAGTTGGTTGTTAGGCACTCTGTCTTTTTGACATTGGGGCGAAGACCAAATTGCGCCAACCAAATACACCATGCTTGCAATTCATGTTTAAGTTCTTCCTTGTCCTCAGAAGCAAGTATTACATTTTCAGCATACAGAAAAGTCCTAGGTGCAAGTTTCTGCAGATCTCTAGTAACTGTATCCATTACAACAGTGAAAAGGAGGGGAAAGAGGACTGAGCCCCAATGCACACCAACGGTGATGGGGACCTCTGATGATGTGACAGCAGCCGGCACCCTGCTTTTGGATCGTTGTATAGAATCCGGATCCAATTGACCAGTTCTTCGCAAACAGCATGTTGTCATAATGTGTACCAAATAACTTCATGAGGGACGCAATCAAATCCCAATTCTCCAAATCGAGGAATGCGATATGAAGTGAAATTCATTCCTCACAATGTTTTCGACCAAGAGTCGAGTAGTGTGAATTGTATAGATGGTACCGCAACTGGAGATGAAACTGCATTGGTTGGTAGTAAGATGGACATTTTTTCCAAATGCTTTAGTCGATGACACATTTAAAGATCTTTATAGTATGGGATCACACCCTCTGTTAGTTATTTCTAAACAACCTTCTGTTCCCACTCCCTGTAATTTCCCATTTTACATCCAGAACCACTTGGACTCTCTTTAAGAGCTGTCATGAATTCACCAATCTCCTGTTCCAGTTCTTCTGTCATATCTTCTTGAATTCTCTTCAGCATATGTGGAAATTCTTGGTCACT
This sequence comes from Anolis apletophallus, assembly GCA_030556195.1. NCBI lineage: Eukaryota > Metazoa > Chordata > Lepidosauria > Squamata > Anolidae > Anolis > Anolis apletophallus. The sequence continues at coordinate 90,370,004 of JARBWK010000009.1, forward strand.
CAACAGCTTTCCACCAATAGTTTTTGTAAAAAGTCTGGAGAAAGTTCCATCTTTCTTAGTCCAGCAATCACATAGTTTTAACAAACTGTTTTCTCACCATCATCCAGGTACTGCCAGTCTTATCAGCTTCAAAGAGATAATTCAGTTCAGTCATATGAGTAAAGAAATCCAATCCATCTACAAAAAATGCTCTTAAATTCTTTATTATATACTTTTTGGTATATTAACCACCACTTTCTCAGTTCTTAGTTGCAAAAAGAAAGTGACTCGATAAGGCTTCAATTTTGTGAGTTTGATCAGAATAATTCTTCATTTATATTTTTATTTAAAATTTTAAGAAAGCAAGAGCTGATTTAATATCCATCAAACCCCTCAGATCAGAACAGCTGCTTTTCATAGCTTGGAAAAAGATGTGGTTCTCCAAGTCCTGGATTGTTAACACCTCTGGATGGTGAGACAATTTTGAGAGAAGAGCCATATATTTCCATTCCAGGGTGATCAGAAGCAGTTTTTTTAACTTCCCAGTAAATGATGGATATTAGGCATGAGAAAAAAAGTTATGAAAATGAAATGATTCGTAAGAAATTCGTAAGAAATGCTACTTTTGAGTATTTCCGCACCTGGCACGCCAACCAGGAAGTGGACTTTCTTTATTGAACTTCGGGGCCCAGGATTTTCTTAAGTGTCGTTATTAGGTCGTAAGGGGCACCCTCCTTCTCTCTCACCACCCTCCCGCCTCCCTTGCCAATAAGTATTATGGCAAGGCAAGCCCTAAACTCGCTCCTTCTTTCGGCTGGAAGCCAGGAAAAATGTAAACAGAGGGATTACTCAGAAGTAAATCTGCAAGGAGGGCACTTTGGATGAAGTGCCCTCCTTTGTGGATTTACTTCTGAGTAAACCTCTGTTTACATTTTTCCAGGCTTCCCTGCCTCTCCTGCCTGCCAGGATCTAAAGCATCAAAGAGTATTGGGGTGAGAAACCAACCTAATGTATAATAGAATGAATGCTACTGTAAGTGCCTAATATTATAAGTAATCCAACTGGTCATACCTACATTCCATGCACATGCAAAAATACAGCAGTAATAACAATAACAAGAGGTAAAATTCAAACCGAAGTATTCTGACTGGTCTCTCCTCATGCGGTGCAAACGGGCTCTTCTCTATTTAGCCCGGGAAAAGCCAGCGTTTTCTGCTTGGGTGCACACACATACATAATCTTGGGGGGGATTTGCTGCAGAATCCGGGCTCATAGAGAAGATTCTGCAGCAAATCCCCCAAAGAATATGTATGTGTGTGCACCCAAGCAGAAAACCGTGGCTTTTCCCGGGCTCACAGAGAAGAGCCCGTTTGCACCGCATGAGGAGGGACCAGTCAGAATACTTCGGTTTGAATTTTACCTCTTCTTATACCCATTGTTATTACTGCTGTATTATTGCATGTGCATGGAATGTAGGTATATGACCAGCCTGGGCAAACTTGGGCCCTCGCTCCCTCGGGATCGGGGTGAGAGAGAGGCAGCGAGGAGCGAGGGGGGGGGGGCTCCTCCTCCTTTTCTTTTGCTGCTTCCAAGAATAGAATACCCGCTCCCTCCCTCCCTCCTTCCCTCCCTCCTTCCTATTTGGAGAGTCCCATCTAGAATTCAGTGTGATTTATTCAAGTTTTGGCCTACAACTCCCAGAAATCCCAGCCAATTTACCAGCTGTTAGGATTTCTGGGAGTTGTAGGCCAAAACCATCTGGAATGCGCATGCGCTGGCATACGAACTACTACCGAATTTCGTTAGTAATTAAGTTACATTTTAGAAATTTTTGGAAATTTTTTTGTAAGTCTTTCTTTTACTAATCAAAAAAAATCCTCCCCCATTTGATTTTAGAATCGCCATTTTTGGGTTCGAAACCATGCCTAATGGATATGGTGTTCTGTTGAAAAGACAAATAAATGGGTCCTATCAATCAACCCTGAACTCTGAAACTGTCATACTTCGAACATATGGTGAAAAGACAATCCCTATCATTTTTGAACATATCATTAGAAAATACAATAATGTTTAGTAAATTGAAGACCTTAGGGAAAAAAAGAAAACATTGTTTCAGATGGAGAGGAGGCAATAGCCCCGAGTCTGCAAGATCTGAGCAGAGCCATTTATGGTAAGGTGACTTGGAAGTCTCTCATTTATAGGATTGTCATGTATCAAAATCAATTTGACGGCAGTGAATAACATCAACAATCAATGGAAAGTCATATTTATTCATGCCATCATATTACTAATTCCTTTCTATGCATGGCTGTGAAAGCTGAACAGTTTAAAAAAGCTGTTGGGAAGAGAATAAACTAATTTGAAATGTGCTGGAGGAGAGTTCTGCATACGCCATGAATTAAATGGGTCCAAGAACAAATCAAGCCAGAACTCTAAATTGATGCCAGAACTATTAAACTGAGACTAGCACACCCTGAACATATCATGAGAAGACATGGTTTGTTAGAAGAAGACAATAATGTTTGCTAAGGTAGAAGTCAAGTCGAAAGAAAAGACAATGCTAATAAAGGTAGAAGAAAACTGCATTACAGATGGAAAGACTTCCTCAAGGAAGACACAGCCCCGAGTTTGCAAAATCTGAGTAGGGCAACTAATGACCACAAAACTTGGAAGTCACAATGAATAGCAATTAACAACAAGTACAAATCAATGGAAGGTAACAGTGGAGCAAGGAGACTATTTCAGTCAGCTTGATCTAACATGTGATCTTTAAAAAGAGCCTTTAAAAGCTTCTGCCTCCAGCTGCTCCATTGTTGCCATCCCTGCCTGCCAGAACAGGGGAAGGAAGGAGTCCTGGTTGCCTCACCTCCACACTGGTGAGAGAAGGAGCAAACACAGCAGGAGCCTTTAAAATTATCAAGATGGCGGAAGCGGTTGGACGCTGGGAGAACAAGCTCCCGTTGACCTCCACCGAACCGGCGTCTTCGCCCAGTCAGGCTAGCAACTTTACCGGGCCTGCACCTCCACTAGCCCCTGGGGGTCTGGACCTCCGACCTGGGAAGGTCGTGGAAGGTCCCCCCAGTGAAAGGAGGAGATGGACTATCGGCGTTCCCAGCAAGGCGGGCCTCCATCCTCTACAGAAGGAGAGCCCAGCCTTCCAGGCCCTCCAGGCCCAGTTTCGCTGGGCGGCCACCCAATTTGCGATACTGGGGAAGATGCTTTCAGCCTTCCCAGTCTCCCCCTCCTCTGTCCTCCTACCTCCTCCGGCCGGTGGAGACCCACTCAACGATGGACTGTGTCCTGGGCGAGGCCTGCCCGTTGGCGTCCCTGGGCCGAGGCAGCTGCTTGTGGTCCCGTGGCGGCCATGGGCGGCGGCAGCAGCCAGGGGCAGAGGCAGCGGCGGCGGCGGCGACCCAGGAAACCAGCGAAGCTGCCGGCTGCCCCCGAGGCCCCAGAAATCGCCGGAGCGGCCCCGAGGCCCCAGGAGTCGCGGGCCGGAGCCGGAGATGCCGCTGGGCGCCCCAGTCGTCCAGGAGCCTTGGACGGCTGTCGGGCCTCGCTCTGAGCCACGGGAGCTGGAGGAGCCATTCTGCATCTCGGCCATCCTGGCCAGGGCTCCAGGTGAGCGGCCCCGCTGCAGGGCCTCCCGGTTTCCCCCCCCTCCTTGGGGGCCTGGGCTGGCCAGGCCAAGATGGCGTCGGCCGCCCAGGCCGCCGTGGTGGCGCCCGCGGCCCCGCCTTCGTCTCCGCCCCCACTCCCTTCGTCAGCAGAGTGGGGGAGGCGGCCCCAGGCCCTCCCGGGAGGAGCCATGGGCGGAGCCAGCTCCAAAGCCGGGATGGCAGCCACGAAGAAGCTGGAGAAGGTGCCCAGCCCTGCCCTCCAAATCAAAGAGTGAACGAAGACGTCTACACTCAAGGTGAGCGCAGGCAGGTGAAGTTGCCAAAGGACTCGGGGGATGGATGGCACCTGAATCCTCCTTCCAACTGGCAAAAAAAGCTCATAGCGCCCAACCAATTCCCCTTCCTAGCAGGGGACTGGCACCTCAGCCACCTGCCCCTCCTCCACCCGCTGACGGAGCAAGGCGGGGGCGACGACGGAGAAGGAGACGCGCAAAGGGGCACACTCAAGCAGTAGATTCCAACTACACACCCCCCCCCCCCGCGAACCTGAGGGCGGGCTTGATACCAACAGGAGTTGGGAGATCAGGCGGGCTAAGAGAAGGGCAGGGAAGGCCTTGAGGCGCCGGCGAAAGAGAGCAGCCACCAGAGCATGCACCGAGACGATGACATCGCCCCAGCCAACAGGTCTCTATGCCCCCTGTCCCTCTCACGCAGATCAGTCCAGCAACAAGCAGCTGGAGTGCCCCCCAGAACTGACGGGAGGTCCTGAACCCCCGGCTCCCGCTGCGAGAGGGGCTTTACAAGAAAGGTCCAACGGTTCACGGCAGGAGCCGATCAGACAGATCAAACAAAGCACCATCATCCACAGGGGACATAAAAACCCCAGGGAATTCCCGGCTGGAAAACCCGGCCCTTTTAGGACCAGAACCTTCTGGGCCAGAAGGGCCAGGGCTCCCACCGGTCCCCCCCATGGCACAGTCACCGCTCGATACGGTCCCACTGAGCTGCGACCAAGGACAGACCCTCCCAACGTCCCTTTTTCGGGGACGTGCATAAACTCAGCGCCCGGCTTCCAGCACCAGCGCCGGAGCGCTTCTGCATGCCCCATCCCAGTGATTGGTGGACAGAGGAGGGTAAGGACCAACAATTCACTCATCACCAAACAGGGCCGCAGACTTTCTTCAACCTGGCTGCGCCCCATTACCTGCCAGGATCGTCAGCAAACATCCATCACGCCCTGGTCCTCACTCCTGCTCTTCAATGCGAGGTCAATTTGTAATAAGCTGGCCACGCTGCGAGATTTTATTGCAGAACAGGACGCAGATGTCATATGCGTCACAGAGACGTGGACCCAGGACGGTGACTGTGTCTTTCTCCAGGAGATGGCCCCCCCAGGCTTTCGAGCCTTCCACCAGCCCAGATCTTCCGGCCGGGCGGGGAGCGGGCCTGGTCGTAAAGGGCGCTGTCACCACCTCAGTCCTCCAAACACCAGAGATGACCGGCATAGAATGCCTGGGAGCAACCCTCGGAGTGGGAGAAAAGACGGGGATTCTGGTGGTTTATCGAGCCCCTGGGGCCCATAAGGGAGGCCACATCTGCCTTATTGGACCTGATTGCAGACTGGGCCCTGAGGTTCCCCGGCTCATCATACTGGGTGACTTTAACATCCACCCAGACACAGTTCCTCTCATCCAGCGCATGGGAGCTCCTCTTGCACATGGATGCCATAGACCTTCTCAGGACTGAAACGGGCCCCACTCACCAAGCTGGCCACGCTGGACCTGATCTTCAGCCAGGGTCTAGCCATAAAACACCGGGACACTAAGGCTGTGCCTTGGTCGGACCACCTGACCGTGAGGGCAGACATTAACATTCTCCTCACAATAAGATCGGAGCCAAAGACCATCCTAGCCCGCCAAAAGAGCGCGATGACCCCGAGGGCATTCTCGGCGGCTCTGGAACCCTTGGAGGTTCCTGGAGGATCACTGACAGATCGGGTTGCCAGATGGAACAGTGTCCTCTCAAGGGCCATCGACCAGGTGGCCCCAAGGCGACCCCTCCGCCCCAGGAAAACCAGCTCCCCATGGTTCACAGCGAACCTAAAGCGGATGAAACGCCGGAGGAAACAACTCGAGAGTATCTGGAGACGAAAACCCAGCGGGGCAAATAGAGCAGCCTACAGAGAACAGCACAGGCTGTACGAACATGAGATCAAAGAGGCTAAGAAATCTTATAATGCCGCCCAGATTACAGCCGCTGGCTCCCACACAGCACAGATCTTCAAAGTAGTCCGGAGTCTCCTAGCGCCCCACGGAGTGAGCTCAAAAACTTCGGCGATAACAGCAGATGACCTCCAAAAGCACTTCATCGGAAAAATCGCGGCACTTCGGCGTGATTTGCTGCTTATTCCCGAGGCAGAGGCGCGAGGACCCAGCACCCAATCCGGACCAATGGGCACTGTCTCTCAGAATTCAGGCCCCTAACATTGGAAGAGGTGAGAAGGTTAGTGACCGGGGCAAGAGCGACGACCTGCCCCACGGACCCCTGCCCATCGCACCTAATCAAGTCCAGCATTGACATCATATTGGGCGCTCTGAGGGACCTGGTGAACCTCTCCCTGGATACAGGCGTTTTCCCTGACTCCCTGAAAGAGGCCAGAGTCAGCCCCCTCCTGAAAAAGACGAGCCTTGACCCTGACGACCCAGCAAACTACCGCCCTGTTGCCAATCTACCCTTCCTGGGTAAACTCCTGGAGCGGGCGGCGGAAAGCCAACTGCGTGACTTCCTAAATCGATCCGGGGGCCTGGATCCGTTCCAGTCAGGTTTCCGCGCGGGTCATGGAGTGGAATCCGTCCTGGTGGCGATTACAGATGACATCCGCCGCCAGCTGGACGGGGGGGGGGGGCTCGGCAGTCCTGGTCCTCCTGGATCTAACTGCGGCCTTTGACACCGTTGATCATGACTTACTGCTCCACCGCCTGGCTGCCTCCGGGATCCAGGACAAGGCTCTGATCTGGTTGGGATCGTTCCTACGGGGCCGCTCGCAGCAGGTCGAGTGGCAAGGCCAGGTCTCTAGGAAATGCGGGTTGGAGTGTGGAGTTCCCCAGGGTGCCATCTTGTCTCCCACCCTCTTCAACATCTATGTCCAGCCCCTGGCCAGTATTGCTAGGAGCCATGGTTTCTGCTGCTACCAATACGCCGACGACACACAGCTGCTGCTGAAGCTCGACCCAGGGACATCATCGGTGCCGGACAGTTTCAGTCAAGGGCTGAGAGCGGTGACAAGCTGGCTCAGAGCATACAGACTCAAAATCAACCCGGCTAAAACGGAGATTCTCTGGCCTGGCCGACCCGACCCTCACTCACCACTACCACTCTTGAGCGAGCCCCCTATCCCGGCTCCGGCGGTGAAGAGCTTGGGAGTGATTCTGGACGAGAGACTGTCGATGGAAGCCCAGATCAGGCCGCAGCTAAGGGCGCCTTTTTCCATCTTCGCAGGGCCCCCGACGGTTGGCCCCCTATTTACCATCAGAGGCATTGAGAACTGTGATACATGCCACCGTCGTCTCGCGCCTTGATTATTGCAATGCCCTATATGCGGGCCTACCTCTGTCTACAACTCGGAGGCTGAGGCTCATTCAGAACGCAGCGGCCAGACTCATCTCTGGGGCATCTGTCAGAAACCATATCTCTCAATTTTAAAAGATCTTCATTGGCTGCCCACAGAGTTCAGAGTGATTTACAAACTTATGGCGCTCACCTTTAAAGCACGGCATAATATTGGGCCAGCCTATCTGGGCGATCGGCTGACAGTCCAACGCACCGAGAGGCCAGCGCGTGCCATAAATGGTGATCGTATAGCCATCCCTGGGGTGAGAGAGGCTCGGCTGATGGAGACCCGACGGAGAGCCTTCTCCGTGGTGGCTCCCATGATCTGGAACACCCTCCCGCCTGCCCTCAGGGCCACATCGGCCCAAATCAGATTCCTATCGGACCTGAAAACCTGGCTCTTCTGCCAGGCATTTGGGGTTTGATCGGACGCCTGGAGACTGAGCCTTTCTGGCGTGTGTACCTATGTTTTAAACTGTTGTATTTTTGGGTTTTTTAAATGATGTAAGTCGCCCGGAGCACCAGTGGTGGAGGGCGACTCACAAATAATAAAGTTATTATTATTATTATTATCTCTAATTGGTTCGCAGTTCTTGCAGCATGGGTATGATCAAGTCCTGCAGAAAGACTTGTCCTTTATCAGTAATCTATATCTGTCCTGCTCAATAGCTACCTAGAAGGTTCCCCTCTTCTCTATTTGATTACACTGGTATGATACCTGGCAGTTGCCACCAATGAAAAAGGTCACAAGTGGTCACTTTATCTAGGAATTAATTGTAGAAACTGTCAAGTAAAGGGGAAAATGGTGTGGATATACCTCTGATGTGAAAAAAGTGCCACAGCATGCAATGATTGGGTGTTGAAAGGCTACCCACCATACTTGCAAATCCATGTCAAGTTCTATTTGGGTATTCAAAAATAGCAAAAAGCCCATGGCTATAGACACATCAAATGAAAATGCGTCTGTGCTCCATAGTTCCTTTCTTCCAACTTATGAATGCTATGGCTAGCAGCTGAACATAGAACATGGGTATCTGCATAGAGCAGCCTTCTGTATTCAAAACTGAACACCTGAAGATCTGGGATATTTTTAAAGTAGCTGAAAAATGCAGGGTGACAGATAATTAGTTGATACTATTCCTTCCAAACTGGGAATGTTGAAGGGTAGAATACAAAAGTCTGGAGTGAATCCATTCCGACCGGAGTATGTCCAACTGGAGTATTGGGTGGCAACCTGTGCTTGACGGGGTTGCACTCCCCCTGAAGACACAGGACCGCAGTTTGGGGGTCCTTCTAGACTCAGCGCTGACACTTGATGCGCATGTGTTGGCAGTGGCTGGAAGGGCCTTCGCACAATTAAAACTCATGTGCCAGCTGCGACCATACTTCGTGAAGTCTGACTTGACAATGGTGGTCCATGCCTTAGTTACCTCTAGACTGGATTATTGCAATGCACTATACGTGGAGCTTACCAATATGTCCAACGTGCAGCAGATTAATAACTGGGGTGAATTACGGGGAGCGGTCAACCCCCCTGTTTAAAGCTGCCATTCATCTTCCGGTCCCAATTCAAGGTTCAGGTCATCACCTATGAAGCCTTGAATGGTTTGGGACCCACCTACCTTCGTAACCACATCTCCTGCCACCAACCTGCATGACCTCTCCGATCCTCCGGGGAGGCTCTCCTCTCACCTCTCCCACTGTCACAGACAAGATTAGTGGGAACAAGGGAGAGAGCCTTGTTTGCAGTGGCTCCCCATCTTTGGAACTCACTACCTAGTGAGATTAGGCAAGCCCCCTCCTTAGCAGAAAAACCTGAAGACCTGGCTTTTTCGTTTGTGCCTTTGAAGAGTGCTCATCCCCTCTAGTTTTGTTGCTCCATCTATGATGCACTTCCCCCATTCTAAACTGAAAGCCTGCCCCCACTATTTCATCTTTTTGGGCCCCCCTCATCTGCTATCTCCTACTCCTATCTCACCCAGGGTTTTATCATTTTATTTTGTCCACTTGGCCTACCCATCCTATTCGGTTGTTAGTGTGTGAATTCCCTGTATCATTCCATCTGTTATTGTAATTGTATTTTTTTAAACTATTTTTTCTGATGTATTTTGTTTTGTATTTTGTATTTTACTGTGTTGTATTGTAGAAGGGCTTCGCCTCATGTTAGTCACCCCGAGTCCCCATTGGGGAGACGGTGGCGGGGTATAAATAAAGATTATTATCTTGCCATTCATAGTAGGTTCATGCAAAAGCAAACTACTGCATCATCTTCTAGATTATGTGTTCTTCAACATTAACTTTTGTCATCTATGTGAGGCATTAAATTTGGCCATAATTATGTTGGAAACCTATTTGAGTCCCCCATTGGGGTGAGAAAAGCGGTATACAAGTGAAGTAAATAAATGAATACATAATCTTGACCACACTTGGATGCTGTCTGTAAATATATGTTCCATTTTTCATCTGCGAAATAGTAGACAGTATTGCGTCCACCTTTGCTTAGGGACTCATAAATTCTGCAATATGAACAGTAGGCACAGAAGATTCTTCAGAAATACTTATAAATAAGACTCCTTTTAGTGGCATATTGAATTTGATTGAAACAATGAAGTTCTGACTGCCATATTCATTTAAGCTGCCACAGACTGCGGAATACAGGCAGCATGGAATTTGTGTTATTAGTGTTCCAGCAGGTTATTTTTAGGCAGATATTCTGACTTTTAAGAACATCTACTGCTCCATCATTGATTTTCTTCACTCCTTTTTTAAAATGGAAAAAACATGTTTTATACTTTATAAAATTACACCCCCACATGCAAAATGATGTGGTTGTTTAATAGCTGGTTGGAAAACCTTTAACTTTTCAAATGCTTTTGCCTGGAACTTTTATCAGTATTACCCAGCACAGCAAAGTGTGGGAGAAGTTGACAAAAACATCAAAGGTTTCCTACTCCATCTTTAGGAGAATTATACAGTATGTATCAAATCTAAATATTGATATTATGCTTAAATGTATTACATGGATAAATTTTTGGTTTGAAGCACATTTTTAATACCGTGTTTCCCCGAAAGTAAGACAGTGTCTTACTTTCGGGGAAACACGGTATTAAAAATGTGCTTCAAACCAAAAATTAATCCATGTAATACATTTAAGCATAATATCAATATTTAGATTTGATGCATACTGTATAATTCTCCTAAAGATGGAGTAGGAAACCTTTGATGTTTTTGTCAACTCCAATCCATAAAAAGAAAGTAAGACAGTGTCTTACTTTCTTTTTATCCCCAAAAGCCCCACTATGTCTTACTTTCGGGGGTATGCCTTATATTGCAACGCCGGGGGGAAGGGAAGCGCTTCCCTTCTTCCTCCATAGGCCCGCCTCCTCCGTCCCACCTCTCCCCCCGGCGCTCCAATCGGTGCGCCGGGGGGAGAGGCGGGACGGAGGAGGCTGGCGTGACCCTTTAGCTGGAAGGGCGAAGCTGAGGAGGGCTCTCCTCGGCTTTGCCCTCTCTCTTACAGCCTCGGCCGGGGCAGCAGAACCGGGAAATCGCCAGTTCTGCTGCCCTGGCTGTCACTGTAGGAGAGGGGGCGAGCCGGGAGGGCCTTCCTCAGCTTAGCCCTTCCAGCTAAGGGGTCATGCCAGCCTCAGAAGCAGCGATTTCCCCGCTTCCAAGGCTGGCATGTCCCTTTAGCTGGAAGGGCGAAGCTGAGGAGGGCTCTCCTCGGCCGCCCTCCCTCCTAGTGACAGCCAGGGCAGCAGAACCGGCGATTTCTCCCTGTTCTGCTGCCCGGCCGAGGCTGGAAGAGAGGGGGAAGCTGAGGAGAGCCCTCCTCAGCTTCCCCTTCCAGCTAAAGGGTCACGCCAGGCTCTGAAGCAGCGCTTTCCCCGCTTCCGAGGCTGGCGTGTCCCTGTAGCTGGAAGGGCGAAGCTGAGGAGAGCCCTCCTCAGCTTTGCCCTTCCTCTTACAGCCTCAGCCGGGGCAGCAGAACCGGGAGAAATCGCCGGTTCTGCCACCCTGGCTGTCACTGTAGGAGGGAGGGAGGCGGGGGGCGGGGCCGCTCCTGACGGCGTGCTGACGTCACCAAGCACGGCGTCCCTTTTAGGCGGGGCTTGGTGACGTCAGCAAGCCCCGCCAAAAAGGGGCGGGCCGCGAGGGGGACGGTGCGGACGTGGGCAGGAGGCGGCACGCAGCAATATGTCTTACTTTCGGGGTATGGCTTATATTAGCCGACCCCCCTGAAACCCCCGATACGTCTTACAATCGGGGGTGTCTTACTATCGGGGAAACACAGTATATAGGCAAGCCTCAATTTACATTGGGGTCTCATTCCATGTAAATTAAGAATGATGTAAAGGGGGGGGGGAGGGGGAGCTGCGTCCATAGAGAACCCCAGGAAACCAAAACAATATATTATGAGGAAAATGAAGCAATCACAAAGGTAGCAATTTTACTCAATCCATCACCAATTTTAAAGTATATCTTGTTCCTGTACAAAGCAGAAGGTACAAAAAACATGTTTTATATAGAAGTTCAGTGATATAGAAGTAGAGTGAATGGGCCTTTCCACACAGCCCTCTATACCAGAATATCAAGGCAGAAAATTCCACATTACCTAAGTGTGGACTCAGATAACCCAGTTCAAAGCAGATATTGTGGGATTTTCAGCCTTGATATTCTGTGATATAGGGCTGTGTGGAAGGGTCCTTAGTCACTGTAAAATTAGTGTCAAAAGTACTATGTAGATGGATCCTTAAAAAGTTAACACAAGGTCAGGGTCTCCCACAGAGCATCTGACCAACAACCTCATCATAAAGTCCTGTTGAAGCATCCCATTTTGCTAGGCTTCTGGAGAGGAAAGAGGGAGCAGCAGGGCAAATCCATCGCCCCATGTGCAACTCGCTCTTGGTGATGCTTTCCCTATCTGTCACCCTGTGGTGGCCAGAACACCACGGAAAGCCTCCTGTGTTTCTGGGAAAGCATCTGGTGATGTTTGGAGGTGGGGCTTCACAGGAAGTTCCCTTGCGTTGTCTGATGGGCAATGAGCCTATCAGTCTGTCAGATGGGGTGGAAGCATCCTAGGATGCTAAAATCATCTTGTTTGATGAGGTGTTGAGGTATCTGTTGCAATAAATAGGCAGTATCAAGATTGAATGATTGAAAATACTTAAGATGTGAAAGTCTTGAGGGTAGTGTTAGCCCACCAGAAGGCCTTGAAGAGCTACACCTCCTTCTTACCATACCACCCAGCCAAAAAAGTGGTTTTATTCCCAAACAAATTTATTTTCTCGATATTTAAGGTACAGGAGAAGCATCTTTAAGAACAGAAAATGACCCAAATTCACTTCTGGTTCACTTTATTTTTATTTTTTTTAAAGAAACAAAAACCCTTTTGCTTAGACCAAAATTGGCCAATGGAGCAAAAAAGGGACCAAAATGTCCACCTTTGTTGGGGCATTTGGAGGGGGAAATGGAAATAACCTTTTGTGTGTTGTGTGTGTGGGGTGGGGTGGTTGTTGACCTCTGGGAAACAGCATGCCAAACAGCTTTTTAGGGGAGACCACGCTAAGATGTCCAAAGGAGTGCAAAACTCCACAGGATATCCCTGTTGGTTATGTTTCTACAACTGTTATACCAGATATCAATGTTTTAAAGCTTCAGTACAAACGGAAAGGCATACATATTGCAGTTTATTTGTCGTTGGAGGCTTAGATGGCAGCATTCTCACGTCACCTTGTCTTCAATGGGAAAAAGAAACACATGGTTCTCTTCAAAGTACACTATAAGCTTTTTGTTTTTAATTATAATAATTTCTTGCACTTATTCCCAGTGGAATCTAATTATCTTACATAAGCCCTGTATCAAATTTTTCAGATACTTTAATTCTGAAAGGTGCACAAGTCACACAGAAAGGAAAAGTCAAAAGGATAAAGAATGCTAATAAGCACGTTCAGACACTCAAAGGAAAACATAGATATTATATTGGTATTTAGATGTACAAAGAAAGCAGCATAATACAGTATGCAGCCTACATCTTAGAAATCTAAAATTATATTCCCAGAGATCATGAGAAAGCTGAATAGGTAGGCTTTCCTTGACCCCACTGGCCTGCAATCTTTTCTTTTGAATACTTACGCTGTGCCAAGAATAAGGCTTTACCTCCAATCTGAGGTAAGGGAGATTGCATCGACTTGGCAAGTCTGATGTTGATATTTAAATGTAAATGCTACATTATCACACCAGGACTTTAAAGTGGGCAGCCCCACATTTCTGCCATTCATAGAATTCTGGGAAATGTAGTTTAGAATGAGGTCTTTTGAATTCTTCAACTACAGAGGTCCTTGCCTTCCCAAACTACATTTCCCAGAATTCTGCAGGAGGCTGAAATGTGGGGCTGCCCGTTTTAAAGCCCTGGTGTGATAATATGGTCTTCTAGTGGACTCCAACCACTATTACCACCACCGAACTCATAATAATTGAGATTCTCACCTGGCACTATGGCTACAGGTTTTAATTCAAACCTTAAGGAATTATCCAACATGGTGTATTAACTGCTCCACTGTCATGGAATTGTCCATGGCTCAGTGGATAACAGCACTTGAATGGGAACCCTATTCCTCACTGGTTAGAATCTGCAAGAGGCAACTGCTCTCTTCGATTCCTTCAAATGCAATGTTTGCTCTTTAAATGCTCTCAAGCAAGTAAAACTCTATGGCTCAAAGTCAATGGTGAAACAAATTAACAAGTGCCTGTTTCAACCAGGTGCCAACTCTTAATTAATAATAAGCAAGGCCACTCTGAATTTCTTTTTAAGCAGCTTAATATTAGGCATTAGAGTATATCACATTATTTAAAGTGATGAGTTAATGGCTGATAATAATTGCTACAAGGGGCTATGGCAGTTCAAATGCAGTATATAACCTGTTCTCGCTTCCTCTTTCTGATTGAATGAAGGGATTATAACCCTGAAAGGATGACTGTTTTAGAAATAATCTTTTAGAAAGTATTAAGAGAATGGAAATTATTTAAGGCAAGAGGAATTAATACTACTGTATGCACCTTTTCCTCTGTAATTGGATCAGAGTAATCCATTTCATCCTCTGTTCCCAACAGCTGATTCAGCCAAAGTTTCAATCACATCCCCCCTCCTCCCCCCACCCCGACATACATAGGATGGTCCGTGAGAAGGTCTTGCTGAGACATTATTTAAACGGTTATGTTTATTCATATCATGATCTGATCACCATGATCAATATATCCCATATGCATGGGGGTATTGGGATAATGATACAAAAGGTTTGCTAGGGTAGACCCTCTCTAACTCAGACTCAGTCCCCCCAAATCAAATTCAGCCCCTCCCAAAACAAAATCCTGGCTACGGCCCTGTTCATGGTAATGCTTTCCCCATTACATGGGGGAAAGCATTGCCCTCTTGGCGATGTGTTGTGCTGGCTCCATTGGAACCAGCACAACACTGGAAGCCTCCCATGTTGGGAGGAAAGCATTCAGCTATGTTTTCATCCAGGCGGTGGACAGGGCCTCTGCTGTAAGTCACACTACATTGTGTGATATCTGGCCTGGCATTAGATGCGGTGAAAGCATCATAGGATGCTAAGATCAACCCATCTGATTAAGTCGAAACACAAGGAACAGGGTATATACTGTCTTTTCCGTCTTTTGAATGGAAAGTAATCTGAAGATTTCCTGTAAATATTCATAATTTCAGATCTGTTAATTATGATTTCCTATCCTCAAATCTGTTCGTTTGCACCAGCAACCAGATTTTTGAGAACTGCTTATTAGACATGCACACAAATATTATTTAGTGTTTTTTATATAACTCACTGTAAAATTCTTCTCAATTCTTATAAAACCACAAAGTCAATTGATTATGTCATAAGGGATAAAATGTTTCCACTATCTAGGGAAGTCTAACAAAAGAGCTGCATTTTTGAAGTGATGTGAAAGCACTTTCTGTAGAACTCCCAAAGAGAGGGGACTTCTGAAAGAGATATCCCAAGCCATCCCTGAGATATCCCAAGCCACCCAGATGATTTTTCTTGAAGAAACACTTTAAAAAAATGGACCACAATGCTAACTTCTTTTTGTTTGACCATAATAATGTTTTCTATTCCAACATATATATTCTGTGTCAGTTTAGACATCCCTTTAATTAGATAGCCACTCCAGAGGATTTCCCCCAAAGTTAAGTAGTATGACTTCATCACACACAG
Organism: Anolis apletophallus; assembly: GCA_030556195.1. Classification (NCBI taxonomy): domain Eukaryota; kingdom Metazoa; phylum Chordata; class Lepidosauria; order Squamata; family Anolidae; genus Anolis; species Anolis apletophallus. The sequence goes on from JARBWK010000009.1 coordinate 90,385,446, forward strand.
CAAAATCAGTGTTTCTACACATTAAAGAAACAGCAACCCACAGTATCCTTCACATGACACAAGCTTCAACTATGGGGGTGAGGTATTTTGCAGTTACGAAAGTGTTGGTTTTTCCAACAATCCTTGAGTCGATTGGCAAGTGACTTATTTTTTAATTCCCCACATAAAGACAAGCCAAATGGCCAATTTCCCAGTGTGATGTTAATCATTGTTGCCTGCTTTTGTTGCCCGCTTGTAAATAAAACAATGATGCTTTATATGGAAGGAGCCAAAATGCCTATTTCCCGAAATCGCCAATGCAAGGCTTGGGGAAATATGAGAATTCCTTTAAAATCACTTCCTATGACCTGGGGTGATTTTTTTTTTTTAAAAAAAAGACAAATAATCAAATTATGGAGGGACAATGGTAGGAAATCTCAGTGCAAATGATCCCAGGGAAAGTGCTGACTTAAGAAAGGTGCTTCTGTTTCAGTCAAAGGGGCTCAAAAACAGGAGTCATCACCTGCCTATGTGATGGGAATTAAATGGATGGTTGAGATAAAAACTGGAGGAGGTGAACTTAGTGTGATGGGAGTGAGCAAATTCTTCACATTACCCCATGAAACTCCACCCTTTTCCTTGCTTTCCCTCATTTTCTCCAGCACTTTGTGATGAAGTCCCTAGTCACAAGTTGCTGTGTTTTAAGCAACTTTAAAGTTAAAAGTATTAAGGGTTTAATATAGACAACAATAGCAACAACAATCTTCCTTGTTTTAATTGGACTTAAGATTCCTTGCACCCTGGGCAAAATAAAAGGTGGGATTATATGTTTATGTGCTGACAGCATACAATATACCAGTGTTTTTCAACCTTTTTTGAGCCGCGGCACATTTTTTACATTTACAAAATCCTGGGGCACACCACCAACCAAAATGACACAAAATGACACTCTAACACATATATGAATGGTGGGAGTTGTAGGCCAAAACACCTGGAGGGAGGGCCCAAGTTGGCCCACACCTGATTTAAGTGAGCAAACCCCGTTAGTTTTCGGCCCCTGCTTAAAAGTGCCTCAACCCTGTGTCCCGAATGCCCCTTGACCCTCCTTGGCTGAGTGCGAGGGAATCATGGGAGTGGTAGTTTGACACCATCCTGACGCTCCCCAAACTACAAATCCCAGGATTCCCCAGCCTTGAGCTCTGGAAGACCAAGGGGTGCCTCACTGCATGAATGCTATGGTGTAGATCCGCCCCCAGGCAGCCGGGGGATCTGGGGAAGTCCCATCCCAGGATCTTCTCTCTCTCCGCGCAGCTCTTTCTGCCTGACGCAGTCCCCGCCTTTTGGCTCAAACCCTTTCGAGTCCGAGGAAGGAGCGCAGGGGAGGAGGAAGCCCAAGAAGACAAGTGGTGAGTAGAGGCTGTGTTTGTGGGACTCAGGTAAGGGATTGAGCCCCAGCTAGGGCTTTCTGGTAGGACAGGAGGGCTCTCTCTCTCTCTCTCTATCTCCAATTTCCCACGGCACACCTGATGATCGCTCACGGCACACTAGTGTGCCACGGCACACTGGTTGGGAAACACTGCAATATACACAAGCAAAATAAATAAGAAAATAAATAAATGATACCATCATCTAGTTGGCACAGTGGGTTAAACCACTGAGCTGCTGAACTTGCTGACTGAAAGGTTGGTGGTTAGAATCTGCAGAGCGGGGTGAAATCCTGCTATTAGGTCCACCTTCTGCCAACTTAGCAGTTCAAAAACATACAAATGTGAGTAGATCAATAGGTTGGCAGGAAGGTAATGGTGTTCCATGCAGTCATGCTGGCCACATGACCTTGGAGGTGTCTATGGACAACTTTGGCTCTTTGGTTTAGAAATGGAGATGAGCACCACCACCCAGAGTCAGACATGACTAGAGTTAATGTCAGGGGAAAGTTTTACCTTTACCTTTTACCATCACCTATTAGTTTAAATAGCAAGCTATTGGAAACTAAGTTCATTCATAAGAATAATTCCAAAACACACAGCAGACCAGTAGCCTTTCACAGCATCAGCCACAGCATAATGGGGAAGCTTTTGAATTCTCAGACCTCTTCATCAGTCAGGATAATGGGAGCAGAGAAAGCCTGGTGCTAAATTTATACAGATTGAATTGATCACATTCTTAACACTCATTCGGTCACTCTCGACGTAGACGTGGCTGCAGAGCTGGGAGGATGCGGAGGGGGTGCCAGTCACAGAGCGCCATATCCGGCAATGACCAGAGAGTTCTACAGTGCAAGGAGTGCAGAGCGGCAGCTCCGGCTGCCCAGAAGAGCAAGCGGGCTGAAACACGGGCGCCGGAAGCTGAACCAGAGGAGCATTTGAAACATAGAGTCAACCGATGTAAACTTCAGCACTGGCGGTTTGGCCCCAGAGTTTTCTGGGGTCTGATGGCTGGGAGTTGGAGTTGGACTGGAACTTTAAACTCTCCTAAAGAAGCCCAGTACGGAGCAGCAAGGGCCTCCCAAATCGCCATGGTTGAGACCCCTCCTTGCCATCCGACTGGAGTCCCCCCCCCCATCACTTGGAGGTGTGGCCGCATTGAGGTTGCGGAATGGGCCCTTAAAACCAGACTTTAGGGCTGCTCGACCCCTAACCTTACCTACGGCCCCTAAACTGACTATCGATCCCACCTGAAAGTTCACCTCCACTTTCTTGTATTTATATTTAATGTTAGGTAATGTGTTGGTTTTATATGTGTACTCTGTGTTGTATTGTATTTATGCATATTATTGTAAACCGCTCCGAGGCTTTGGGGAGTGGCAGTCTATAAATGTGAAGCATAAATAAAAATATAAAAAAATGAAAACATGCCACACCCTGCTTATTAATCCTGTAGCACCCCCTCCCCCCCAAATGCTAAAGACCTGGAAAAAACTTGCAGGTTTCTTAGGGTGCCATGTGTAGCATTTGGGCTATGTTTAGAGGTGCTGAAGTGAAGAAAGAAAACCAATGATTGATTTCCCTTTTTAAAAATCCGAGAGCTGCCCACATCTATCTCTAGACTTAAGAAACACATACAGGTTGCCCATTAGTGATAGAAGACAAGAAGAGATGTACACAGCAATGTTCTCTTGACACTTGAATGCATCTTGATTGGGGGCCAGGACCAAATACCACACCAAGAGCTTAAGCAGGATGAGGTGCAGGGAGTGACATCTTCATGGGCTGTGGGGTGTGCTAATTACTGGAAAAAAATCTATATAAAAAGAAATAGGCAGAGAGCAAAATAAAGACAGAGCAATTAAATGGCACAGAAAGCAAATGTGTTGACGGCATGAATGAAAGATGTGCTGAAATCCATGACATTCATTCCCTTGCATGAGGACTGCATTTCCCCAAAACTCATTTTTCTTGAAAGAACAAGACAACAGTGACACTTAACAAAAAGAAAAGTGCAACCACTGAACACAAGATGCTTATAAATGACACTGGAACGTGCTCCAACTATTAATCAAGCTAAGGCATGTTTTTACACCCCTCTAATCTTCCTTTAAAAAAGAAAAAGAAGGATTTGCTATGTTTTCCCTAAACCTCTGAAGTGCAGCTCTGCTCTCAAACCTGCCACTTTACCATGGTTTCTCCAAATCCTTGTCACTGTTTCTAGGGACAAATGTGTGCAATCAATTATAAACATGCTTCTCAAACTTCCTGAACTCACTCGAGTCTCCAAAGTTGAACTAACTTCTGAAGATCTTTAATTCAGCACTGAAATAATAAATTGAGATAGGATTGTGGAATGACATGGGCTACCATCATATCCCACAGGACCTATGCTGTTTCAGTTAATGCCCTTTTGATGCTCATTGCCAATATGTGATCATGGATTGCTCATATATCCAGAAAGAGTTGATCCAGAGGTCTCCACAAGTTGTGGTTAAACAACAATAGTAAACTGACATGACTAAGCTATGCTCTACACACATGAAGAATTCGTCCCAATGAATTTTATTTATTTCATGTCAAAAGCATTGCTTAAAATAGTTTATCTAAAACTGATTAAATAAAGGGATCACAAGCTGCTAGACAGTTTTAGACCAAAAACGGGGAACAGTGACTGCATCGCTGGTGGCTCAAACCCTCTGGAGCGCCTTGCCAGAGGATGTTCAGGTCCTTAGAGAGTTATCCTCTTTCCGGAGGGCCTGCAAAACAACGCTCTTCCAGCAGGCTTTCAGTCTGGTGGCTTCTGACAACTCATGTTGATTCTCCTATGCTGGTTGGAAATGTGTTTTAAACTATTTTTATTATTGTATATTATGCTTGCGTTTTTAGGTTATGCAAACCGTCCCGAGCCTGCGGGGAGGGGTGGTATTGAAATGGAAATAATAAATAAATAAATAAATATTGTCCGTAGCTTTAAACCATTTTCCTCTGTGCATAAGGCAGGGCATTGTGGGTAAGCATACAGGTGCGGAGTTGTCTGTTCTGCTCCAAGGTGGAGGATTCTTCTATGTAGCACCATTTTGCCAGGTTGTTTTTTTTGATCTGCCAACTCTGCTTCTGAATCTGTTCAGGGACTTCCAAGTTGCCCATTCTTGGTTTGCCCCTGGAGGAAGACCCTTGTGTGGGGCCATCCAGTTGGAATTGCATGATTTTGCTGCCTACAGAGATAGTCTTGCTGTTGCTGGAAAATATTTAGAGGAGTGGTGATTCTCATGAAACTTTTCCTTGATTTAAGTCTACTGGGAGGAGGCTGATAGCCACGTAGTGGGTGGCTTTCACAGTGTTCAACCTTATTCCTGTTGAAATGTACAGCAACTTCCCATCACACAAGGGGTGGTGGTGGAATGCCAGTCCCAATGAATGCCAAATGAATGCTGGGGAAGACTGTTTGGTTGGTACTTAGGAATAACAATAGACAGGCTTAGACCGTGGAGGTTCACTCATTGATCTTTCAATTCAACAAAGAATTTTGAGCATATATACCCACATTAAAGCATTTGAAATTCCTTGCTCACATGGTGTCCCTGCACAGCTTTCTGCTAATTTGCAAAAGTGCAGTAATTTCTGCAAAATCACAGAGAATTCAGAGAAATTCATCTGCCAGTGGAGATTCAATCTACCCAGGTGTGATAGAATTGAATTTAGAAAGGTCACATTTCAGTGACTGCTATCGGGAATCCTGGTTGTCGTAATTTAGAACAAAGTAAAATGCTATAATGTATAGGGACATGCAAATTCTACGTTCTCCAGAAACCTATTTCTCCTACAACTTTGTACTCCCCCATGTGACTTGTTATCTTCCTTTCTGCCTTCAAATGTAGCCTATAGCTGAGCACCACCAGGTAATAACTGTCACAATCCAGCTGATAAGACCAGTCCTTTCTAATGTTTAGGTGGAATCTCTTTTCCTGCAATTTGAATCCATTGCTCTGTGTCCTAACCAAACACAGCATGCCTCTTCTTCAATGTGACATTCTTTCAAATATTCAGACACGGCTATCATGCCCACTCTCAACTTTCTCCTCTAAGTAAACCTATCTCGCTCCTTAAGCAGCTCTGAAAGGGCTTGGTTTCTAGGCCTTTGATCAGTTTAGTTGCCCTTCTCTGGACAAGTTTCATCTTGTCAAGATCCTCTTTAAATTGTAGTGCCTGCAGTTGGACACAGTATTTCAGGTGCTTACCAAGGCAGAACGGTGGCTCTATAAGTTCCTTTGGCCTAGAGGTGTGTATATGAAAGAATGGGAAAATAAAAGCGTATGTCTTGCTGTTGGAAAAGGAAAAACCTGGCTGCACTCACATCCTATCTTCTTGTAGTCAAGGTTATTATAGCAGGATGACTTGGGGAGTGCAGTAATATGCTGAAAAATGAAGCTGCTATGTTGATAGCACGTAACTGCACACAATACCTTTTTCTGTCTTCTTTGTCCAAGAAGCCATCTTTCCACCTGGATAACTATTTCTTCCCATATCATAAGAAATCATTCAAAAGTAAGAAGCTTGTTAAAGTTAAACTCTAATAGCTTGGTCACTGGTGCTGCAGAAAAACCCTTTTCTGATAAGTTTGACTTTCTCCTCCCTCTTAATCTGTGCTTTGTGTTGTTAGTTATGATATAATACTATCTTCCTCTCCGATCGTAAGACTCTATTGTCACTTTTAGGGTGCCTATGTTGGTTCTGTACAACAGATACTGGAAAAATGCATAAGGATTTGAAGTTTTTACTTTTCGGGGTTGTAGTTCCCAGAATTTTCAAGGCAACATTCCCCCACATCTTCCACTGCAATTCTATGGTATGCTTCTTATCCAAGAATAGGACTCACTATTATCCATGGTGGAGCCCCCGGTGGTGCAATGGGTTAAACACTTGTGCAGACCGAAAGGTTGGCTGTTCAAATCCCGGGAGCGGGGTGAGCTCCTGTTTGTCAGCTCCAGCTTCTCATGTGGGGACATGAGAAGCCTCCCACAGGTTGGGAAAACATCCGGGTGTCCCCTGGGCAACGTCCTTGTAGACAGCCAATTCTTTCACACCGGAAGCGACTTGCAGTTTCACAAGTAGCTCTTGACACACACAAAAAAGAAGAAATCAATGGTTTTAGGTATTCATGGTATGTGTGGATATTTGGAGCTCTTGGAACATATCTCATGCAAATACTTTTGGGAAGTCTTGTGGGGATAATATTGTAGGACAGAGCCTTGGAGGTACAGTAAGCTCCTTAGATGAAAATGTAACAAACTCAAATCTGTATATCAACTTTTCTGAACCTCCACCTCAGATTTATCATCGTTTCAGCAGTTTTGAAGCTTTCTAATACAAAAAGATGTACTATTATAAAATTGTCAGGATTGCTACATTATCATGAAAAATATTGTAAGAGAACTGTATCCTCTATTATACCAATATTTCATAATGCTACAAAATAGAAAAAAACAAAGATCTGTAAATCAAAGTGTGATACCATTTAAAATATTTATCATGACATTTTATTAAATATGAATTAGCGAACATCCTCCTTTATTTATCCATCTACATGTTAATTGTTTCAGCATGATTGCATATATGTATTTCCAATAAGAGTTGTTAAGCTGTGCTTTAAAAAGAAAAGACCCTCCCCACAAATTAAGTCTACGGAAAAGTAAAAATTAAATTACCTGGCCTATTGCACACTTCCAGCAAACATCTTTTTCCCTTCTGTTATTAAAATCTAGTACTAATACTAGGTTATTGTGACAGCTGTGCTTTCATAAACCAGGTTAAGAAGGAAATAAGGCTTTATTACTTTTTCAAAGACAAATAGATAAGTAAAAAGTAAAGGAAGCCTTACCTAATTTCTACCAGTTGTAAGAAAACTCCTAAAAGAACAAAAAAGTTACACAGAAAGAAGTGGCAGAGACAGTATATCTCCAGAAATTTTTTAACAAACCACAACAGCAACACTAAAGCCATTTTAAAGAAGATAACATGGACTGTCTTTAGACTGATTCCGGAGAAACAGAGATCATGCATGGCTACTAAAGTTCCTCATACAAAAAAGAGATATTCTTCCAAACACTTCTGGTTTTAAAACATTACTGTAAATATAAAGATAATGAAAATAATCTATAAAGAACTACAACCTTGTACCAACTTCTCAGGTTCACTTGGTATTTTATAACCTTGCACTAATTGGACATAGGAAAGATCTGATGAGAGGCCAGTAAAGAAATCAAAGTAGGCTGTGTATGGCTTGGAAGCAATTAAGGGCTCATCTACACCTGAAAGTTTGTTGTTGTTTATCCATTCAGTTGCTTCCGATTCTTTGTAACCTCATGGACCAGCCCACACCAGAGCTCCCTGTCGGCCGTCACCTCCCCAGCTCCTTCAAGGTCAAGCCAGTCACTTCAAGGATACCATCCATACATCTTGCCCTTGGTTGACCTCTCTTCCTTTTTCCTTCCATTTTCCCCAGAATAATTGTCTTCCCGAAGCTTTCCTGACTTCTCTTTATGTGGCCAAAGTACTTCATCTTTGCCTCTAATGCCTTTCCCTCCAGTGAGCAGTTGGACATTATATCCTGGACAGAAAGTTTAGCCCAGTGAAAATCTGGTCTGGAATCAATAATGTGGAATACACTGATTCTCAGTTTGGTGGAGTTTCTTTCACTGTAAGCTGGATGGTCATCTCTCTGGGGTGCTTTGGTTGCACTTTATTGTATGGTGGGGGGTTGGACCGGATGGCTTCTGTGGTTTATTCCAACTTTATGATTCTATGATTTTGATAACCAATCATTTGATGATAACAGTACCTTAACCTCCTCTACTTTATAACCTTTGTGTGTTATATTGAGGAATGCGGAAAGAATAACAAGGGATGCTGGAACGCTGAGAGATGGAGAGTGCATCAGCTCCCCCTGGTGGTCAGAAGTTTGCCTATGTTCGTCTATTTGTTGTATGTTGTATGTTGAAACAGCAGGGATTGTCTGCTAGTATGTCTGCTAGGATTACACATACTATAATCCGCTCTGAATCCCCTTCAGGGTGAGAAGAGCGGAATATAAATAAAGTAAATAAATAAAATAAATAAATAATGAATTATAAAGTAAATTTAGGATAAACATCAGTATATTGGTGTGAAAAGAGTGTGAGCTCCATCCATTTTAAGAAGTGTTATTTCTGTTTATGCTCTTTTGGTTTGTTTACACATTTGTTCTATCTCACACTGAAATCAATTGACACAAATCATTATTCATTGCAGGTAATTTGTTTGCCATTCTGAGTATAACAGAAAAAGAAAGAAAGAAAGAAAGGGAAAAGAAAAAAGGAAACGAGAGGAAATGAAAGGAAACGAAAGGAAAGAGTGATCCATGTTATATAACACACTGTACACAGGAAAAAGTGAGTGATAACTTTGAACAAACAAACAAACAAATAAATACAGGCAGTCCCCAAGTTACAAACATTTGACTTTCAAATGGCTCATAGTTAAGAATGGGGGTGAGACAACAGGAAGTGAGAGAAATCTACTTCTTGGAAGGGAAATTCACTCCTGAAAGAATTATCATGAGGAAAAGGTATCTCAAGTGAAGCTTTATCACCAATCAGAAAGTGAGGTGAAATCTTTTGAACAGGGGCACAGACAGCAAAAGAAACACTGCAGGGGTGTTAATTCTTCCCTATGCTTTCCAAAGCTAAACAACACACACACACACACATGGCTGGAGTTAAACTTAAAAAGAAGCCCCTGGTGGCAGAGTGGGTTGAACTGTTGAGCTGCTGAACTTGCAAATGCCCCTGGGCATAATGGTAGCAAATTTGAATCTGGGGAGTGGTGTGAGCTCCCGCTATTAGCCCCAGCTTCTGCCAACCTAGCAGTTTGAAAACATGCAAATGTGAGTAGATCAATAGGTACCACTCTGGCCGGAAGGTAATGGCACTCCATGCAGTCATGCTGGCCACATGACTTTAGAGGTGTCTACCGACAACGCCAGCTCTTTGGCTTAGAAATTGAGATGAGCACCACCTCCCAGAGTCAGACACGACTAGACAACATCAGGGGAAAACCTTTACTTTAAACTTAAAAATGTATCTGTTCTGATTTACATACAAATTCAACTTAACAAACCTACAGAACCTATCTTGTTCGTAACTTGGGGACTACCTGTAATACCTATTGCCTCTGATCACTTTGAGTTACATATACATCACCAGTTCAGTGGGTGTGACAGTTCATTTTAGACAATGGTGATACTCAGAACTTTATCCCACAGTGTGGGGATGAGGTGGGGAAGCATCATTTTACTGTGGCATTATGTCCCATAGCATTATAAAGGACATCCTTCCATTTCTAATTCCTCTTTGCACATTGTCTTTTTCTTGCCAGTTTTACCAAAATTAACAGTTTTAGATTTATCCCATGAGCCAGTGTCGTCCCCACCAACTCCATTTCCAAAAGAAAAAACCTTGGGAAAAAAGGCTTAAGAGATAATTCACTTTCCCCTCCAGTCCCACTACTCTAGAGTAGTAATTATGTAGTAATTACTGTTTTTTACGAATTTAGCACCAAAACACTGCAATGTATTGAAACAGCTGTGGATCTGGGAGGGAAGCAGACTGCTTTGGATAATACAGAACATTGGATAAGTGAAGGTTGGATAAGCGAGACTCTACTATAGTTGGAGTAGCTAAACTGAGTAATTTCAAAATGAACACCAATTGCCCCTGGGCATAATGGTCTCTTGGTATGAACTTTTATGTATGTCGTGAAGATTCTGCATGAAAGTGGGAACATACTGCATTATTGAATGGCATGCATCTAGGTTTATTCTCTAAGGAAAAGTATCTTAATCTCCCTTGTGTTTTCAGCCTGCGGCTCAGAATGTCTTAGCAAGAACATTAGGCTTGTCTGACTATTTAGCTGTAAACAAGTTCATTTGTTAAAATGGAATCACCTTGCCTCTCCCTGTGTGTAAATAACAATTTTGAGCAACAACTTTCAGATGTATGAAGAAGTGTGAACCAGGAATGATTTGCCATATATTCCAATTGCATTATTTCCCATCCCTTTCCTACAGCCAAGGGAAAATTATATTTTGTTGTCCAAATCCAAAGCAAAGATAAAGCAGCAGGACTCATATAAGGAAATATTTATTAACAGCTCAATGTCTAGCATGCAGGAATATTATGCAGTAAGATGTAAGAGAAATTGGCTTCTGTTTTTAGAGTGCTTGACAGAAAACAATTAAAGCACACTCCAAAAATATTGTTTTTTAAAAAACAAAACTAGCATGGAAAGATTCCCCACCCATGCTCCATATTGCTCAAACACAACATACACTCTTAGATCAAACTGTATTAGAAGGCAGCAGACCCATTTTTTTTTGGTAAAGAACTGTTCCAATCTTATGAAAGCGTCAAATAATCTCTACAACAAAATGGTGTATAAAAGTGGGGAACGTGGAACCCCAACCAATGTTTACCATCGCGGATCTCTTTTCCAGCTATCCCAAGGTGGCAAAATATCTGATGTGGTAAGAATATATAACCTAATTCATGGGTTATATGTAAGATTTTTTATCATGTCAGAAGCGAATTGATAATATACAGTGCTCCTTCACTTATTGCTGCGGTTAGGATCCAGGACCTCTCCGTTGGCGCCCCCTTATTGTGGGGGAGAGGCTTGCGTACCCTAATGAAGTTGTGAGCTATTCTGGCAGTGGCATAAAAGCGTCTGACAAAGAGCGTCAATGGGCATGAAGGACTCTCTAGCCTTTTGGCAACCATCCTAGGAGAAGGAAAACTCTGATTTCAAACCCGGGCAGATGGTGCTTGTTTAACCCTGTAAGGTCAACCATCTAAGAGAAGGAAACTTGAACCAAACCTATGACCTGAGGCCCTCGCTGCCACCGTCCCAGCTTGCTAGGCCCCAGCAGACAAACCTTTGGTTTAAAGGGTGAGGCCAGTTCTGTGCACACTGCACTCCACCAGAAAAATCCATTGCACAGGTTCCAAGGACATATCAAACTTCCAAATCATCAAGCGCTTGTAGAAAGTGTGGAATGAGTCCTTCCTGAATCTTCGTTCGCGAAGAAAAGCCAAGAAGAAGGGTCCAGGACCTCCCGCAATAAGTGAAAAACCATGACGTAGGGATGCTCTATTTATTTTGATATTTATACATTATTTTAGTAGTTATACACTATTTTAAGTCTTTATAAACTTAAAATAAAATGAAGAAAAGGAAAGAAGGAAGGAAAGGCCCTTCAAGGCTGGAGGGAGAACTGAGGAGGGAAAGCACCTTGAAAAGATGCGGCAGTAAAACCTCGCAAAACAGCAAAAATGCCATGCTATATATTTTAAATTAATTTTTTAAAAAATCTGCGAAACTGCGAGTCTGCAATAAGCAAACTGCAAAATAGCAAGGGAATAGTGTACTGCAAATTCACTTCTGGGTGAGAGAATCAGACGTCTACAAAGATGTTGCCCATGGGATGCCCGGATGTGTTACCATCGTGTGGGAGACGTCTCTCATGTTCCCATGTGGGAAGCTGGGGCTGGGAGCTCATTCAATCTTGTGGATTTGAACTGCCAACTTTCAAGTCCTCAGGTCAGCAGTTCAGCCAGCCCAAGGGTTTAACTCTTTGCACCACTGCAAGTAAATCTCAATTAACAAACGTATACTCAGCTCCATCATTTTCCTGTTCCTCTTCCTCTCGGTTGTGAGTTCTAAGGAATTGCTCAGAATGCTCTTATAGTTCCACATCCTGCTGTAAATGATGAAAGATACTGGATTTAAGGTTTAGTGATCCATGCTCTCCATTTTACGCAGGCTGTGGAGCAATGTAAACTTCACTGTGTTTTTAAAGAGGCATTGTCTCAAAGAAAAACAAATAATAAACCAGTTTATGAATGTTGTAAGTTTGGGTTTTCAAAATGTCTTTAGAGGAAAGGCTTATTTTTAAATTTTTCCAGTAGAGCTATTTTGCTGTTTTCCATATTTATTAAGAACATCTGCTTTGGAAACTGTGAAAATAAAGAAATGAATATTAAACAGTAGCAAGCGATGATTTCTAGAACAAAACACATCAATTCTTCAGAAGTTGTTTACAAATGTCTGCTAATTTTGTAAAACAAAATCATTGCTTTTAATTATTTTCTATATTGGACCTGATCATAGAGATTTGGTTGTATTTATTCCTTTATATAAAAACGTCTGTTTCCTTTGGCCACCCCCCCCTTTTTCCTGTTTGATCTGGTATCTGTAATGTCAAGTGCTCAGCCATCATGGATTCCCATCCGAAAAGGGACTATGTGGAAGCCAATCACAGCTCCTTCTCCCCTATTTTAAATCACATCTGAATCTTTTTGATTTTTCTTTATTTTCCTGATTCTTTTTATTTATTCTTTTTATTATTATTATTAACATCAAACTTGCTATACCGCCACTCCCCGAGGGCTCGGAGCGGTTTCCATGTTTGACATAAAATACATAGTGAACAGACGATACAATACAGCAACAAAAGGAGGGTGACTAACATCTAAGACAAGGGGAGGGGGGCCCAAGCTCGTGACCACATGGGTCAGGGAGCTGTCCAGGGCTATCCAGCTTGGCCGTCAAACGAGGGGAGCCTGGGAGGGTCCCACAGGTCTAGCAGCGACTTTAATGTTTCCAGGTCCATCGGGAGACAGTCCCCACGCACTCGTGGCTCTGGTCTCCCCGCCGTCGAATTGTCCAGCCTCCTAGGTTGAGAGTTTGCCCGCAGGTGGCGCCTGGAGTTGGCGTTCCAGAAGGTCCTATGGGGGAGCCCTCTGGATGCCCCAGGTCCAGGTATCGCGGACCTCTCTCGCTCCCAGAGTCCAGAGGAGGATGCAGGGGTCCTCGTGGTTCCATCAGCATTTGAAGTCGCCCTCTGCAGAGGAGGAGTTGCTGGGCGGAGCTGGGATTTCTTTTGGTGCCGCCCCCTGCGCCGTCTTCGATGCCGTCCTCGGCCCCGCCTCCCTTTACGCTGACCCCTGTCGTCAAGCCCTGGGGGAGGGCGTTTGATTCCAGCAACGAGGGTGCAGACCCAAGAGCCGCCCAGTCCGTAGGCACCATATCTATGACCCCGACACTGGGGGGGTCAGAAACCTGGGCTTCGACGTGGTTGTCACAACAGCCCTCAGTCAGGCTCCGCCTACAATTCCTCCTGGGAGGCGGTGTGTTCACTTCCTGCACAGCTGCCATCTGTGTGGAGGAGAGTGGAGGTAGCAGCGGAGGCAGGGCTGGATGCGTCGCCCCGAGAGCTTGCGTCATGCTCAGCTCCCAGTCCCTCCCAGATGGCTGGGGCATGCCGTGGCAAGAACTGGGCTCCGCCCCCAGACCCTCCCAGGGCCCTGGGGATCCGCCTCCCACTCTCCTGAGGGAGACGAAGGCGGGGTTTGGGTCGCCATTACGGCGTCCCAGCTGGCCGGCGCCATCTTGGTTGGGTCCGCCGGGTCTCCTGGAGGGGAGAAGTGGCAGGTGGGACTGATTGGGAGTTGGGGGCCTGAGGAACAGTGAGTGGGGTGTGCATGCACTCATTTGGGGGCTTGGAGAGTCCTCCTTTTATCTTCCTTTCCTCCTTCTCTTCCTCTCCTTCAGAAAATATTTCTAAAAGATAATAGTTAATAATAGTAATCCCATCAAACAAAGAGAGAAGCCTACCTCTCCTCTAGAGTAGAAAGCAGAAACAGCTTTAAGGAAGCCAACCCCAAGCAGAAAGGAGATTGCAGGCAAGAGTGGAGGTTTTTGAGGCAGTCCAGGGAGGATAGCTTCACTAAGCTCCAGCTCATTGCTCTTCCTTCCCTGGGCCTCCTTAAAATGTCTTGGAAACTGCATGGCATGTTCCTGATGCTGGAAAAGAAATTGAGATACTACTCTTTCTGGATCCTTTCCCTTTTGTTTGTAGAGGAGGAGATCAGGTTTAATGCTTCTAAAAGCTGTTTCTACTCTAGAGGAGAGGCACGCACACACACTTCCAATGCTTTTTAAAATCCAGGTCTTAATGTAGGATATGGAAGGGGATCCGGTGGGAAGTCCTCCTCCCATAATGGGCTGGATAAGTTGCTTTCTTAACCCTGTTGCTGACACCCAGGCTCCCTTGAAGGGAAGAAAGGAAAGGCTCCCAGGGAAAGGAGCGTCTTGTAAGTTCCCCATTGCCGCCAATAGGCTGAAAAGAGATACTTTTTTCAGATGCAGAACGAAAACTCCCATTCAGCAACGTGTCCATTTTTGGGAGCTGCATAAAAACGGATACGGGGGGCTTCCGGGATCTGGTAAGCAGAAACAGATAGTGATTCACCCGAAATGCACAAGCCTAATCACCAATACACTGTTATAGAGTCAGGTTTAATTGGCCTCTACTGATATACTCAGTCAACTTTTTGTAAATGTATCCTGTAAACCTGTGTTTCATTATGTGTGAAAGGTATAATATAGCGAGAAACTCCTTTTTGTACTAGATATCTTTTCTCATTCTTTGAAGATGTTTTCAGATACAAAGTTTCATCTTGATCTTGCCACCTTAAAATAAATGGAAAATCAGGGGTTAAGTAAATTTAGATGTTGAATACTGACCTTGAAGAGAATGATTTGATACTCAAAGATGGGCAGGGGGAGGTTAATATGGTTGGTATTCTCTATTTATATCAGCCTGGATTATTTTCCTTCCCAAATATTAATATTTTTCACTTTTTGCCTGAAGTGAATACCTTATACACTTGAACAGTTGCTGTAGCTCTGGTGGGGCATCCTAGTAATGCCTACCCGGTTTCCAGATTTCTTCAGATGCTTAAATCAGTTGTACACTGCTACAGAGTCATAGGAATTGTGGGAATTAAAGATGAATTACACTAGAATCCAAATTCTTTTTGGTGTGCTATTGACTGTTGTGAAATAAATCTAAAAAGGAGGAGAGTGGCCAACAGTGAAGACCAAGTCCAGGATCTCTTTTATTTTGATTAACAATATGTTAAGTCATCTATTACAATAAGGAACCCCCGATTTAAGCTTTGTGTCTTTTCCTGTACCTACTTTTTAAAAAAATGATGAAATTCCACAGCCTTTTCTTTTACAAACAGTAATCTAGTCTAATCACTTCCAAATGTAGAACTCCACACTTAAAATATCACTGACAGATGGCTTTTCCAAGTTCTATTGAAAAACTTCCAGTGAATGACAACCCAACACTTTTCAAAGTAGCCCATTTCACTCTTAACAGTTCTTACTTCATGGATGTTCTTCTTCATCTGTTTCTTTTAACTTGGTTTGGGACATAACTCTATGATCAGCAAAAAAACATGCTTGCTCTATGTTCCATATCACAACCCCTCAGATAAAGGAAGAATTTTTCAAATATTTACAATCTTTCTTTCTCCATTCAGAGCATACAAAACTTCCGCTACAGTTTGTGATTGAGTTTCTAGACCAGGCCCACACAACTTGACAGTTGTAAAGGGCCAATATTTTAGAGCATGTAAGAAATCAGTATGTGTGTGTGTCAACTGTAAAATGAGATGCATGGAGATGATTGGTCGGGCTATCCCGGGGGAACAGGCTGAGCGCGTGCTTGGAACAGCAGAGAGAGAAGCAGAGAGAGAGAGAGAGAGAGAGAGAGAGAGAGAGAGAGAGAGAGAGAGAGAGTTTGGAGTGTGCTCTCACTTCATGAGCTGCTGCTTTTCTTTGTCTACATGGACAAAGAAAGACCATTTTAAATCTCTCATTAAAGGACATTATGTGAGTTGATACAACTGATCACATTGTACATATGTTGTTCTGAACTACGAAGAGTAAACTACTTGTTATTTATTGTTTACCTGCATGGCATATTTTCTTTCTCTGGCAAGGCAATATGTGGGCTGATCAAACGTGAACTACATATAGTTTATTTTACATTATGCCACAAATATTGAAGGAAAAAAAAAACTTCTGCAGGTAACTCCTCCCTTCCCGCCTGACCAGGAAGGCAGGCAGTGAAAAGGCTGACTAGCAAAGAGACATCACAGCCCCTTGGTCTATTCACTAGCCCTGTACCATTCCCATGGGACCAGGGAGGCAGGCACAGGAAGGGCCAACCAGTTAAAGGGAAGCCCAGCCCCTTCCTTGGGCCACAGGGAAGCCCTTTGTGGGCTGTATCTGGCCTGCGGGCCACATGTTTTGCAGGTCTGCTCTAGACTCTTTATCACCATGGTTGTTTTTCCTCATTACATATTGCATCTTATTTTTTAATTTTTTTTTGCCTAGAATGGGTGGGCAAAAAATTGAGAGACAAACGTACCAGAGTGGTACCATTGAGTCACTTGATCTGTACCATAAACAAATGTCACTCATCAGATATATAATATATGTAGATGCATTTTTCCTGTTAAAGGCAGAATTTTGCATTGATCTTATCAGCTGTCCCTTCCTGTTTGGTATCAAATTTGTTAAGCATCCCTTTGTCTTTTCATAGAAATCATCTATAAAATATTGAACAATTTTAGGTCCAGAATAGAATGCCATGGTTTGAGAGACTACAGCTCAAGACAATTAAATTCAGTTGTTATTGACATATGATCTAACTGGAATTGCTGTCAATTTGTTACAAATGGTCTTGGCTTCAAGTCGAATGAATTACACCGGTGAGAGAAGGAGCAAACAGAGCAGGGGCCTTTAAAACTTCTGCCTCCAGCTGCTCCATTGTTACCATCCCTGCCTGCCAGAACAGGGGAAGGAAGGAGTCCTGGTTGCCTCACCCCCACACCGGTGAGAGAAGGAGCAAACAGAGCAGGGGCCTTTAAAACTTCTGCTTCCAGCTGCTCCATTGTTACCATCCCTGCCTGCCAGAACAGGGGAAGGAAGGAGTCCTGGTTGCCTCACCCCACACCGGTGAGAGAAGGAGCAAACAGAGCAGGAGCCTTTAAAACTTCTGCCTCCAGCTGCTCCATTGTTACCATCCCTGCCTGCCAGAACAGGGGAAGGAAGGAGTCCTGGTTGCCTCACCCCCACACCGGTGAGAGAAGGAGCAAACAGAGCAGGGGCCTTTAAAACTTCTGCCTCCAGCTGCTCCATTGTTACCATCCCTGCCTGCCAGAACAGGGAAGGAAGGAGTCCTGGTTGCCTCACCCCCACACCGGTGAGAGAAGGAGCAAACAGAGCAGGGGCCTTTAAAACTTCTGCCTCCAGCTGCTCCATTGTTACCATCTCTGCCTGCCAGAACAGGGGAAGGAAGGCGTCCGGGTTGCCTCACCCCCACACCGATGGCTGTACTGGTATGCGGCAGATACTGGCTTCTTCAGTAGACTCTCCTCAGTTCCATTTTGGCGGGAAGCCTTAGAATTGAACAGTTGGAGTCAAGATGGCCGCGTTGAGCAGACACCGGAACGCCGAGCTCCGCCGGGGCCTATGTAGTCTTTCCTACACAGCACCCCCACCTACGAGGCCAGTTACCCCATGCACAAGGGGCGACTTGCAGGACTTTAGGGCGAACTCCTGCTCGTTGTTAGAAGCGCCGGCGAGTTCCCCGCTTCTCTTCGAGGCTCTGCAAGCCGAGGCCGAGGTTGCCCTTGAGGTTGCTCGGGCTCTGGCCTCGGTTCTCAGGATCCATGCGAGCATGAAGGACGCTGCGGCCTCCAGGAGGACTATTGGACCAACAGCGACCGCAGCGACCACAGCGTCCCCTCGGAATTGCTCGCCATGGTCCCCTGTTCCCTGGCCGGGCTTGGAGGAGGCCGAGATGCCCACCCCTCTATCTTCACCCAGAGGGAGGCAAGCGACCGCCCTCCCGACACCATCCAGGGCACCACCCAGGACACGCAGCCGGATTTCCCCCACCTCCTTCTTGGCTTCAGCCGGCTGGTCGAGCGGCTGGCCGCCTGGCTAAGGGAGATGGAGGAGCTGAGACCGATGCTGGCATCCCTCTGCAGTGCGGACGGCCCGCGCCGCCTGGACCCCCGCCCCGGGACTGGGGAGGTGGCGGCCGGCGGAGCGCCGGACCCGCCATGCCTGGACCTGCTGCGCCTGGGCCCAGTGGAGAGGAAGACAAGTGAGGCGACTGCTTCTGGCCCCCTGTGCAGCCACCGCTTGGGCCCGCCAAGTGTCCTGGTTCCTAGGAGCCAGGCGGAGGAGAGGTGCACGGAGACCTCGAGGAGCACCCCGCGGGAGGGGCTCCTGGAGGATGGTTGGCTGCCTCTTGAGGGAGACCCCCTCCTCAAGGAAGGGCCCCACCCGGGGCGAAGCATCAGCCAGACGGGTGGCGGTGCCGTGGTGGAGCCCATGGAAGGCATTGGGACACCGGGCTCCCCCGACCCCGATGGAGAGGGCGTTGGCCGGCTGTATCAACATGGTGCCAACCCTGATCAGTTTGGCATCTTTAGGCCCACCCCCCTTGTCCACCCCAAAGGCTGCGACCACGCCCCCTGCGGTCTCCATGCTGGAGCGGCCACCACCGCCAGCCGTTTCACTGGAGGCCACAAGCACTGCCATACCGCTGCCCTCGGGGTTCCTGATGGGGTCCCTGATGGAGGCGCTTGATGTCTCAGGGGTCCTTGCAAGGGCCCCTGGGGAGCGGCCCCGGTGACGAGCCGACCGATTACCAGCGATCCCCATGGTTATGACCAGCCCACAGGCTGCACCGCCACCGGCTGGTGACGGGCCTGCTGTCACCGGTGGCCCTGGGACCGGGATCACTGCTAACTCTGGAGGCCCCGAGGCTGGCCCTCCCCCCAGTGCCCCGATGGAGCGCCTAGAGGCCATGGACAGCCGGTGGCCACAGCGGGGCACGGTCCGAGATACGGCGAGAGGACTAGTAAACAACGGAAGAACCCTCTGCCACCTCAGACGAAACAGAGGAGGGGCCGAAGGTGGGGCGGGGCCAGATGAAATCCCAGCCCTGCTCTGCAACACCCAGAGGGTTCCGTCCCAGAACCTTCAGGAACACCAACCTCAGGCGCCGGGTTCCCCCATTGATGAACTCCCACCCCAGGAGGCTTGATAATCCGACGCTGGTGAACCCGGAGCCACAGGCTTGTGACGATCGCTACCGTATGGATCTCGAGTCCCTGAGGACGTTGTTCGATCTGTGGGACCCTCCCAGGCTTCCCCCATTCGACGGTCGAGCCTGATAGCTGACCTTAGAAAGCTCCGACCCACATGGGCCTGAGCTTGGCTTCCCCTTCTCGTTAGTTTTGTCATTCCCTGTCGATGTTGTTTGTCTTGTTGTATGCTCTGTATTTTTTTATGTCAAACTGTAAACCGCTCCGAGCCCTCGGGGAGTGGCGGTATAGCAAGTTTGAACTATAAATAAATAAATAAATAAATAAATAAATAGTATGGATGGAACATTGCCTAGCATTATTATGACTAAAACTAAATCAGGTCAACCAACAATCCCTTTTGGCATCATTGATGAAAAAAGTTCCTGCCCAAGAGTGTTTTTCAATCTGAGAGAGAGAGAGAGAGAGATAATATGTTAGTATAATTTCCCTGAATTCTTATTTCAAATTTGTAACTTTAATAATAACTTTATTTTTATACCCTACCACCATCTCCCTGAAGAGACTCAGGTTGGTTTATATGGGGACAAACCCAAGATTCAACATTCAACATAGTTAAAATAGAACAGCAACATTCATAAAAAACATTTCAACAATGCAAAAACAAACCACGCATAATACAATACATAGCGAACATCTAACAACATTCCATGGTCTGAACAGTACATCACTCTGAGCTTGGGCAGGCGGCTGGTGCAAATCATTTGCAAAGGATAGGGTTGATGAGTAAAGTGCTAAGGGCAGGTGACAGGGTTAGAACGGGGGTAACATAGGAGGGCACGATGTCTTTCGAGGGAATGGTTAAAATGCAATATCTGATTATGGATTTAAAAATTGGGGCCAGAATTATTTGGGGAACTATCTAGACGAAGGCGCAAAGGAACATCCACATTTTAGTTCTTTTCAGAAAGTGGACAGGGTGGGTGCTAGTCTAATATCCATGGGGAGAGAGTTCCAGAGCTGGGGGCCCACCACTGAGCAAGCCCTCTCTCTGGTCCCCACCAACAGAGCTTGTGACGGGGGTGGAAGGGAGAGGACAGCCTCCCCAGAAGGTCTTTGAGTCCTCTTGGGGAGAATGGGCTGGTTACAAATAAAGTTGTTGTTGTTGTATTTGTATTTGTTCATGAAGGTTGAAGTCCCTAAACTATGCCAAGCTTAATTTATTTACGGTATTTATATTCCACCCTTCTCACCCCGAAGCAGACTAAGGATGGATCGCAGAACACATACAACAAACATTTAATACCAATTATACAATGGCATGACAGACAACAGATTGAGGTATATGTAACACTAAGAAGCCCCTTAGCATTACCAAGAAAAGTGTTTTATCTTATTTGTCCTCTTTCTCTCTTGTGGACATCAGTTTTTTTAAAAAAATGAAAACAAGATGGTAGCCAGAGTATAGCTATTCAGTCACAATGAAAGAATAACAATCTAAAGCTAGATTTCTTATATGGTTCCCTGGTATTAATGGATATATAGTTTCCGAGTACAAAAAGGGTTGATTTCAGATTATTATTTACACATTAATATATACAAGGATACAGAATACACATAGATTGTTCATGTGACTGTTACAACATGGCTAGAGAAAGCTCTGGTCCTTGTAGTATATGGTATTTGGACTATATTCTTAAGATTTCAAATCACGACACCACTGAAATCCTTTCTAAAATTAGCTCAGTGTGAATTGATGAAGTAGTCTCATGAGTCAGTACTGGTACTGCATTGGTAAAGTGGCCAAGAATGGGGATTAGGTGCTAATGAGGGCTGATTACATAAAGTGCTATGAAACTGAAAGTAAATGGCCACCAGAGATTTACAAGTAGACTAGTTGCTCTCAGGACTGTAGAATTATAGAATCACAGAGTTGGAAAACACCACAAGGGGTATCTAATCTAGCTGACTGTAGCTTACAGTGGTGTTGGAGAACCCCAACGTTCAGAGGGAAGTCAGTAGTATACCAAGGGATTACAATACTTTTCCATTATCCAGGTGGAGGGAACTGAAGGAGGAAAACTATTTCCTCTATTCTTGCTGGTTATGCCCCCCCAAATCATAAACGAGGGTTGTTTCCAAGATGGGGACATGGGTGGGAAGAATAACAGAAAAACAGAGAAATGGTTTTCCTTCAACCCATCTTCCACCCTTGAAATGGACTATCCTTCCCTTTCTAGGGCCCCATGGTAGCTTCCACCCGGATAATAGAACAATGCTGGTATTACTTAAAACTACATGACTATCATGATAACTGGGCACTGTCTTAAGATGTTGTTTCAAGAGAAATAACAAGCGGTTCATGCAATAGATCTGCATATTGCGACTGGGTGGGGAAAGAATCTGAAGTAAGACTGGAGCTAATTATTTTATCATAGTTATTTATTTATTATTTATTATTTATTTATTATTTCAAACTTCTATACCGCCACTCCCTGAAGTCTCGGAGTGGTTTACAAAGTTTGGTGAATAATAAAACACAAGATGTACAGAACAGAATAATACAATAAGGGAAAGGTAGTTAGATAATTTCATTGTGAAATTTGGATTGACCATAGCAGACTTGTAAAATGGTCTGTCCTTAGAGATTACATCCACCGGGACCTTGAGCACTCTATGGATTTAATGTTGATTCACTTGAAGCTTTGATCTCAGTGTGAAATACAGACACACTCAAGAATAATATTCCTTGGTTTACAAACGATTTATAGGTATTGAATCAATTTGGACAACAACTATACAAGAGAAGTATGATCACACTGCCAACACTGACTTATTAACAGACTCCCATGAGGTTATCCATATTGATTTCATCTTGGAGTTGTCATCCAACAGAGCTGTTCCAGATGGTGTAAACATTTGTTGAGTCTGAGTTTGGGGGGTTACTACTCCCTGCCACTGTGTTATGGCAGATTATGTGACAAATCTTTTAAAATCTCTAGATCTTCAACTCTGTGAACAAATCTATATTGAACTTTTTTTCTCCAGTACATACACAAACTAGGAAGGAAATATAAACTTTGTTCTTTCTTCTCCTCCTCAGGGAAATGTGAATGATTTTTCTCAGTCCTAGCAAATGAGGAGGCCATCTTCCCTTCATAAATATGATTCAGAGCTCTAAATGAGGTGTGATCAATAATTTCATTTTAAGAAAACAATGTAATTATTTCAGCTGCTTGGGACAACTTTGTGCTAGGCATAGCTATTTCAACAATACACTAGAACTTTAAAAAATATGCCTTTTATTATTTCATATATTTTCTGCTCAGCATATGAATTGATTGATGCCAGATCTGATTATGGATAAATAAATCAGTGTTAGTACTGTGTGGGTTTCATTTCTGCAGGAAAAGAAGATACAAAGAAGAAATAATATTGAAACAACTTTAGTTATTTAAAATAAAAACCAAAGATCTGGAATATCACACTGTGTTTTTCATTAGTCAAAGGTTGTGAGTCAGTTGATTATATGACAAGAGGTGCAAACTTGCCCTTTCTTGTGACTCATATAATAGAGGTATCCTGATTAATATTTCATTGATGAAGCTGTATTTTTCAGAAATATTTATGGCCCGAAAGACTTTTCTCATCAAGCCACGATTTTCTGAGAGATGAGATTTTTTAAATCCTGGAATCCTGAGTGACTCTTTTGAAATTGTTGATAGAATGAATTAATATACAGGGCAAGCACAGATACCATGTACTATGCCGAATAATAAAATCCAGTTTTCAGAGTAGCATGAAAAAATTAACTTTGCAAATGAACAGATAATCTGAACACTGATTTTCTTCAATAGTATTTGATTAAGGAGCTTTTAAGATGAATGCGTAATCAAAAAATTATATAGCAATAGTCTGCTTATTAAAACATTCACAGTATGTTGAAAAATTAATTATGGAAGTTGAGGAGACACCCAATTTACATTGGTAAATGTTAACATGGGCCTTTTCAAACCACCTCAGGCTTCGGTCTGTTTAAAGTGAGCATTTTGAAAGGATTTCATCACTGTTCTATGCAAAGAAGATTGATCCTTGTTGCCCACATAACACCTTTTGCCATTATGTTGATTGGCAGACGTTCTATTGAGAGTAATTTGCCTGATCTGCCAGGGGGTAAAAAGTATGGCAGTGCACTGGCAGCTGTTAACTAGGACGACAAGGCCAAAAAAGGTGGAGAGAAAGAATAAATTATATAAATGTTTTAAAGTCACACACAAACAAAGGATACCTGATCTGTAGCTTAATAATGTAGGGAAGTCTACAAAGTTTGGGCATGGTGTTATATTAATTTTTTGTGACACCATATTATGGCTAATTTTCGAGAATCCTCCCAACTCCTGTATTGCCCTTCTATTTATTCTGTATATTTGGGGGGGGGGGGAATCCCAAAAGTACATCATCATGCTCACAGCTAGTCCTGATGTGGAGAATTACACCACTCACACACGTGAATACATAAATAGGTGAGTGAGGGCAGAGGAGGAACTTTCTTCCCTTCCTTTGCACATGCTCAGAGAACCCATTTCTTTTACCATTCTGACAATGGGAGTGTGTTAGAAGCATAGAGTTGGAAGAGACCTCGTGGGCCATCCAGTCCAACTCCCTGCCAAGAAGCAGGAAAATTGCATTTAATGCACCCCTGACAGATGGCCATTCAGCCTCTGCTTAAAAGCCTCCAAAGAGGGAGCCTCCACTACACTCCAGTGCAGAGAGTTCCGCTGCTGAACAGCTCTCACAGTCAGGAAGTTCTTCCTTATGTTCAGGCGGAATCTACTTTTCTTTAGTTTGAAGCCATTGTTCCATGTCTTAGTCTCCAGGGCAGCAGAAAACAAACTTGCTCCCTCCTCCCTATGACTTCCCCCCTCTTATATCTATACATGGCCATCATGTCTCCTCTCTGCCTTCTCTTCTGCAGGCTAAACATGCCCAGTTCTTTAAGTCGCTCTTCCTTGGGCTTGTTCTCCAAACCCTTGATCATTTTAGTCATTCTCCTCTGGACACATTCCAGTTTTTCAACATCTTCCTTCAATTGTGGTGACCGGAATTGGACACAATATTTCAGGTGTGGTTAGACCAAAGCAGAATAGAGGGGTAGCATGATTTCCCTGGATCTATGCTCCTATTTATGCAGGCCAAAATCCCAATGGCTTTTTAAGCTGCTGTATGACATTGTTGGCTCATATTTAACTTATTGTCAATGAGGACTCAAAGACCTTTTTTTACACATACTGCTGTCAAGCCAGGTGACCCCATTCTGTATCTTTGGATTTCATTTTTTTCTGTAAAGTGGAGTATCTTGCATTTGTTCCTGTTGAACTTCATTTCGTTAGTTGTGGCCCATCTCTCTAACCTGTTCAGGTGGTTTTGAATTCCACCTGTCTTCTAGATTATTAGCTATCCCTCCCAATTTGGTGTTATCTGTAAACCTGATGGCCATGCCTTCTAACCCTTCATCTAAGACATTAATAAAGATGTTGAACAGGACTGGGCCCAGGATGGAACCCTGCGGCACTCCATTTGTCACTTCTTTCTAGAATGAAGAGGAAGCATTAGTGAGCACACTTTGGGTTGATCCACTTAACCAAATAACGATCCATCTAACCATAGTTTTGCCTAGCCCACATTTGACTAATTTGTTTGCCAGAAGATCATGGGGGACCTTGTTGACGGCCTTACTGAAATATAGATATGCTACACCCACAGCATTCCCTGCATCTCTCCAATTCGTAACTCTATCAAAAAAAAAGAAAAAAAGAGAGATCAGATTATTTATATTCCACTCTTCTCACCCCGAAGGGTCTGGCATGACTTGTTTTTGATAAACCCATGTTGACTATTAGTGATGACCGCATTTCTTTCCAGGTGTTTGCAGATCACTTCTGCCCCAGTTAGGCAACTCTTTTCCTGTGTGATGGAGGAAACGTTGGCATGCCATGCTTGCTGGTAAAACAGCACCGAGGAAGGGGGGGGGCTGTGTGATATGGTCCTATGAGATATTCATTGAAAAGCTATGGCACAATGTGCTGTTGGATGTCCCACAAAAACAAAGTTTTTGCAGTTTAGTAAACCTTTTCCATGTTTTTATGCTATAACCAATTAGCAAATGAGAGTTATAACCCAGGACCAAAAATCGTGTTACATAGTGTTATTGAGCAAGGGGGGGGGGAGAGGAAAAATAGTGTGGTATCAAAAGGCTTCTCTATTAATGTGGTGGTGAATCTGTTTGGAGTTTAAGGGTGTAATCTACACAGAGAATTTAACTATCCTGCAGTTTCATGGAGTTAGTGTCTTTCAAGGCCGTTCTCCTCCTGGCTGCAATTTGAGGAAATACTCCCAGGATTCTATAGTCTTGAGCAGGACAGGTAAATTGGGGTCAAATTTCTCTGCTACAAATTTATTTATTTATTGCTGGGTTTCTATTCCAAACCACAACTCCCAGGATTCTATAGTCTTGAGCCAGGACAGGTAAAACACATCATAAAACATATCATAAAAACATACAATAAAAACTCGGTACGTAACCATGGTAGAGATATATCCTTTATTTTTTATATTTTATTTACTATATTTTTTTCTACCAGTATAGCAATGTAAGGCAGCTAACAGTGAATGTATAATAATGCTGATTCAAAACACAGAAATATTAAAATATAAATATAAAACTTAAAATATTAAATAAGTTATACTGGTAAAAGCATTAAACATTAAAATATTAAGACATATTAAAACTTTATGCCAACCTTCAAATCCCAATCATGCCGTATAAAACCCCCCTAACCCTTAGTAGTTTATAAATGCCTGATGGCAAAGGAATGTTTTAACCTGCCAACGAAAACCCAGCAGGGTTAGGACCATTCTGGTTTCTCTTGGGAAGGAGTTCCAGCATCTGGAAGCCATCACCGAAAAGGCCTCACCTCCCTTGTTCCCACAAAGGACCTTGAGAAGTTGGTGGGACATCTCTGGGTGATAATAATGTTCCAAAGCACCATATAGTCCTTCAACTAACCTGTGATCTCCAAGATGATGAAGCCTATTCTAAAACTAGGTCCAGGACCTAGGATAGTTCCTTCAGAGTCTGGATTAAATACTGGAATATTTATTTATTTATTTACATCATTTTTAGCCTGCTCTTCTCTACCCCCGCAGGGGGACTCAGAGTGGCATAACAAAAAGGCAACAATTCGATGCCAGTACAATAAATACAATAAAAACATAAACATTAAGCATAAAACCATTAACATTAACACATAATATATATACTTTCCAGTTAAAAGCACAAGTATTGAATAGTTTCATCATCCTCTTGATATGGGAGCCTCTGAAACAATAAGCCTCAGTTGCATTGGGAGTTAAGCAAGGATACCATGGGGATTTGAACCCCATCCTGGAAGCCAGGAGTGCCAACCACCAGTGTCTTTTGCTTTTTTTTGGGCAATGCAACAAGGAAAAAAGCAAAACCTGAGAGAACACAGATGTGTTCTCTCAGGAAAAGAAAACCTCCCAGTTAGGATGATGAAAGCTGCTTCTACTTTGGACCAACTTACTTCTCATGATATGAAAGGGGCTTAGCGGTCAGTTGCAGACTCCCTCCACAAAGCATAGACACAACTGAGAACTCCTGCCTATCCAGGTATTATCATTTCACATTTTTTTTCCAGAATTTAGACCAAAAGAGACGCACTTAAAAAGCAATACATTTAAAAGCATACAAAAGGTAAACACTGACATGGAATTCAACCTTTATCAGTATTACAATAAATCCATTGAAATGCAAATCATATAAATGCATAAAACGCTTAAAAAAATTATTCAGATATTAGCGACTCACCCAGTTTTCCACATTTAGAAGACAGACTGTTTATTCTTAAAGATATGCTGTTTAGATATTATCTATTAAGAAAGGTGTGTCTGCACCCTATTAAAATTTTTAGGAATTCCTAAGCATTAAATTATATATTTTTCATATATTATCTTGAGAACCACAGTTTCAATATCAGCACAGTTAGAAATTAGAGACACATTTGTTGTCTGCTAGATCAGCTTTGACAGTGATGTAAAAGTGATCTGTTACACACACACACACGAGATATAAATCGTTATTTTAGAGATATTACCACTACAGCAAATCACAGCACTCAAGTCTTCTGTGACTTAAAATCTAAGCATAATATGAAAACAGAGGGAAAATACTCACAAAAATGAAAACTCACTTGTTTGGGAGTTTCTTGATCTGATTTGGGGGAAAAAATCTTTAAACACCCCTAAGTCTCTCTCCAGTCCTAAACCAGTAACACCATAGAGATAAATAGGAGAATACATTTCTATATAAAGGAAGAATAATGAAATTGTACTTACTGATATGACTTCTGTGACTGATTGTGAATACCTTGTTTTGCTAGAACATAGCTGTTTTAAAAAACCATAGAAGGAAATCCCCATTCAAAAGCATTTGTCCTTAGAATGGAAATAGATTAAAGATGGCCCATCTGTTTTTTAGTCCATCACAGTGGGAATTCCTTGGGTCTGGAGGTTCCTCCATTCTCAAGATACCAGTGCTTTTCCTAGTCCTCCCAGTTACTCCAGAGAAAAGCATGTTAAGTACCAAAAAGCAACATAGATGCACCTGAAGTTTCCGAAAGGCTAAGAAGAAAATGGTTGTTTTTACAGATGTGGATGGTTAAGCAGATTTATTTGACTGACACATGTTCTCGACCTTAACTTTTGTAAAAGGAGACACCTACTCATTTTGTACATGAAAGAAAAACAATATGGTTTACCTGTTCCTTTGTTAATTGATGCGAGAGCTCCTTGTGCATTGGGCATTTTTTCCTCCCTTCTGATCTTAAGCAATCTTAATAAGATAACTTATGGACGTGGCTTCTGTATATGGAATTTTTGGGAAGTTTGGGTATTCTTGGAAGCAAATGTTAAGAAATCTGGCAAAATCACCACACAAAAAAGCAATGTACTAAAGAAGGTAACTAACTACATGATAAAAATTGTATTGTGACTTGCCAGTTGAGCTTCTTGCAGGCTGGTTTTGTGGTCTGAATGTGATCTGGAAATGCATCTGGAAGAGACTCAAGTCTTCAGTACCCCCTTCCCTTCCCTTATTACCAAAGAGGAGCAAGAGAGCATATTAAACACACAAAAAAAACATTTAAAGGTGCACACTTTAGACGCTAATGTGAAATTTTGAACAACAACAGCAACAATAATAACAATGAATACTTGTTAACCATCTCTTCACATAGCTCACAGTGGGCCACAACTCAGTTCAAATACATCTTCATGAATAAATGCAATAAAATGCATATATTAAATCACATTTCCATAAAATACACATATTAAAAGACCTGGCATGCAATAAGATTATCCCTATCCAAAATGCTCCCAAATCCTTCTTGCTGCTATATGTTCAAGACTAATGCATTGTTCCAACCTTCAAAGATGGACATCCAGAAGGTGGCAGAAAGAGAATCCTTCCTGGTTGAGTTTCCTGCCAATTTGTCTTCTTTTTGAATGGGATTGGAGATGCATCTGGAAGAGGCTCAATATTTCAGTCCCCCCTTCCTCTCATATTGCCAAAAAGGAACCAAAACAGCATATTAATGACAGAAAAGCATTTCAATTCAAACATGGTTATCCATACAAATGAAAGAATGTTAACAAAAAAGGAAGAATGGGAACAATAATCTCTCCAAATGGATCAAAACAGCAATTGCTATTCTATGTGTCAAGGTAAACACTGTGCAAACTTTCAAACTTGGCCATGCAGAAAGAAGAATCTAACCCATAACAGTTTTCAAAGTATATCTTTGCATGAAGCATCTGAAAGATTGGAAAGAATGTCCCTGCCCGGGCATGCACATCAAAAAATCACTTGTTAACCACATATCTCTATGTTGCCAAATGTCTGGATCTACAATTG
Source organism: Anolis apletophallus (assembly GCA_030556195.1). Classification (NCBI taxonomy): domain Eukaryota; kingdom Metazoa; phylum Chordata; class Lepidosauria; order Squamata; family Anolidae; genus Anolis; species Anolis apletophallus. The sequence goes on from JARBWK010000009.1 coordinate 90,414,857, forward strand.
GGTCTCAATGTAATTAGGAAGGGAAGAAAATATATTAGTTCCCGTCTAGTTTAGAGAATTAATGCTCTGCTTTTGTCAAATAATGAAGGACGTGTCTGAAAAATTGAAAAAATTGCCCCATCCCGCCTTTATTGCCCCAAAGAAACAAAAATATAGCATGTGAACTACAGCAGAATATTTAAAGACATGTTTCAGTGAGAAATTGTCACAGCAAATTGGCTGGGGTCCTTTGTTTAGCAACAAGCCAATCCCCTTCTGCAGCAGAAGCACTCTCCCTTTGGTTAAGGAGCAGACAAGCACAACTTGTATATTTGTAGAAAACTTTATACAGTAGTATTTACAAAAGTCTAGCAGATATTCTTGACTCTCTTTGGCCCTTCTTTCCAACACTTTACATTCCCAGTCAGTTCATACCTTCACAGTATTAACTCTTCTCTCTGGTCTTCTTCATTAATCCTGTATTTCCATCTCCAGCAGCTCAAAACTCTGGTAACAGCAACTCATCACAACAACACTTCAACCAACACACAGGAGCTTATGCTTCTTTATTACTCTCCCATCTACTCCACCCTGGCTTTAACTTACTCAATTCTAGCCAGGCGATTAAGTCCTTAATGCTTGCTGCTGCAATGGTACTGATCTGTATAATTACTTATTGTCACTTTAGAAATGATAGAATGTTACTTATTATCAGAGTTACAAAATTCTGACAGAAATTTCAGAAAAGAAAGAATTGGCATGGATTCAGATTATCCCCAATTCCAAGGGTGCCACATTTTAATTGCTGATACAGGTTTGAAGTTAGCTCACCGATAAGGCCTCAAAATGGGGTTAGAAAAATAAAATAATCCTACCTGGTAACTTTGCATGAATCACCTGAAAAATCAAAAATGTCCCCCATTCCTCCCAAATGCTCTAGAACTATCCACCAAAAACAACAGCAGCATTTTAAAAAACCAAGACAGAACTTTCTATGTTAATTAAACCAGCATGCTAACTGCAGAAAAGCATTTAAATTCAAATATGGTCATCCATGTAGTACCCAAAAATGAAGAATGTAACAAAAAAAGAAATGCAACAATCTCTTCTTCCTTCAAATGGATCCAAAATAACTCACTGCGCAAATCTTCAAACATGGGCATTTGGAGGTGGCAAAAGATTAAATTCAGGACCGGTTCACCATTTTGCAGAAAAATTTGCAAGAACTGCTCTTCAACCTATATTTGCAAGTTATAATCTATGGTCAATATTTAATCAAACTAAAAACTCTCCTGTTTTATATTTTAAATAGCCATAATTGAATTAACATTGTATTATTAACTTTTATTTCCCTATTTTCTTTAACTTTTTTTTACAATTTCAAATAACTGCTCCTCCTCCCATATTTAAACATCTATTATCTAGCAAGAGATGCATTTTTGCAAAGTGAAAGTTATTTCTTTGGCTTGCTTTAAAAACATCTAAGCTTTCACACAGTTTCTGGCTAATCTATTCACATGTTATGGTTGCTACAGTTTATTTTAAATCACAACTGATGCCAGGCACTTTTTAATGCATTTTAGTTGTTTAATCTGTTTAGGATACATGGTTTTTTAAAAAAGTATAATTATGTGTTATTTAGTGTAATTATGTTTCATTTCAGTATTTGGATTTTTTTCTTTTTCTTTTATTCTTTTTTAAGTTATAAGCTTACTGTTGTTACTTTGTATTATTTGGATGTGTGAGAATTTGACTATGGCATTGAATGTTTGCCATTTAAACTGCTCTGAGTCTCTTTGGGGAGACAGGACGGTCTATAAAGTATGTATGTATGTATGTATGTATTATTATTATATTTACTAACTTTCTCTCTTTCCTGTTTGGTATATGTTTACCTTTTCTTTTTCTACCTACTTCCTAAGCCCTTATCTCTTCTGAAGCTCTGACAATGAAGAACACAGAAACCAGTATAGAATCAGTGGGACAGTCTCACTTATTGGAATAGGTCGATCCTACAAATTCTCACAAACAGCCAAAGTTGAAAGTGCACCAGAGAAATAAATATAAATGTCTGTACGCAAACGCTAGAAGCCTTCGAACAAAAATAGGGGAGTTGGAATATTTGGCAAAAGAAAAAAAATATTGATATTATTGGCATAACAGAAACCTGGTGGACGGAGGAAAACAAATGGGAAACAAAGATTCCAGGTTATAAACTGTACAGGAAAGACAGGAGAGGGAAAAATGGTGGTGGTGTGGCCCTGTACATAAATGAAGAGCTAGAATCTCATGAATTAGAACTTCAAGAAATTTCAAACTCACCTACAGAAACATTGTGGATAAAAGTCCCAGGACAAAAAACTAATCTAGCACTAGGGATCTGCTATCACCCTCCCAACTAAACTCCAGAGGCAGACTGCTATCTGGAAAATGAAGTTAAACAGGCCTCAAAAAGAAATACATTAGTCATAATGGGGGACTTCAACTATCCCCAAATAGATTGGCCAAATTCTTGTTCTACGCATGAAAGAGAGACAAGGTTCCTCGACATGCTAGCTGATTATTCCCTTGAGCAGATGGTCATGGAACCAACCAGGGGAAAGGGGATCCTGGACTTGGTGCTAACTAATGAACAAGATCTCGTTCAAGATGTCCTTGTAGCTGAGCCCATAGGTACCAGTGACCATAACACAATAACCTTCAACGTAAGTTTGGATAGCAAACTGTCAGTGAAAACTAACACGGAGACATTAAACTTTCACAAAGGGAATTTCACCAAAATGAGAAAAATTGTAAAGAACAAACTAAAAGGTGCAGTAAAAAAAAAACAATCAAATCCCTCCAAAATGCTTGGAAACTGTTTAAAAATACCTTAAAACAGGCCGAACTAAAATGCATTCCAATAAAAAGAAAGAGGCATGGAAAGTCCAAAAGGACACCAGTATGGCTTACAAATGAAGTAAAAGATGTGATTGGAAAGAAGAAAAACTCATTTAAGAAATGGAAGGCTCTTCCTACTGAGGAGAACAGAAAGGAACACAAGCTCTGGCAAACTAAATGCAAAGCAACAGTCAGGAAAGCCAAGAGAGATTTTGAGGCACACATAGCTAAGAATATTTAAAAAAAACAACAAAAACTTCTTTAAGTACATCAGAAGCAGGAACCCAACTAGAAAAGCAGTTGGGCCACTCAACGACAATGGTCAGAAAGGGAAAATCAGCGAAGACAAGGAGATTGCTGAGCGGCTAAATGACTTCTATGCCTCCGTTTTCACACAGGAGGACAGACAACATATGCCTGCAGCTGAGTCAGTTTTTTCAGGGAGGGAATTAAAAGAATTAAAACAGATAGAGATAAACAAGGAGGATGTTCTCATATGCCTTACTAAACTAAATGTCAACAAATCACCAGGTCCAGACGGCATCCACCCCAGAGTTCTTAAGGAACTCAAGTGTGAAATTGCTGAACTTCTAGCTAAGATATATAACCTTTCTCTAAGATCAGGCACTGTACCCGAGGACTGGTGGGAGGCAAATGTAACTCCGATCTTCAAGAAAGGATCCAGAGGTGATCCAGGAAATTATAGACCAGTCAGTTTAACCTCAGTTCCAGGCAAAGTGATGGAAACCATTATTAAAGAAAATATTACTAGGCACATAGAAGAACAGGCATTGCTGAAAGAAAATCAACATGGTTTCTGCAAAGGCAAATCATGTCTTACTAACTTGTTAGAATTCTTTGAGGGTGTAAATAAACACATAGAAAAAGGGGACCCAATTGATATTGTTTACCTTGACTTTCAAAAGGCTTTTGACAAAGTCCCTCACCAAAGGCTCCTAAATAAGCTTTTCAGCCATGGAATCAGAGGACAGGTCTTGTCCTGGATTGGAACCTGGCTAAACTGTAGAAAACAAAGGGTGGTAATAAACAGACATTTCTCTGGGTGGAAAGAGGTGAGAAGTGGCGTACCCCAAGGTTCAGTTTTGGGTCTGTTACTTTTTAATTTATTCATTAATGATCTGGATGTAGGAGTGAATTCTGAGGTAGCAAAGTTTGCAGACGACACTAAATTGTTCAGGGTAGCTAAAAATGAAACTGATTGTAAAGAGCTCCAGAAAGATCTCTCGAAATTGAGTGAATGGGCAACAAAGTGGCAAATGCATTTTAACCTAAACAAATGTAAAGTCATGCACATTGGGGCAAAGAACCCCAACTACACCTACAAATTGATGGGGTCAAAGCTTTCCAAGACAAACCAGGAAAGGGATCTTGGGGTCTTGGTGGACAGCTCAATGAAGATGTCAACCCAGTGCAGCAGCAGTGAAAAAATTCTATGCAAATTCTATGCTAGGCATGATCAAAAATGGGTATTATCGAAAATAGGTCAGCAAATGTTGTATTACCTCTGGTCTCAAAATCGATGGTAAGGCCACATTTGGGAGTACTGTGTACAATTCTGGTCTCCGCCTTGACCTTAAGAAGGATATAACGGAACTGGAAAAGGTACAGAAAAAAGGCAACAAGAATGATCCAAAACATGGAGAGGGCACTCCCTGAAGCCCTTATGAAAATCAGGTTGCAACGCCTTGGTCTTTTCAGCCTTGAAAGTCATTGGGTTATGGAACTTTAAGAGGTGACAGCTTGATGAACAAGTGTAAGGCAAGTGTATCAGTAGTTACTGAAAAAAGGACATTCAAGTGCCACCTCGGAGTTGGTTGAGGTAGGCAGGATTTCCCTGGGTACTGGTTGTGGGGGGTCGGGAGCAGGTCAGGGTTTTGCCCTCCCTTCTGCTCGAGATCCCCGTGTACAACTGGTGGGCCACTGTGTGATACAGAATGCTGGACTAGATGGGCTGAGGTCCGATTCAGCATGGCTCTTCTTATGTTCTTATGTTCTTATGATCCTTCCACCACATGTTACACATCACAAAAGGAGAAAAAATAGTTCCTGGCAGCAGTACACAATAGAGTAAACATTCTCGCCCATATTTCATGAAAACTCCCATATTACAACTAAGTTTTTGGGAGCCTAACAACTATTCACATGTCTATACATTGATATGGAAATGTGCAAAATTTGTGACCGCCACATGTCACACATCACAAAAGGAGAAAAAATAGTTCCTGGCAGCAGTGCTCAACAGAGTGAACAACTCTCCCATATCTCATTGGAACTTCAATATTACAGTTAAGTTTTTGGGAGCCTAATTCACATGTCTACACATTGACATGGAAATATGCAAAATTTGTCATGGCTAAGGACCTCATCACATTGAGAATGGGATTCATGGTGAATCTGGTAGGGCATTGTCCGGCTTCCCCCTCACCTCATCCCATGAGTGGAAGCGTCCACTGTCCAAATTACCCCCATTGATGCCTATGCAACATGGGACGCCTCCCATTTTTCTGTGCTGGCGGCTTACAACATTCCCTCTTCATTTGCACCATAGAGCCTCATCAGAACGGGAGCTGGTGACCTCTGAGCATCATACAGTGGGCAATTTTTCCTGTCTGATGAGTTACAGTAGGTAATGTCCTGAAAAATCATGGTTGAAAGTTGGTCATTCTAATATAATGCCATGGACTATACTCATCAAGTAACTCCACATTCCCAAGACAAATATGCGAGTGTGTAAATTTCAAGGTCACTTGGGTGCCTGACACTAAGATTTAAGCCAATAATGCAGCCTGGCTTTGAGTCATTGATCCCCCACTCACACATACACTTTACGTCACACACACCTGAAGGCTTAGAGCAGAATGTCAAACGTGTGGCTGTCCAGATGTTTGGACCTCTAACTCCCAGAAGCCCTAGCCAGTTTGCCCAATGGCCAGGAATTCTGGGAGCTGAAGTCCAAAACATCTGGAGGCCCACAAGTTTGACACCACTAGCTTTGGGTATGCCATGTTATTCTCTGCAGCAAAGAGGGATTGCTCAGTAGATATGCAGAGTCTCCTTAGCAGAGAAGTTGCTTTGAGAAAATATTTTGAAGCTAGACAACTTGAAGAATTACTGTTATACATACAATAACTTCATAAGGAAATAATTGACTAAAATGGGTAATTTATGATGACTTGTTTCAAGTCTTTGAGTGATTTTGACAGAGTAATATAACTTTAATTAAAATCCTGAGTAATATTTGAAGAACCGTATATAAAATTATTCAGTTTAATAAATATAAACATTTTCCTTGTCTTTTCTTTGTGCTGTATTTCTGTTGTATTCATTTTAAGACGTAATGAAAAATACAATGTAGAGCTTTGCACACTGCATATTTTTATCGCTGGAGAGTTGTGCTCTGACACCAGTATGATACAAAGTTCACTTCAAGGGGTGAATCCACTTTGGTTCACACTTTAGAGGAGCTGTCCAAGCAAAACCAATTTTGTGGGTTTTACAATAGGAGCCTTCAAGCCACCACTAATTTATGCCAACCCCATCATAGGGATTTATTAAAAACAGTGGTCCCCAATCTTTGGTCCTCTTGGTATTCTGAATGTCAGCTCTCTCAATTCCTAACAGGTGGAATGTCAGCTCCCTCAATTCCTAACAGATTTCTGGGATTTCTGGGAGATGGCCCCTGCATTTAACCACTGAATATTTTAATCTAGTTTTAAATTTCTGGGGCGATTTAAAGTCAGTGGTCAGTCAGAGATGAAATTCAAAACACCTGGAGGACCAAAGGTTGGGAACCACTGATTAAGAGGGAGTTTGCTATTTTCTTTATCTCAGGTTGAGAGAGTATGACTTGCCCAGGATTATGATGTACGTTTTGCCTTTTCCTTAGCAAGAAGAAAAAAATGAGCAAAAATATATAGCAAGAAGTCTTGCTATTGCCTTTATCTTTTGTTTTGACCAAAGTTACCCACTTAGATCTCTTTTTTAGAGAGAGAAAGTGAGACAAAGATATAATATAATTATTAATTAATAATTATACCACAATCACTCAATGGTTTCTTTTGACTGAGTGATACTCTGGCTCCCAGAGTCAAAGTTCAATGCTCAAACCACTGCATTATGCCACCACACTATTCAACAACCTTTCTGATCTTCTGGATGGCTCATTATATTTCTCCTCAGTCATTTACTTGGTGTTCCATGGCTAAGGGGGATTTTGAATAATTGTCTTCCAGAGTCCTAATCCAACACCAAAATCATTTTATGCTGGCTTCCATTTTAAGTGTAGCATACTGTATATAACATTTGGACCAAAGCTTGAAGCAGATTCACTACCTGCCTAAAATCACCAGCCACCACTATATTTTGTCTCAAAGGTAGACACTACAGTGCTTTGTTATCTCCTTAGAAAATAAACTTTGAAGTATGACTAGACTTTTCATCTCTGGAACTTCCTTCTAGGTATCTCATTACAGAGCTAACATCATTAATAAAATAGGTGAAATATTTCACAAGGGCAGGATGTGGCTTTAAAAAAATATTCCTCTATGGCTGTGAGGAATATTTCTAGCATATACATAATGGCGAGAGACATTTTAAAATTGTGATTCATCATAATTATTTCCATATTTTAATAATAAAACATATTTCATGGCTTTTAACCAGGTTGGCATCATGGCACAAAAGAAAAGTAACAGCAGATGGCTTCCCTGTCAAAACTGCTGCTTTTCACCCATAATAGAAAGTCAAGCACGTGACTGTGTCTCTCATTGGTTCCCCCTCAGTATATTACAGTCCAAAGTACTCTGATACTCAAGTGTCTTTAAAAACAATCCAGCAGGATCTCTGTTGCTGCTGCTGAGGGAAATGGATCTGTTTTTCCTATTCCAAGTTACTTTGTAGGTTTCTCTTGTCCCAAGGTGATTAAAATTTATGGCAATTGAAATAGCATTTTAGAACTGTCCTCAAATATAGATCTGTGTATGATACTTAACATTAGTGTAACCTGGAAGTAAAGTGATCATGAATGTCCAAGGCGTAGGCTATCTCTACTCAGGAAGTGGTGCAGTGGTGCACATAGCCTACTAATTGTGTTGCATGTCATGGAAACCTGTTGTGTCTTAGGCCAAGGCCAGTGGCAGGCCTTGGTATATTTAGGCAGTTGAAAGTGACCAGACACCATAAGTCAAAACATAAATCTACATATATGGAGTTATGCATGGATTACACTACAAAGCCATTGCAACTCTATGAATGAGAGACCTCCAAGTTAACTCCAAATGTTCCATCCCTGTCTATTTTAGCTTGCTCATCCCAGTATTGTTATGTTTATATGTTCAGATATAGATTTGCACTTTCCTTTAATCTCTGAGTACATCAATAGCTGAACATCATTTTGGCTTTAGTCTAGTTGCATCATTGCCGACAGTGGTATTGGTAGTTGCTCTTTGTTGTATCCTAGTATCTTGTTGAATGCCATCTGACTTGAGAGTTTCATTTTCTTGTTTCATTTTGAATTGTTTCATGATAAAAGATATTCAAAAGGATTTTACAAGCATTAGATTTGGTTTCATAGTGTTGTCTCTGAGAAATCCTCTGCTAGTGTCACCCACTGTTACTGCTTCTGCCCAGTAGCTGTTTGCCACATCTAGTCTGGTTTCTGACATGGGATATTCTGCCATCAGCATTTCCTGTTCCTAGACAGGAGCACACAAACCTACCACCAGGGAAAGTTAGTATCATTGTTAGCTATTTTATGCTACACCACCCTAATGTATTGGGGAAAAAAATCATTAAATGACCATTCTTCAACTTTAAAAAATGGCTACGAATCAGTTTTTGGTCAACTTTAGATTCAGTTTGGTTATTTGGGGGTGCTGATTCAGAAAATTGCATTGGATAGACCACATCAGCTCTTGTTTCTACTACAGAACATATGTCATCCAGTAGTCACCATCTGCTCACACACAGAAAACCATATTGAATAAGTCTTGGCACTATAAGAAAGTTTCGTGAGACCAGTCACTCTCGTTGCAACGCTGTAGTAATGGTGAGGCTGTGGACCATATTTTAGTTCTTGTGGACCACTGGTTTATCTGAATATCTTATGTTCGATATTTGTTTAACAAATCTTTATTCAAGGCTCTCTTAAGTATTTTAAAGTTCTATAATGACAACATGATGTTTTCAAAAGCTTTTAATGTTATATTATTATAATTCCTTAGAGTTTTAAATAACATGTAAAGGAGAAAGGAAAAACCTGTAGCCTTATACAATCTGTACTGGCCATGGGCAAATAACAGTTACAAAAATACTCAATTCAATTATATTTCACTATATCTAGAATGACTTCAGTATTGATGTACCAACATCCATTATGCCTGTAAGGTTTTGCCTTCTGTTAAATCTCATGTGTATAATGGTATCGCTGTGTAAAAATAATCAAAACTTTCTAAATAAAATGCCTCAGAAAATCTATGTCTCAGTTTTGAAAATCTGAATTACAGAACTTTGACAAAAGTCTCTTAATGTAGCCTCCAAGAAAATGGATCAAGAAACATCTCTTGAACACTTCAGTTCATGCAGAAGGAACAGAAGCTGTAGAACCTGAAGGCTAGCAACATGCCATATGAAAATCCCAAAAAGGATTTTTATGACTCTTTTCTACAACGAAATAAAAGTTGTGACATCATTCAATGCAGAGTCATTTCTAGACAGAGCTTTAATAGACCAATGTCATAATAAATCTTTGATCAATGTGACATTATTCACCACCTACATTGTGCCAACTGTCTCATCTTCTTGTTAATATTAATGACATAACCATTTTTATTTATGTAGCAGCACTCTATCTAAAGCCTGAAGCACTTTACACAAAAATAATTCAGCATGATCACGTTTAGCAAGGCCATCAACTTTTTGAACATAGAGAATGGTTAAAGAAGAGCGGGGGAAAGATGCATAAATTATTTTGAATAATGGAGACTGCAAATAAAAACTAGTAACAGAATGGAAAATAGACAAGCAGAACATTATGATGAAGAATTCAGAAAAGATTGTTTTTAGATGAACTTTAATGGATCAGATCTAATGGTGTGAAGAGAAAGCAGAGTAGATTTTAAGTATAAGGGTCTTCTTGGCAGTCAGAGTGGTTTGTCAGTGCAACCAATTGGCTATAGGTGATGTGGAAGTAGTTTTTTTTTTAAAAAAAGGTTGGACTGGAGCTACTTTAGGTAGAGATCCTGCTATTAACTGGGGTTGAGCTTGATTGTACTTTACAACTCTATGATTCCATGCCTCCATTATTCTATGAGTTGCAGACAGCTAAGCTATTCCTTCAGTGGGAGATTGCAGTTGTACTTACTTCTAAGTACCCATGCACAGAATACTCTGTGTTTTGTGTTCTTGATAGAAAAAGATATACATTGGTCACAATTACACCAGTCCCATTTGCTCTCTCCATGGTTCTCCCCCATGTCCTTTGGCTGACTTGCTCCTAGAGCCAAAAGACCCCTCAGGAATTGGATATTGGATGGCATTTGACCCCTCAAAACTTATCCAAATATTACAAAAATGTCAATAATAAATGTTGGAAGTGTAAAGACCAGCAAGGGACATTTTTACACTGTTGGTGGTCATGCCATAAAATTAAATTTTTTTGGAAGAATGTTCACTTTCATGCCCAAAAGATATTGGAGACGGAGATAGAGCTTAAACCTGAAATCTTTTTACTCAATTTAACAAATGGGAGTCTGGAAAGGAAAAAAGACAAGATATTCTTCTTCATGGCGGCAGCAGCAAGGGTAGTGTTGGCTAGGAAGTGGAAGCAAGAAAACCCTCCGACGCCAATAGATTGGGCCATTAAACTGGCAGAATATATGGACGATCTAAAAAGCCTGGTTAATAAAATAGATATTAAAAATAGAACAGATTGGCAGCCCACCAAGTGCTATCTGAAGACGGCAAAACCCTAACAAACTGTTGATAGTGGCGGGAAAACCAGTGGTGAAAGAACACCAGCACGAAGACAAAAACCATCAAGCAAGGACGGGTTCTCAGGTTACCCTGACTGGAAGCAACCATACTTCTTTTCCTTTCCGCTAGCACCTCTTTCTTCCCCCCCTCCTTCCTAACCCCATCTCCCCCCTTCCGCTTTCTACCCAACCCGCACATTCTGTTTCCCCCCTCTCTTGCACATCTTCCCCCCCCTTTTATGATGTATGAAAATAAACTAATAAAAACTATTTATACAAAAAAAGGAATTGGATATTCCTCTCTTGATTCAAAAAGTTTTCCCATATTTGATTTAGATGAATTATGAACACAGTATTAATACTTCAATCCAGCAATTGTTAGAGCTGGTTAGTGCTTACTCACTATTTTTCTCTATCCTGAATTTTTTAAAATCTCAGTACATATTTTTTATTCAGTTCTCCTGTATCATTTATTACTAATGTGGTCTAGTAAGCCTAAAAGTCTATATGCACATGGGACTAATGTGCATGTACAATCCCTCTTGCTTTTGATGCTCATCAGTACCCAACTGAATGGGATTTATGACTTTGAAGTGTAGGTGGATGTTCCTCCTCATCCACTACTATATGCAAGTTAATGTTTGTGAGCCAAGCGAGAATGGGAACCATGGAATATTACTATGAAGAATAAGAATGGTTTAACTCTATAGATTAATTAGCCTCTACAACAGTGTTTCCCAACCAGTGTGCCGTGGCACACTAGTGTGCCATGAGCGATCATCAGGTGTGCCGTGAGAAATGGGAACCTTTCTTCCCCCTCCTAGCAGCTCTTTCTCCCTCTTTCCCTCCCCAAAGATCCTCCCCGAGGCAAAGGAAAGACTCCGCCGAATGCCAGGGCCAGGGCCGCCTTGAGGAAGCCTTCAGGAGCCTCAACTCACCATGGCTCCAGCTCAGGGCTGCTTCAGCCTCCCGATGCTCCCAGGTTCGCTCACTGCCCAATTCACAAACATGGAGCTTCCAGCTTTGGCTGTTCTCGCGAGAAATCCAAGCCAATGCGAAAACGCCAACTCAATCACTTCCTCCCAGTGCTCTGCTTTTGCGGAGGGAGGCAGCAAAAGAGGCCACACAGATCTATGAAACATATAGACTACCCATTCACAGGTTTCCAAGAAACAAATAGAGCCTCTCCACTTGGAAATGTTGTCTTTTTTTTACTATTTTACTGGATTTTTTGAGAGTTGCACCCCTCCCTTCAAGGAACTGCTTATAACAGCTTCATGACATCCATAGTTAACTGGAAGCAAGTTTCACTCAGGGTGAAATTTCACAAGGGTCTGGAGAATAAGTCCTATGAGGAGCAGCTTGAAGAGCTGGGCATGTTTAGCCTGAAGAAGAGAAGGCTGAGAGAAGACATGATAGCCATGTATAAGTATGTGAGAGGAAGTCATATATATGTTGTGTTCATCGAAACAGGCCCAGTTTTCACACTGAGTGTATACATTTAAAAACATTTATATATATAAAAAGAGAGTGGTCGTGGGATGGCCGTTATGCACTGCCAAACTATAACACCCCGACACACAAAAACCACCGAACACATTCCCACAGACCACGAGGTACCTATAGGGCACAAAAAAACCCGCCCTAGGTACCTCGCAAGACCCCTAAAACTGACCCCAAAATAACCCCATAGACACCAAGTGTAGCGGCGCTTGCAGCGCACTCAAGCACCCCCTCCTCGCCCTCAGTCCTCGCTCACCGGCTGCCCGGGTCCGGGAGCGGCTGGAAGGCGACAGAGGAGGACAAGAATGCAGCGGAAGAGACACCCACGGCACAGCCCGCGCAACCCGGGTTCAGAAGCGGCAGGGAGACAGTGGAGAAACCGGCCACGGCCACGGCCACGGGACTACACTTCCCAGAAGGCACTGCACGGCTCACTGGCAAGGAGGGCGGAGAGTGGGCACTAAGGAACAGGAAGTCGCCGTGCGGGGCCTTCTGGGAAGTATAGTCACATGGCCATGCCCGCTTGGTCCACCACCAGTAGCCCCTCACCTTACAGAGAGGCAGGCAGGCAGGAGGCCCTCCACACAGCTGAGGGAAGGGGACGCGCTCCCGCTCCTCCTCCACTTCGGGGCCTTCCCAGGAGCAGGAGAGGTGAAATATCCACGGCGGAGTTGCGAGACTGCGGCCCAGGAAGAGGTGCACTGCTGCTTCTCCTTCCCCCTCCAAGATCTTCTTCACCTCCCTACTTTCATTCCCCTCAATGCTTTCTCCCTTCTAGGGATGGGGAAAGGAGGAGGAGGCGGCCCCAGGATTCTCTCTCCTTGGACACGGCAAACCTCTTCCTCCCTTCCCGTCTCAGTGTCCCCCCCCCCACACACACACTCACACTCTCAAACAACCTTTCCCAACCCCACTCTTCCCTTTCTGTAGTTTCCTCCTTCCTCTCCCAATCTTAACTTCCCCCATTCTCCAGCCCCTCTCCCTCCATTTTCCATTCCCAGCCTTCCCCACGTTCCACCCTCTCTTTCCCATGTCATTCTTCCCCCTCTGACACACATATATACATGCACATATACATATACACACACATATATATATATAGACACATATACATATATACATACACACATATATACATATAGACACATTCACCACATATATACATACACACATATAAATATATACACATACATACACACACATATACATATATACACATATACACACATATACACACACATATACTGTACATATATACACATACATACACACATATAAACACACATATACATATATACACATACATACACACATATACACATCCACACACACATATACATATAGACACATTCACATACATATACATACACACATATACATAAATACACATACATATACAACGTATACATATATACACATACATACACAAATATACACATCCACACACATATATACATACACACATATACATACATACACATACATATACACATGCACACACATATATACATATAAACACATTCACACACACATATACACACACATATACAAATATACACATGCACACCCATATATACATACATACACACACATACATATAGACACATGCACACACCCACCAAGACCATAAGTAACATCAATTCCAACCCTTACATACTCAGACTTTCTCGCATCTCCTAAATAGGGCACAGCAACGCGTGCCGGGTTCAGCTAGTTAACTATATGTATTACTGTGTTAGAGTGTCATTTTATGTCATTTTGGTTGGTGGTGTGCCCCAGGATTTTGTAAATGTAAAAAATGTGCCGCGGCTCCAAAAAAGGTTGAAAAACACTGCTCTACAATATGACGAATGACTGAGTGAAAATGATCAGTAGGATTTAAATGGCATCCTAAAATAAAATGATGGATGAAATTCATATACATATCATCTTCTGATGGAATTTTATTGTTGATATATCTGGCTATTGGCAGTCATCTATGGGTAAATATAGCACCATTATTTCTGGAAATTGGTGACCAGTTGCCAATTACAGCTGTTTCTCTGACGCGCCAGAAGCAAAATTCCATCTAGTGTGGTTGCATTTGCCCTCAGCTTAAACTTCCACATTCTGTCTGTGTTTTGACATATTGTGAAAAGAAATGTAATGCAGATATATTGCTTAACATCATCTCCCGTGCTATTCAGAAGGAGCACATAACATGCATTTGAGAATTATATACCGTGCCATTCTGCAGAAATATTTCACCAGTAATATCATGAATAATTTTAACAGAAGGTAGCAATTAAGTAATTATATGAAGTGGAATTCCCAGACAGAATTCCACAGAAGCAAAACCTTTTAAACTATCAGAGCATTTGAAGGCTACTGCTGTTAGCTTCTACCATCACAAAATGTCTACTGGGGTCACTGTTATTTTAGCAAACATGAAAGAGTAATAATTTCTCCAGGGTTTCTTTGTTAACAGATTGGATGCCAAAGTTTATACACCTTTGGTTTTGCTTATTTGAAGTAGCTGGCTTATGTACCGACTGTAACAAGTAGATAACACTAGGATGGATGTAATGATATTTGTAAAAATGTAGGCATCAGCACATTTAAAGGAAGCTCTCATGTAAAATCAATTGGATATAGCATGCTGAGGAAGATGTGGGTGCTGCAATCTTTAATATTGAACCTGAATAGAATTTGCAAGGTCACATGCCTTTCCGTGTTCCTTGTTAGTCTACCTTAGTGGATAGTATTCAACTTTTGGTGACTTTCTGAAAGAGGTACCTACAGAAACATTGTGGGTAAAAACCCCAGGACAAAAAACTAATCTAGCATTAGGGATCTGCTATCGCCCTCCCAACCAAACTCCAAAGGCAGACTGCTATCTGGAAAATGAAGTTAAACAGGCCTCAAAAAGAAATACATTAGTCATAATGGGGGACTTCAACTATCCCCGAATAGATTGGCTAAATTCTTGTTCTACGCATGAAAGAGAGACAAGGTTCCTCGACATGCTAGCTGATTATTCCCTTGAGCAGATGGTCATGGAACCAACCAGGGGAAAGGGGATCCTGGACTTGGTGCTAACTAATGAACAAGATCTCGTTCAAGATGTCCTTGTAACTGAGCCCATAGGTACCAGTGACCACAACACAATAACCTTCAACTTAAGTTTGGATAGCAAACTGTCAGTGAAAACTAACACAGAGACCTTAAATTTTCAAAAAGGGAATTTCACCAAAATGAGAAAAATAGTAAAGAACAAACTAAAAGGAACAGTAACAAAAATCAAATCCCTCCAAAATGCTTGGAAACTGTTTAAAAATACCTTAAAACAGGCCGAACTAAAATGCATTCCTAAAATAAGAAAGAGGCCGGGAAAGTCCAAGAGGACATCGGCATGGCTTACAAATGAAGTAAAAGATGTGATTGGAAAGAAGAAAAACTCATTTAAGAAATGGAAGGCTCTTCCTACTGAGGAGAACAGAAAGGAACACAAGCTCTGGCAAACTAAATGCAAAGCAACCGTCAGGAAAGCCAAGAGAGATTTTGAGGCACATATAGCTAAGAACATTAAAAAAATAACAAAAACTTCTTTAAGTACATCAGAAGTAGAAACCCAACTAGAAAAGCAGTTGGGCCACTTGACGAAAATGGTAAGAAAGGGACAATAAGTGAAGACAAGGAGATTGCCGAGCGGCTAAACGACTTCTTTGCCTCCGTTTTCACACAGGAGGACAGACAACATATGCCTGCAGCTGAGTCAGTTTTTTCAGGGAGGGAATTAAATGAATTAAACCAGATAGAGATAAACAAGGAAGATGTTCTCACATGCCTTACTAAACTAAATGTCAACAAATCACCAGGGCCAGATGGCATCCACCCCAGAGTTCTTAAGGAACTCAAGTGTGAAATTTCTGAAATTCTAGCCAAAATATATAACCTTTCTCTAAGATCAGGCACTGTACCCGAGGACTGGAGGGAGGCAAATGTAACTCCGATCTTCAAGAAAGGATCCAGGGGTGATCCAGGAAATTATAGGCCAGTTAGTCTAACCTCAGTTCCAGGCAAAGTGATGGAAACCATTATTAAAGAAAAAAATTACTAAGCACATAGAAGAATAGGCATTGCTGAAGGAAAACCAACATGGTTTCTGCAAAGGCAAATCATGTCTTACTAACTTGTTAGAATTCTTTGAGGGTGTAAATAAACACATAGATAAAGGGGACCCAGTCGATATTGTTTACCTTGACTTTCAAAAGGCTTTTGACAAAGTCCCTCACCAAAGGCTCCTAAATAAGCTCTTCAGCCATGGAATCAGAGGACAGGTCTTGTCCTGGATTGGAACCTGGCTAAACTGTAGGAAACAAAGGATGGTAATAAATGGACATTTCTCTGGGTGGAAAGAGGTGAGAAGTGGCGTACCCCAAGGTTCAGTTTTGGGTCCGTTACTTTTTAATTTATTCATTACTGACCTGGATGTAGGAGTAAATTCTGAGGTAGCAAAGTTTGCAGACGACACTAAATTGTTCAGGGTAGTTAAAAATGAAACTGATTGTAAAGAGCTCCAGAAAGATCTCTCGAAATTGAGTGAATGGGCAACAAAGTGGCAAATGCATTTTAACCTAAACAAGTGTAAAGTCATGCACATCAGGGCAAAGAACCCCAACTACACCTACCAATTGATGGGGTCAAAGCTTTCCGAGACAAACCAGGAAAGGGATCTTGGGGTTTTGGTGGACAGCTCAATGAAGATGTCAACCCAGTGCGCAGCAGCAGTAAAAAAAGCAAATTCTATGCTTGGCATGATCAGGAAGGGAATCGAAAATAGGTCGTCAAATGTTGTATTGCCTCTCTACAAATCTATGGTGAGGCCACATCTGGAGTACTGTGTACAATTCTGGTCACCGCACCTCAAGAAAGATATAACGGAACTGGAAAAGGTACAGAAAAGGGCAACAAGAATGATCCAAGGGATGGAGCAGCTCCCTTACGAAATCAGGTTGCAACGCCTTGGTCTTTTCAGCCTTGAAAGACGGCGTTTAAGAGGTGACTTGATCGAAGTGTATAAAATCATGCATGGGATAGAAAGGGTGAATAGAGAAAAAATATTTTCTCTGTCACACAACACTAGGACTAGGGGCACTCCCTAAAGCTCCAAGGTAGGAAAGTTAGGACTAATAAAGGGAAATATTTCTTCACCCAGAGGGTCATTGGGTTATGGAACTCACTTCCAGAGGAGGTTGTGACAGCGGTCAGCCTGGACAGCTTCAAGGCAGGATTAGACAGATTCATGGATACCAAGGGAATCAGTAGCTACTGAAATGGATATCCAAGTGCCACCTCTGTGTTGATGGAGGCAGGCAGGATTTCCCCGGGTACTGGTTGTGGAGGGTCGGGAGCAGGTGAGGGTTTTGCCCTCCTTTCTGCTAGAGATCCCTGTGTACAACTAGTGGGCCACTGTGTGACACAGAATGCTGGACTAGATGGGCTGAGGCCCGATTCAGCATGGCTCTTTTTATGTTCTTATGTTCTTAAGAGACTCTGCTATAGCAGCCCTGCCTGTCTTTCTTGAATTGGTCAATTCAACAGTAATTCTGTCGTGTCTTCATCTCTTCTTACAGCCTTCAACTTCACCTAACATTATCATTTTCATTTAGACACATGAAATGATGTGTCCAAAATATAATTAACTCAGTTTTGCCATTTTGACTTCTAGTTAACATTTAGGTTAGATATTGTTGTTTTTGGGAATCCATAGAATTCTTCTCCAGCACCACATTTCATATAAATTTATTTCGCTTCCCCCCCCCCCAATTATTTTTTTCACTGTTCCAATCTCTCATTTGACCAAAGAAACTGAACTTACTATGGCATGATGCTAACGATGGCATTCATGATGAGAGTTTTATCTACTTCCCTTATAGTTGTCCTTCTTTGTCTTAGGACTTTTATCACAGCAGCCTGTTGTCTCATTACAATTGCATTCTTTAAGCAAACACATTATTGCAGCATTTCTCAGCCTGGGGTTTGGGACCCCTGGGGGGTTGTGAGGGGATGTCAAAGGGGTTGTCAAAGACCATCAGAAAACAGTATTTTCTGTTGGTCATGGAGGCACTATGTGGGAAGTTTGGCCCAATTCTATCATTGGTGGCGTTCAGAATGCTCTTTGATTGTAGGTGCACTATTAATCCCAGCAACTACAACTCCCAAATGACAAAATCAATCCCCTCAACCCCACCAATGTTCAAATTTGGATGTAATTGCACAATGCTGATACTTGTTGATACAAATACCTTCCTTCCTATGTTAGCCTATTTCTGCCTATTTTGCCCCAACTGAACAATTGCTAGCATGCCTGCAAATGACATCTCTTCTTGATAGATGATTAAAAGTTAGAGTCATTTGTTGATTTCCCATAATGGTCAATGGGAGCCCAAACTGTTTCTCAATCACAATTTAGATTCAGTCCAGACTTTGATAAAGTGGCCTCTGGGTTGAATGTTATATTATTTTAACTGGAGATGTGCCTGGTTAGGGTGGGGAAAGGTTCATTTTGGCTGGGCTTAACATAATGTGCAAAAAAAAGAAAAAGAAAAAAAAGAAAAGAAACAGGGGAAAAAAGAAACATTCCTGCTTGAAACCTCATATTTTAATATCAGGTAAACCTCTCGAGTCCTTTAATGCTTCAGAGAAATTCACCTGTTCTCTCCCCGTCCCTTCCGTCTCTCTTGGGGGAAAAACTGAATTGAAAGATTTGGCTTTGTTTCAACAAACATACCTGAAACAAATGTCAGTGCCAAATCTGTGTCTGTGTCTGTTTGGAGGATGGCCAAACATCAAAGCACTATTCACTGGCATATAAGCATATGTGCCCTCCTGCTATTTACCTTGTCCAGACTGGTCAGTCTTTGTGTAAAAGATATAAATGGATCCAAATCACAGATTTTTAAAAAAAATGTTAAATTAGTAACCAGCAGGCATTCCTTAGCTAATCTTAAAAAGGCAATACTGCAATAAAATCAAATGGCAATCTGCAGTGTGTGTTGGCATTAATCGGCCAATTTGAAACTGGAACATGGTATTTTTCCCCATTTCTTTTTATTATGATTTATTATTAGTTTTAATTTTAAAGTTAGTTAGGGAACAAACTGTAACCATGCAATATTTGTATTTTTTTTATTCTATGAAAAAATGTATTATGACAGTACTGGGAAAAAGCTACAGGTATAGCAGCCAGTAAGGCACTGAAGTAAATGGCTGGTAGGTCTTGTTTGTCTTCCCTTTTTACTGCTTCAAAACTATAAAACCATAGGCAAGATGGCAGTCACGTGAAATGGAAAGGATTCTGAATTCTGGCCATCAATTTCTATAATTGGCTTTGGGGGGGGGGGTGCTAATTGAAAAATGTAAAAATTTCTTATTTCAGAGTTCTTTATTTCAGTGGTTCCCAACCTTTAAAAAAAATCAGGGCCAGGTCCACTTGACCAGGGACCACTTTCCAACATTAGTACCAAAAGGGGTGGGACTGGTTAGCTCTGTGGAAAGGAGCGGAAATAAAATAATAAATAAAATAAATAAAGAGGGAAGAGGTTTACAGACTGGATTTCCATTCTCATGGCCCTTTGCTGGGCTGCGGCCCACAGGTTGAGAACCACTGCTTTATTTTAAATCCCCTCTCTTAAACATTTCCAAATCAGACTAAATATGTATGTTTTATGATACATAATATAATCCAGGGCCTTTAGCTGATAATTTATCTGTGGAATTTTTTGTGTTTCTAATAAAACCTTCTTCCAGTGGAATGGATCAAAGTGAAATGGATCCCTAAACTTTGATCTGGAAAATTGGCAAAACACTCAGGAATAAGTTGGGTGTGGATCATGTGGGGGGTTGCATAAAGTGGGCTCTTGATATTTGTTGGAGTTTAGTTCCAGGAACCCCTCAGAGATACCAAAATATGAGTATCCTCAAGTGCCATTGTATACAATGTCATGGGGAAACAATGTTTAGCTCTGGATGGTTGTATCTGTGGATACAGTATTTGTGGGTATAGAGGGACAATTATATAGGAAAAAGGAGAAAGGAAGCTCCTTCTGTGCAAAGAGGTTTTCTCATGCAATGTAATGCTGTTTTGTCTTTTAAAAATTATGGGAATTTCTATCTCACTCCAGTAATCAATTGCCCCTCTTTATGCATTTATTCATGCTGTTTCCCTTCTCTACCTTTATAGAACCTGCTAGTCTAGAGTGTTTCATATCCAGACTGATTGGATCTTCTGCATTCATTTGGCAGCATTTCTTTCCTTGTCTTTGCTCTGCATAGTACTGGTAAACAATTCCTACATTTGTGTTAGACACAAATCTTTAGGTTATTCCATTTTCAGGTGCCGTGTCTTCCTCCTTTTCTTCAAATGTAAAATTGAGTTGATAGTGTTATCAAAAGTATTGCTCCGCTCCTTCAGGCCTCTGGGGCTGTTACCATGGTTTTGTACATGGCAAGAAAAGATAGCAGACTTCTGGCAATGCACACAACAAATGATTCTTCCTAGCTCCAAAAACCGGTGTTGACAGGTAATGAGATTTAATTCACAGGAGAGAAAATAAAACATCCATATTCATTGCTTAATCAAATAAAACACTTTCGGTGGATTCTGGGAATTCTCAACAGTTGCTTCCAAAGCTTCACTTTGATAGCTGTAAACAAATTACCTTACCAATAACTTCTTAATCAAGGAAGAGCGGAGCTGCTCTCGACTTGATCTCTCCCTTTGGGTGGTCCCAGTCAGAGTTGCCATCCCATTCCTGATGGCTTGGCTTCTGAAAAGCTATATAGTATTATGCTGACAGCTGTAGACCTTTTTTTGTTAGGGATAACAGACATCCTGTGCTGAGGACA
This sequence comes from Anolis apletophallus, assembly GCA_030556195.1. Lineage (NCBI taxonomy): Eukaryota > Metazoa > Chordata > Lepidosauria > Squamata > Anolidae > Anolis > Anolis apletophallus. The sequence continues at coordinate 90,436,099 of JARBWK010000009.1, forward strand.
GCATCAAGCCCAGCTAGCAGTATGCCCAATTAGGGAAGCTAAAATCTCATTTGCTTCACCATGGGAGCCTCTGAAAGCACACCGTTTGGGCCTCATTACAGTATTTTTAACTTTACAAAAACAATTTCATTATGGAAATTAAAGGAGCTCATTTGGTTTCTACATTTATGCTGAAGTTAATGCATGCTGCAAGAATTCCAACCTTCCTAGCATGTTGATTTCCCCGCAACACTCCTGTTTTATCGTGACCCAAAATTTTGTTTGAAAAGCTTTTGTGCTCTGCTTTCATTAAGAAAGCAACCATTTTGAAAACAACTAGAATGGGGAGGAAAAAAATAAGTCCGCTACAGTTTTGGCTTCCTGGGAAGCTGAAAGTTTTCTTTAAGACCAAAGCGGCATTTTCAGTTTTATCACGAATTTAATTTACTTTGATGTTTTGGAGCACACTTGCCTCTGCAAAATGAACAAAGCTAATGAGCAGTAAGGAGAATTAACACTAACATCACATTCATATCTAAATATAATAGGGCAGATTTTGGCTGGAGGGTTTGGGGATTACTTGACATTTCATGTGATCAAATGAGGAAAAAGTGTGCTAACTTTGAATCCACTCTTCCTAAATTGACGGTTTAAGACTTTTCAGAAACAAGGGTGCAGTTTTACTGTTACTTGGGAAGGCATAGTTCAAAGGTTTCAGGGAGTGTTTGGGGAGGTGTGTGTGTGCATGCATGCATGTGCTGTCTTGCTGGTTTCTTGTTCTTTTCAAGGAAGCTGGGCTTTGGTTGCAGTAGGACAGAAGATCTGGCTGATACCTTCTTTTCTCTTCATAGAATTTCAGGAATGACAGTAGAGAAATATCCAAGAAATGTCAATTCCAAGGCACTTGAGAAGTTTCCCCACAGCACAATTTAGCTCTACATCATCTTCTCTTCATACCCCTTGAGATATTTGAGATTTTGCTTCCCATTATGTTTTATCATTTGTTCGTATTAAGTGGGGCAGGTGGAAGATTCAGTCTGAAATCTTCATGAGGCACCAGCTTTGGAAAAGACTGGGCTGACATTCAAGGGCTTTCAGGCAGGATTGTTTCCCTGCTGAAAGGAATGCCAGCGATTAAACCTGAGAACTTGTCAATGGAAGATCTTCCAGAAGTGCTTCAAGTCTTTAACATCCTGAAAGACTGTCCATGTGCAGATGTTTTTACCACCTGTTCTTCCATTATGAATGTTATTAAAGTAATATGAAGGAAACATAACAGCGAAGGAAGGTCAAATAGTAAACTAAAAATCACAAATTTCATATTTTATGCACAGAAGTAAGGAATAATTAAGGAATGCTGGGATTCTTGGCAATTTTGATGCCATTAACTATTTATTTACATCTATGTGTGGTTGAACATATTGAAAACCATGCAGTTGACGTCATGTTCAGCAATTATGATATTGTAAACTGTATTTTCCCTCTCATAACTGCTGGGAATTCATGTTTACATCTGTTAAGAACCTAACATGACCTCCTGAATCTATCTTTTCAACCTAGGAATGTTTGAACCAAAAGGTTTCCAAATGGCTGCAGATTAAGGTGTTGGAACTGGGAAATGACATCTGCAGCATTCCCCAGACACTGAGGACAAGCAGCTAAAGCAAGACTCTGGAGGGTCTCTTTAGTTGCATATTTTCAATATGGAAAGAGTGAGCTGGGGATGTCATTTTCCAGTGCCTTACTTGTAGTGCTTTGGAAACCCTTTGGTGGGGTGCTGGAAGAGGACAGAATCACTAGGCATAACTATAAGTAGAATCACCAAGCATAACTATAATGACAGAGCGCTGTCATCCTAGTTATGTCTGATGGTGCTTGGTATATATTTCTTACTGGATGGTTAAGAAAGTGGTACCATGAAGCTCCTGTTCAACATTGTGTCTGTTCTCCCGCCAATGTTCACAGTATTATCATACCTCCCATGCTATTTAACATATACATGAAACTTCTAGAAGAGATCATTTGGTGCTATCAGATATACTGATCACACAGCTTTTAAATACAAAGAAGCTTTTCTGTTTCTAAATCAATGACTGGTGTTGGAAAAAGGACGGATTAAGGCTAATGGACTCAAGGCTTAAGTGAATGAAACAATGCAGCTAATACAATCAGCTGCAAGGCAGTTCAGAGAATAGAAACTCAACCTGCTGAATCAATCTCTAGAGTCAAAGAGAAAACACTTTTCTTGGAAAGTTTGGTTCATACTTTCAGTGCATTTCAGAGGGTAGAAACCTTATTTTGATTGGTGATTTTTGTGGTGATTTTGGCTGGTAGATTCTTGGAGCTGCCATCCAAAATAGTAACAGTCACAGCTCTGTTCTCCTGGATTCAACCATGAAGCTGGATACACAGTTTTTGCAGTGAACTGGTGTGCATTGGCACTGAGAAGACTACTATATAATCTGTGTCCACTCCTAGTGATATCTGATCTGACGACTTTGGTCTTAGGGCTTCATCACAAAAGCCAGGCAATGCATCCCACTTCACCAGGTTTCAGGGAGAAAAGAGAGGGGTAGGGGGGCAAATCTGTCACACTGTGCACAGCTCCCTCTTGGGAGACACTTTCCCCATCAAACAGGTGAAGTGTCGTCCTTCTGCAGAGGACCCACAGGAAGCCTCCTGTGTTGTGGGGGTAGCCTCTGGTGATGCTCTCCCCCTGGTTGAGGGCGAGGCCTCCACCAGAAGTCACATGATGTCAGGGTGAAACCATCCTAGGACACTTTTTAGGTGAGTGTGATGAGGTCGCCAGGTCTGTCTCATTTGGATAACTATAACACAATCTACATGGGGCTGACTATATTTTTATGACAGTTACAAGTCTTTTTCCAGCCACATTACCCAGTGCAAATGATAACCCATGTCTTTAGTCTATGTTCTTTGAAATTTCCCATATAATTTTGTTTAGGTTTTATGACCTATATACTCATTTTTGCATCTATACTGCAAAATTAAAACAGTTAAATCCTGCTTTATCTGCCATGGCTCTATGCTATGAAATCCTGGGAGTTACAGCTTGGTGAGGCACCAGCACTATTTGGCAGAGGGGGTACAACTCCCAGAATGCCATAGTATTGAGCTATGGCACTCAAAGTAATGTCAAAACTGCATGAATTCTGCAGTGCAGATGCACCATTAGTCTCATCATTTGAAAAAGCATGGTACAGAAATTGGAATCACATACAGGTTGTTCTCTGTGCAATCTTCCTTTACACAACAATCAAACCATGACAAGGTTTCAGAAAAGCAGGGAAAGATTTCTGGATAGAGATAGCACTTTGGATGGATCCATAAAGAGCTCATATTGAAGACTTGTGTGAACATGGCTTCATGTTGCTTCAGCAATAGACAATCCCTAAAGTGCTAATGGACCTGCATCCTCTTAAGAAAAGAAGAAATAAACTGAGGTTTCAGTCTGACTCCTGCAGCAGAATACTTATGTATCAATTACGGGACTCAGAATGCAGTGTGTGCCAGGAGATCATAGTCTGAGCAAAATGCATTACAATGCAAGGTTCAGACTGGGTCCAAGGATGTGGTGGGTATGCCTATTAATAACTTTTCAGTGTTGGTTTTGCCTGCTGGCACGCATAGTCATCTATAAATATTGTTTCCTCCAAAATCTCAGTGGTTAGCCCTTTGTTGAAATGATCCTCTGTGCCCATTAACCTATGAACATGTTGAACCCAGTTGAACAAAGCTAATTAATTTGCAAGCTAATGGTGAAACGAGATCTATATTTTATTGGGGAAACAGTGTGAGAGAATTATTGGCAGCTGGGGTTAAGGCAATTCTAATCCTAAATGGCAGATCTTCTCTGCTTTAGAGCTGGCAACATTTCTCCTGATTTTATTTTCTGCTATATTATAGGAAACAACACTGAAAATACATAAAATATGATTAAGGCTTCAACTGTACTCTTCTGTGCATGCTGCAAAACCTTCCCCTTTATCCCAATACTTAGAAGGGTATTTCATGGGTGCCAAAAGTTAATTGTATGACGTCTTTTTTCCTCAGTCTGATATGTATTGTGATGAATGGTTCTTCATTGGGCTGAGTTTATGCTTTCATGTCAATGTAGTAGGTGATAGATTTGATAGGGATGGAAAAAAATATCCCCTGCTCATTTTCTGACCAGGAAATTGTTTTGCCAATGGTTCATAAGGCATAACAGTATAGTGAGGCTTCCGCGTGGTTTATTCATATGCAAATGTTCCAAAATGTTTGGAGGATTTTTCCTTCCAATTATTTTGGGATATTTGTATATGATGTCCCAAAGAAAATGAAAGAAGAAATGTCTTTAGGTTATCTCTTTCTGTGTGTGTATTTTTAAAAAACCCTTTGGGAAGCTTTTGAACACTTTAATATGGTAAGAAAACTGTTTTCTTCTGCACCAGGAAGAGTAAGCTATAGAAATTATTTCCTCTGACCTGTGAAAATGGCAGGTGTTCATGGTGACTGAGGGCCCTTCCACCCAGCCATATAATTCACAATATCAAAGCAGAAAATCCCATAGTATCTGCTTTGAACTGGGTTATCTTAGTCCACACTGCCACATATTCCAATTCAAAGCAGATAATGTGGGATTTTATTCAGCTGTATGGAAGAGACCCAAGATGATCAAAGATCTCCAAACCGAGCCTTATGAGGAATGACTTAGAAATCTGAGATTAAAAAATTATAATAAGAATGAAAGGGGCCACAGTTAGCACAGTGGGTTAAACTGCCAGCTACAGAAAATCTTGCTGAGAGGAAGGTTGTCAGTTTAAGCTGCGGGTTGGGGTGAGCTCCCACCGTCAACCTTAGCTTTTGCTTACCTAGCAGTTCAAAAACAGCAATGCGAGTAGATAAATAGGGGCCACTGTGGTGGGGAAGTAAAAGGCAGTGCCCCTGAAGACACACTGGCAATTCAATCAAGAAGGCATCCATTGATAACAGTCTCCTCGGTGTGGAAAAATGGAACAACAGCCCTTCTCTGTGGCTGAATCGAGCATAGCCTCCAGATGCCAGAACTGTCTATGTATTGCTTGTCGTTGTTAATTGTATAATGGTACTGAATGTTTGCCATATAGGTAAAGGTAAAGGTTTTCCCTGACATTAAGCCTAGTGATGTTCAGCGACTTAATGTCAGGTGGTGCTCATTTCAATTTCTAAGCCGAAGAGCTGGCGTTGTCTGTAGATGCCTCCAAGGTCATGTGGCTGGCATGACTTCATGGAGCACCTTCCCAGAGAAGGTGCTCTATTGATCTACTCACATTTGCATGGGTTGGCAGAAGCTGGGACTAATAGCAGAAGCTTACCCTGCTCCCTGGATTCGAACCACCAACCTTTCAGTCAGCAAATTCAGCAGCTCTGCTGTTTAACCCGCTGTACCACTGAGGGGCCCTGTTTGCCTCATATGTATTCTTTAATCAGGTTTGAGTCCCTTCGGGGAGATAGAGCGGAATATAAAGTATATAATTAATGTAAGACTAACTGGTTTTTATTTTTGCACAAGCCTAGATGGGTATAAGCCGTCTTCTTCACATACAGTACAGAGTGGTAATCATCCTTAGGATATAAATCATATTTACACATATTATAAAATATAGCTTATATCCTGGGGTTAATTTTCTTCTCCAAGCAAACAATGATTTTAGCAATTGCCTTCCTTCTGTGATAAAGACGTGCAAATCTGCAGTTTTAACACTCTTTCCATTATACTTTCCAAAATTCACACATAGTAATTTTGTACAGTAATTGTACATCCTCTGTGTAGAATATTTCTTTTTGGTAGAAATGTTACACACCATGTAGAAAATGCTATTTTCTGTGCAAAGCAACCACATGTGATTTCAGTGTAGAATAAGTCAAAGACTGCAGAGACGGCTGTCGCAGTGTAGCGTTCTTCTTGTTAGAGTTGGGAAACATGTTTTCCAACCCACTGATCAAATATTGTTGAATATGTTTTCCAGCCTTGGCTTCCACCCTGCATGGAGATGGTGTTCCTTTTGGGAATATGATGGGGGTAGGCAGAACTAGTGTATTCCACTTCCTCAAAATTTACTTTGTATGACTGAATAGGTCCAAAATATGTAATAAATCTAAGAAAGGAAGAGAAGGAAGGAGACAGATCTGACCATGTCAATGTTGAGTGTAACAGACGGTTATTATTTAAACAGTATTCAAAAATGCAGTATGACAAATCTTCTTCAGTAATCAATCTGACATTCTGTCAAGCTGGTAGAAAAATTATCTCTATTTCGTTTAGTAGAGCTTTATAAATTGCTCTGGAAAACCACACTTTCCAAAGCTGTCTGTTGTGGAGGGAACACATGCTATTGAACTATAAAGTAAAATAGGATGGTTTCTGATAAGTTATAGATCTGGGAGATGTGAGATATAACCTTGAACTGCACTCTATCCTTTTAGATGATGTTATAAAATATCAACATGAAGTTTATAAATCAAGCAAAGCTTCTTTTATTGTAGAGAGTGGGAGGGGAAGTCATGTCGAAGCAGGCATTTAATTTGAAATAGAAGTGGCATGCACATAGAATATTCTGGAGTGTTAAGACCCTTTACATTTTGGCTGAGCCCCTTTAAGTGTTAAGTCAACAGTAGCGCTCACAAATGGATTATCAGATTGGAACCGCAGCAAGAGAAACTGCGCACAGATATGGTAGAGATTTAGGAGGAGTGAGAAGTAGAACTGAAAAGTCTGCCTGTGAGATAAAATTTTATCCTTTAGCATTAAGGGAATCAACAGCTGTCAAAGCACCAATGATCTTCTTATTTTTTTTTAATAAGACCAAGTATTGTCCTGCTTATTTTCTAAGACAGAGGGGACCACACTTCAAATAACACACAACAGAAAATGACAGGAAGGTAGAGCAGGAATCATAACATCCATCTAGAACAGTCAGTACAAGACTGTTTGGTAAAGCCAGGAGCTTCCCAAGGGACAGTTTCAGTTTCAGTACAGAAAGAACTGAGAGGGAATTGAGGAAAGATCCTGGTTGTACACCAGGAACAGTGAGAGTGTAGCTTTTCACATTGCATTAGGCCACAGTTTCCATGATTCCCAGGTTGTTGGTTGTGTGGCTCAGAGAGGATAGGAATCACAGTCTAGTAACATCTTCAGAGCCACTTGTTTCCCCAATGCAAAAAGTGAGGTCAGAGGGCTTGCATCTGATAATTGGAATTCCAGTTAAATCTCCTCATGTAAAATGGATGAGAGAAATGTTGAGAGTAGTCGGCTAGATGGACTGCTGATCTGCGTCAGTGTGAGGTCAGACTCAGGCCATACCACCGGAATCAAGTTCTCTCAGATGCAAAGGCAATCAAAAACACATAAAAAGAATTCTCTTTGATCAGATCAGAAGCTAAAATAACACCAATGGCCATTTCGATAGCCCTGCGAGTCCAAAAGCAGGATATGAAAGCAAGTCATTTTGCACTGTGTTACACAGTGTTTTACCTATCATAAATACTCATATATGAGATACCCTTATGTATAAGTTGAGGATAGGTTTCGGGGCCAAAATAATGGAGTTTGATATGACCTGTGGTAGGTCAAGGGTCATTCCACCGAGACAGAAAAGTACCAGTATTACCTGAAGGGGCCAATTGTCCCTGGCCACTGCCATTTCCCCAATCCGACATTCAAAAAGGGCATAAGTGGTTCCAAGGTGGAGCAAATACCGGGGGTGGGGGGGGGGTGTGGGGTGGGGTGCTTCTCTTGGGTTCCTTCAGGATGTTCTCCAATCAGGGGCGGTCTGAGGTAATTTCGCATGGTAGGCGAAAATTATTTCGGCGCCCCCCCCCCAACATAACTTTTGGGCCCCTTACCTTGCGTTCCTCCCACGCTCCGCCGCTCCTTGCCCTGTCCAATTCGAAGGGCCGGCAGCGGGCACCAGGAAGCGCTAGGAGAGGCCTTATCTCCGCGCACATGCGCTGTGCCTACGGACCTCAAGAGAGCTCCGTAGGGACAGCGTACGCGCGTGTCCCCCTCCCGCGCGCATGCGCAGTGCCTACGGAGCTCTCTTGAGGTCCGTAGGCACTGCGCATGCGCGCAGAATCTCCGCAAGACATGCGCAGTGCCTACGGACCTCAAGAGAGCTCTGTAGGGACAGCGTACGACGTGTCCCCCTCCCGCAAGATGCGCAGTGCCTACGGAGCTCTCTTGAGGTCCGTAGGCACTGCGCACGCGCACAGAATCTCTCCACAAGACATGCGCAGTGTCTACGGACCTCAAGAGAGCTCCGTAGGCACTGCATGTGCGTTGAGATTTACGCGCATGTGCAGTGCCTACGGACCTCTCTTGAGGTCCGTAGGCACTGCGCATGCGCGCGAAACCGCGGAGCGCAGCGCAGCGCAGCGCAGCAGAGCAGCAAGGCGGCCGCCGCCGTGACGTCGCGGGGCGGCGCCTCACGATGGCGCCCCACCCCGCAGCGTCCAAGATGGTGCTCTACGCGGCCGCGTAGGCCGCGTAATGGCAAAGACCGCCCCTGGCTCCAATAATAATAATAATAATTATTATTATTTATTATGGTCAATGACCAGCATAAAAAAGTACAAACATTAGGATGTACAAACATCAGGGTACACATACATGTACAAACACATGTACACAAATGTACAAACGTCAGGGTACACACAGGCAAAGTTTAAACCCAATATTGAATAAGATAGTTAAAGTGGTCTTAAACATTTAAATGCTAAAATGACAATGCTAAAACCGAAATAAATATCAAAACTTTCTAAGACTGTGTCTGCATCTTGCGCCAGCAAGCTATTGCTGCTGCACAGAAGCTGGCGACCCTAACAGTGACCTTGGGTGTTGGTCAGGCAAGAGATAATCTATATAAAACCTTACAGATCTTCCTGGTAAAATTTCTAAAATTGGATTTATAAAATGTTTACGAAGGTCACAGTAAAAAGAGCAATACAACAAAACGTGCTCCACAGTTTCCACTGCCTCTGCCTCACAGGGACATAGGCGCTCATTGTATGGTACTTTGTTGTATCTTCCCTCCAATACAGCAGAAGGGAGTACGTTGAATTTAGCCAAAGAGAACGCCTTCCCTTCAGGATGGGCTGAGCTCTTGCCTTTCTCCCTTTTACTCAGAGGGGGCGAAGGTTTCTTTTATATATATATGAGTTAAGGTAAAGTTCTTACATTGACCTCTGAGTACTGTACCTTAAACTGTACCTTAAACCAGTGTTTCTCAACCAGTGTGCTGTGAGCGATCATCAGGTGTGCCAAGGGAAATTGGAAATTCCAGGAAAGGGGGGGGGGAGAGTCTAGTGTGTTGAAGTATAAAAAAAAAACCTACTTCGATAAAGGCACAAAATTATGAACACCCCCCTTCCCACCCGTTGTCTACTTGGTCTCTCCCTCTCCATGCATTGGGAAGGCCCGCCTCCCTTTCCCCAAGTAGAGACCTCCTCTTGCCTCCTGGGGGTTCTGTGTGTGAAGTTTGGCCCAGTTCTATCATTGGTGGGGTTCAGAATGCTCTTTGATTGTAGGAGAACAATAAATCCCAGCAACTACAACTCCCAAATGTCAAGGTCTATTTCCCCTGAACTCCATCTGCGTTCATATTTGGGCATATTGAGTATTCATGCCAAGTTTGGTCCTGATCCAACATTGTTTGAGTCCACAGTGCTCTCTGGATATAGGTGAACTACAACTCCAAAACTCAAGGTCAATGCCCACAAAACTCTTATAGCATTTCCTCTTGGTTATGGGAGTTCTGTGTTGGAAGTTTGTGTCTTTCTGCCATTCCTGCCAGGATATCTATCTATGTTGTGTTCATCGAAAGAGGCCCAGGTTTTACACTGATTGTATGAATACATTCAAAAACATATCAACTATATGCATTACTGTGTTAGAGTGTCATTTTGTGTCATTTTGGTTGGTGGTGTGCCCCAGGATTTTGCAAATGTAAAAAGTGTGCCGCGGCTCAAAAAAGGTTGGGAAACACTGCCTTAAACTGCATTAATTAGTCCAGGGGTTGCCCAGTGAGTTTCAACTGGGGACTTTCCAATCCCAGTCCAAAGCACTGCATCAGAGATAGTCTGACCATCAAGGTATTTGTCTAAGCTCCTTTTAAATTCACTGTTATATCTACATCACTATGGCTGCAAATTACTGATCATAAAATCTCTACATTATATGAAGGAATATGCCCTTAAAACAGAATATAGCCATTGTGGATCATAGCCATTGATAGCCTTCTTTCTGTAAATTTATCTGATCTCCTTATAAAGCTATTTGACTTGGTGGATATCAGTATATCTTGTAGCTGAAAATTCCATAGTTTAATTACGCACTATGTAAACATGATGAGGTATGCTTTCTTTATAAAATCAACATGTGCTTCAGATGTCTCAGAGCAATTTTCTCCTATCTAATGAGCTGCGTCCCTGACCACTTGTTTTTCAACTCCCCTGACCCACTGACATATTCTTTGATAAGTTAATGACTTTATCTTCTATATTACTTTAGCTTTGTCCAATTTTTGCTTGTTGGAGGTCTGGGGAAAATCCACTTTCCAATAATCTGAGATGGGGAAAGAAACTGCCAACAGAGAGCAACAGGAATGTTTTCTCTCTCATGGTATCCCCACACTGGATTGTTGCTCTACCATTGTCCTCGTTTCCCATTCATCCATTACTCTGTCCTTGTGGCAGTGATGGATTAGTTTCGGTCAATCCTGTACCCCGGCGATGGGGGGTTAGGGGTTGACCCCCCAATTTTTCCAGAAAAAAAGACCTGGTTTATTTGTGAATTTTAACTGGTTAACCAACTTCTCATGCTAGGTCTATGAGAAACAAAAATTAAGAGTCCCCCCAGAACTGCAAGCACTATCTCAACCAAATTCGACAGTTTATTCACAGTTTATTACCTACCTTTTCACCAATTTACATAGCAATAGCTGATATGGTAGAAGCATCCAAGTTAGCCCACCCACAACTGGTAGGCAAAGCCTAAAGTGCAGGGGGGGGGGGATTGGAAGACCCTCATGAAGGAGAACAGACTTGATGGGTGGAGCTGCAGGCTATTTAAGGCTGCTCTGACCTCCTGCTCTGCTCTTTGCTTCAGCTTGAAGTAGGAGGCAGGTTCCTAATGGGGAATTAGCAGGCCTGTTTGATCAAGAAAAAAAATGCTTCAAAACTCGCTTCGGATATAGGGGGCGCTGACGCTTCAAATTTGATTGACCTCTGAAATTTTTTGAAAGAATTTCGGAATGTTTCCGATTTAATTCTGAAATTCTGGAATGGCTTCGTTAATGGCAGACAAACATGTTTAACCCAGTGTAGAAGCAGATACCTTCCCTCCACGTCGGAACTATCACGAGAGCTGGAAGGCATGGGCTTCAAGCTGGGTTAAAACACCTAGATTGGAGCCATTGCCTTCCCTCCGGAAGGCAAGGGCTACAAAGTGAAGGCAATGGCTCCAATCTGGGTGTTTTAACCCAGCTTGGAGCCCATGCCTTCTGGAGCGGATGCTGGTGACAGCCACACATGGAAGGGAAGGCCAGGGAAGGGAAACCCGCCGATTTCTTTCAGAAAATGGCAGTGGCGGCTTCAAAATGGCAAATTCACTTCCGGGTTGCTTACATCACTTCAAAATCGCTTCAGAAGTGAGTTTAAAATGAATTCATTCCGAATTTAATAGCATTCCGAAAAACCTAACCAGGCCTAGGAATTAGGCCTTTCCCTCCTTGCTTCCTCCCTTCCCTTTTTCTAAAGGATAGTAGGGTTCCCATTGCTATGCCTTTTCCCCAGAGAGTCACTCTAGAATCTGGGCAGTTTCTACCCTTAGCATTTATTCACAGAGATTTTCCAGCAGAACATAAGGGCTAGAGGTTTGCGTGGCCACACTAAGCAGAGTTCCCCTCCCGGAGTGCCTCAGGAAAGGCACATGCTGTAGCAGAACTCCCCCCCCAAAGCTTTATCGTCAATCCTTGTTTCCAGGACAAACCAAATTTTTCAAAATCCAATCCTCACAGGGATGGAAAGTGAGCTGAAATCAATAGCACAGGGGTATTAACTTTTCTCTATGCTAGCCACAGGTTATATACATACAGCTAGAGTTAAACTTAAAAATGTTCCTGACGTACATACAAATTCAACTTAAGAACAAACCTACAGAACGTTTGTGGTTCATAACTTGGGGACTGCCTGTATATGTGAAATTTGTTTGCCAAAAACATAGAATTATTAATATGATGAAATTTTAATGGCAAATCACAAATTGTTTTTTTTAATCTCGGGGTAAACAACCAAAGGGATCTGTGGACGGGTTTCCTGCCAATGGACTAGTATGAGTAAAAATATTCAAAGCAATAAATGGTTTCACAAGTTCATATTTCATCAGATATCATATGCCTGTCCAAGAATTAAGATCTGCTGTTGGGGCCCTGCACTATGTCCAACTTTAATCTTATTACTTTTTAAAGTATTCATATTCAAGGTTTTAACTGCTTTATCTTGGTGATTTATTTAATATGTTTAATGGTATTTAACTTATTCTCATTTTATCTGGAATTGTTTTAAACTGATTATATTGGTATAACTCCATATTGCCCTGTGATCTCATGATAGAGGCCACAATAGAAATATTTTAATATAAATAAATACATTCATTAATAGTTCGAGCTGCATGGACTAGGAATAGAAATCTTCAGCTATTTTAAGTGAGGATGAATAATTATGATAGCTTACTCCCAACTGTGGAGCAAAAAGAATGCGCCACTACAATACTATTCTCATATTTGCAAACAGTGATACTTTTGCTGTATGTTTTTAATTGTATAGTTTTTAAAAGTTGTGAGTCACTTTAAGTATCAGTCGTGAGAAGGCTTTTGACAAAGTCCCTCACCAAAGGCTCCTAAATAAGCTCTTCAGCCATGGAATCAGGGGACAGGTCTTGTCCTGGATTGGAACCTGGCTAAACTGTAGGAAACAAAGGGTGGTAATAAATGGACACTTCTCTGGGTGGAAAGAGGTGAGAAGTGGCGTACCCCAAGGTTCAGTTTTAGGACCGTTACTTTTTAATTTATTCATAAACGATCTGGATGTAGATGTAAATTGTGAGGTAGCAAAGTTTGCAGATGACACTAAACTGTTCAGGGTAGTTAAAAATGAAACTGACTGTAAAGAGCTCCAGAAAGATCTCTCGAAATTGAGTGAATGGGCAACAAAGTGGCAAATGCATTTTAACCTAAACAAGTGTAAAGTCATGCACATCGGGAAAAGAACCCCAAATACACCTACCAATTGATGGGGTCAAAGCTTTCCGAGACAGACCAGGAAAGGGATCTTGGGGTTTTGGTGGACAGCTCAATGAAGATGTCAACCCAATGCGCTGCAGCAGTGAAAAAGCAAATTCTATGCTTGGCATGATCAGGAAGGGAATCGAAAATAGGTCGGCAAATGTTGTATTGCCTCTCTACAAATCTATGGTGAGGCCACATCTGGAGTACTGTGTACAATTCTGGTCTCCGCACCTCAAGAAGGATATAACGGAACTGGAAAAGGTACAAAGAAGGGCAACAAATATGATCCAAGGGATGGAGCAGCTCCCTTATGAAATCAGGTTGCAACGCCTTGGTCTTTTCAGCCTTGAAAGACGGCGTTTAAGAGGTGACTTGATCGAAGTGTATAAAATCATGCATGGGATAGAAAAGGTGAACAAAGAAAAATATTTTCTCTGTCACACAACACTAGGACTAGGGGGCACTCCCTAAAGCTCCAAGGTAGGAAAGTTAGGACTAATAAAGGGAAATATTTCTTCACCCAGAGGGTCATTGGGTTATGGAACTCACTTCCAGAGGAGGTTGTGACAGCTGTCAGCCTGGACAGCTTCAAGGCAGGATTAGACAGATTCATGGATACCAAGGGAATCAGTAGCTACTGAAATGGACATCCAAGTGCCACCTCTGTGTTGATGGAGGCAGGCAGGATTTTCCCCGGGTACTGGTTGTGGGGGTCGGGAGCAGGTGAGGGTTTGCCCTCCTTTCTGCTAGAGATCCCTGTGTACAACTAGTGGGCCACTGTGTGACACAGAATGCTGGACTAGATGGGCCGAGGCCCGATTCAGCATGGCTCTTCTTATGTTCTTATGTTCTTATGAGAACCCCCCCCCCAAATAACGCAACTATTATGATAATTATAGTTATTGTTATTATTTTGGGGGCAAAACTCCAAAATGTATCCCAATTACTGGTTTCAAGGAACATTCCAAAATGTAGGTTGCAATTATTCTTGATGCAGCAAACCACACAGATCACTATAGAAAGTAAAATAAAAAAATCATAGAACTTAGACTAAAAGCTATATCCAAAATGTGAATCAAAGGATTGGGGCTTACCCCTTTTGAATCCTCCCCCATACAAACCCAAAGTACCCTTTCATTGGACTACAATTGGTAGTACAATTTTGCAGGTTATACCTATGAAGAATACAAAAGTATTTCCAGAAGTAATGGTACAGAGAGATTCAGTGTTCTCTCTCCGAGAAAGGTACTTTGAAGAGACTTTTCTAGTTTTTCCTTTGGAAAGTATTTTTGAACTAGATTTTTCTATATTACACTTCTTCTTACAATAAACAAGAAAGTTGACTGCTTTCTTGTTGGCTGAGCGCTATTTTGGGTACAGAGGTGTCACATACCGGTGGCTGGCTGCGACAGTGGAATTCCAGTGGTATGTTTTTTCTAACGGTGGTCCATGACTGGCCATATGACCTTGGAGGTGTCTATGGACAATGCCAGCTCTTCAGCTTAGAAATTGAGATGAGCACCAACCTGCAGAGTCAGACACGAGTGGACACATGTCAAGGGAAACCTTTACCTAACTTTTTTCTATACAGAACCTAAAAATGTGCCCAGATATAAGCATATGTCGATCCTTTTTGAAATTCAATGTTCTTTACCTAAAGGCCCATCTAACTCCTTGTTATGTTTTAAGGTAGTGATTTAATTGATAGTTTTATGTTACTGTTATTTGATGTTTGGTTTTTATGTTTTGTAAGACATTGAATTTTGCCATGAATACGCTGAAAACCGCTTTGAGTCCCCCCAGGGGTGAGAAAAGTGGTATACAAATGAAGTAAATAAATAATAAATCTACATGAGCTCCAAAGCCCAAACTTGACCAGAAATCACTCCTGGAAGTCCACAGATGTCTAGGGATTTCTGGTCCTCAACATGTGTTAAACCATGTGCTTTGTTCACCCTAATGTATTCATGAATCTGGCTTATAGATTGATGGTCCACCACTTTGAAGACTAGAGTTTGAATCTCTGCATAGCAATAGAAACAAGTTGGGTGACTTTAGGCATGTCACACTTTCAGCCTCCAAGGAAGGTAAACAAATCTTTTGAATAAATCTTGCCAAGAAAACCTTGCGATAAGTTCATTATCAGGCTGCCGTAAATTGGAAATGTCTTGAAGGCACACAATAACAACAACCGTTCTGGTTTATTGACATTTTACCCATATCCCTAGCAGATTGATCTCAACCCCTAAGGCTGACTTGCAAGGTTTAGGAAAAAAAGTTTCAGTTCCGTTGCTTCATCTGTTGTGGAATTTGTAAAATGATATATTTGACATCCAGGTAAAATCTCTCTCTGGGAAGTGTGTGGGTTTTATGAAAATTCTCAGGATGAATGCCAAAGCCAGCTGTTCAGCTGGAACAAATGAGACCATCATTAACTTATTTATGTAGAGTTGCAATGCAAATACCCTGGTTCTTCATTCAGAGTGGCTTTCAGAGCTTATTGAACATTTCATTATTTTGTTTCCCACCTGTCACAGAAAGAATTCTGTCCACATGCCCTCCAGAAATTGAAGAAGGATTTTGCCCCTGAATTCTTTTGTGGTGGCAAAATAGATGCAAAGTTATCACTAATAGACATGTGGATTTCAACTGAACCTCAAGCCGTTTCTGCTATTTGGAGTTTGGAGGACCCACAGCTCTGTTTTTGCATACCTCCTGAAAATGGGCTGGTGTCCGAATGGATGTTTTCTGTCCATAGCCGGAAAATGTGGCTAGATCTGACCCATTGGTGGCAATGGGAGGGCTTCCCTTCCTGTTGTTTTTAGGGCTATCAGGATGAAAATGGCCACACTTGGAGGACACATTTACTACCGCTGGCCCACCAAGCTTCATAATGTTTAGGTCATCCCCAGATTTTTAGGAGCAAATTTTCTTTCTAGAAATAAGATCTCCTTTAAAAAATCCCCCAAATTCCCACTGGCTCCACCCTGAAACTTCTCCAGGAGCAGCAGCAGGGCACCATTCCTTCCTGCCAAATGTCAAAGATGCACTTTCACATCCTACAGCCCACTATTACACTTTCTTTACTAATAAAAAAACAACAGCGTTTGCATTACTTGTCCTCACAACATACTGTAAGAGACCAGCAGCTCACCATTCACAAGCATTTTCCTTATACTGATATAATTTAAAGCGTGTCTGTCTTTGCCCAAGCATTTCAGGACTAGTGAAATTAGAACATCCTTTTAAAAAATAAATCTGTACATGTATGGGATTTATTTGGTTTGAGTTAAATTGTATTGAAAGCGAATTTATTCATTTTATCTTACAATAAGATCTGGCGATCTGGAGCAGATCAAAAATATTTAAATAACTAAATACACTAGATTGTCTACTTGATCAATGAAGTGGTAGAAAGTGACTGGGTATTGGGATGGTGATTTTAAAAAGGGACAGGTTCACTGTATATAGCCTTGCTTTTCCCTCTTGCATAAGAGTAACAATGATAATCAACAACTGGCCAAAGATAATACGGAGTGTACTAGAAAGGAAAATATGCTATCCGTATGTGATTTTGTGTTGGAATCTAATGAAATATTACATTATGAAACAGTATGAAGCAACAGTGTGAAGGAATTGCCCATTTCCCTTTTCTTAATGCATTCGTAAAGAGGATAGCTCTCTGACCACCTAATTACCAGTAAAATGAATGGGGTACAGTTTGATGCTTTGCAAATGCTTTCTAGCAATTATTCATATCGTTTACATGGGATTGGCTAGGTGTATTTTTCCTTTCCCTTCCTTGCATTTTCATCCTAATCTTCCTCTAAGGTAGTGGTGGGTATCTGCAGTTTGCTTAGCCCTGAGGTGCACAAGAAACATGTTGACATGTAGGAAAGCTGACAGAAGGGTTTGAAAATTTACAGTAATAATTTGCTACTCCACCACCAAAGACAGAAACAGTGCTCTATGTTGTGATATTTGATATGGAGTTATTTACGCATATCAATTTCTGCATGGTATAAATGTGACATATATTTTTTATATTCTTGAAGAAAGCTGTTAGATATGGGTGGTAGATCCTGAGAAGTGACTTTGAAAAACTCCATCTATCATATGCTGCGGTTCTCAGAGTGCTGAATCAAAACATTTTCCAGGCACAAAGTCCTGATGTAATGGAGTCTTACAAATGATACAATGATATAGCACTGGAAACATTTTATCTGAAAGGCATTTGACTTCAGAGATGGTTATAAACCTGGGCATCCAAGATTATAATCGTCAGATAAACTTGTTCAAAAAGAAATAATAGACTGCTCGGTCTCTTTGTAAATCTGTCAAGGATGAAAAGAAAATTTGTAGTTCTGACTTGATGTTGAGAAATATCTATTTTTAACATATTGAGTAGTGCAGTCTAGAGGAATGCTCTTGCTGCTGGGGAACATTAAAAGGAGTGGTGGATCTCATGAAGCTTTTCCTTGATTTGAGTCTTCTGGAAGGAGGCTGATAGCCATGCAGTGGATGGCTTTCACATTTCTCTCACAGTTAGCAGAAACTTCCCATTGCACATATTGGGGGGAGGGGGAGAGCAATGCCAGCTAGCTTGTACAGTCTATCAACAGGTGTAGGTTTGAGACATTATGTGATTATTCTAAATGTTTTGTCCAGTGCTATGTTCACCTGATTCGTGTGAACAGGCTTATGCCAAACAGGGCAGGCATACTCAACAGTTGAGTAAGACAAGGCCAGGGCTGATGTACTTATTGTACCCAAGCCCTGCCACTTATTGCCTTTATGTCCTCCTGTTTGACACTGTGTTTATATTGTATTATTTTGTTAGTATATGGCCCCTATGTTTTATTGCACTCTAGATGTGCTTTTGACTGTGTTTTTAATGCTGTTTTATTCCACTGTTTTGCAAATGTGTTGTGAGCCGCCCTGAGCCTCCGGGGAAGGGCGGGCTACTAAGTGTGAATAAATAAATAAATAAATAAATAAATAAATAAATAATTATGGGTCTGCTCTCCATGCACTGCCATTAAGTTTCTGCAGAATGTTATTTTGTGCAGCTACCTTGTGCTTGGTGTTCAAGTAGTGTTTCCAAAATATTAGTGTTTGATCTAATGGGACACTGAGATATTTAGGATGGAAAAAGTGTTCAAGCTCTTGGTCTTCCCAGGTAACTTTCAATTTCTCATTAGCTTTGTGGTTGCATAGGTGGAAAGCACACACTTGTGTCTTGGCAGGGTTCGGCTTCAGGTAGTTATCTTTGTATAACCTCAACTTACCTAATGAGACTTGTTATTTTTTTCATTCATGCTAGAGAGCCTCCAACACAATTGTGTTGGAGGTTCTCTAGCATGAATGAAAAAAATAACAACACCTACTCGTGCAAACTCACTACAAAGTTGTCTTCAAGTTGTGTTGAAACAGTTTTTTTTTTAATGGGCAAAACCCATTTTGGGGTAGCTTAACATGCATTCAGCAAGGTTTCAAAAATGTTTCCAGCCATGCAAAGATGTGAAGCTCTTTCTGCAGTACCTATGGGCATGTTGTGGATGTTCTTTCTCTCTGCAGCTGTTGTCTTCTTCCAATCTGCTGCCATTGCCACTTCCAGAGAAACTCTGGCTGCAAAGCTAAATGTTTCCACTTTCTCCTCTTAATTTCCTCTAAAAAATCAAATTAAGTAACTGCGCAGCTCTGTTGTTGTACTTAGCTGATGACATGAATTTCTCCCATTAATTAAACATTTCCATTCCTTGCAAAGCAAGTTCATTTTGCAGATCTTCCCACTAATGCATAGTTTCACATCACTAAAAAGGGTTGAAAGTCAAAAGTACATCTCCCCCTTGCAGAATATACAAAATAGGAAAAGACATTATGCTTATGTTTTAATTAATATTTAAAGTGCTTGTAGGGACAGTGCTTCAGTATTTTGTAAACCCAGAAGTATAGAGGTCTGCAGTCCAAACCTGTAAGAGAGCAAAAGGTCAGTTTTGTAAGATTATGGACTATTAGAGTTCTATAATTCTCACAGGGGACCCCCCATTGGTGCAGTGGGTTAAAGCACCTTGCTGCTGAACTTGCTGACCAAAAGGTCGCTGGTTTGAATCCGAGGAGTGGTGTGAGCCCCTGTTGTTAACCCCAGATTCTGCCAACCTAGCAGTTTGAAAACATGCATGGTGGGAAGGTAACAGTGCTCCATGTAGCCATGCTGGCCACACGACCTTGGAGGTGTCTATGGACAATGCTAGCTTTGGCTTAGAAATGGAGATGAGCACCAACCCTCAGAGTCGGACACAACTGGACTTCATGTCAAGGGAAACCTTTACCTTAATTCTCACAGGAAAAAAGGAGAATTGTGAGGAATTATTTCTCTGTAGTTGTAGTAAGCTCAATAGACCTTAGGCTTTCTTTAAGGCTTACCACCCCTTCAGATAGGTTTTTTCCTAGTTCTAGCATGCTACCAGCACGCTGCCAGGATGGAGTCTGCCAGAGCCCATCATATGATACAGTTCTATTTCCAATGGGGCTCTGCTAGGCTCCACTCCAGCAAAGTGCCAGCAGCATGCTAAAAGGGAGCCCCAATGAGATGAGTGACTAGCCATCTCCTCCTTGAAGAAGTTGGGGACAGCACAGGAGGAAGCCAGGGATAACAGGGAAATATTGTGGGATGGAAGCCCATGACCAATCTTGATAAGGGGACAAAGCTGGGTGCTTCCCCATGGTTTCCCACACTGTCTCCCAACTTCTGGACCTTCATGTGATGAGATTCTTGGTGCATTAAGAAGCTAGGAAGTCATAGTCTAGTCTCAAGCAAGATAGGTTAGTGAAGGCTGAACCTGTTTGAGGAGCCTTGTATGATAATGTCCTCCGGCAGTATAGGAACACAGCATCCCTCACTTTCTTTGAAATCCAAAAGATGTGTTCACTGATAGTGAAGATATTTCATTATTAAGATTTGGCACCATTTATGTCTCTTCTCCATTATAATACTCAGCTGTTTTCCTCACATTGCTATTATTTGTGGATATAATAGTTATGTCTTCCTTGCTTTTCTACTTCATGACTAAAATGTTGGAAGCTCTAGAAATAATGATCTATAAGTAACAACTGCTTCTGTTTCTTAACAGAATATATATATATATATATATATATATATATATATATATGCATGTAAGAGGCTAGTTCATATATTATATATTTTAAATTTACCATATTGCATTACTTGGTGGGAAATGTATGATTGTTGTATTTTTCATTGTTTTAGATGGATTATAAATGAAACAACATTTACACAAAACCTTCATCAAATCCTTAGATGTGAAATTTCTCCAGATATTAAAATAACTCTCCTCTTGGCACCCGAACATCTGTTCATACCATGCATTGTTTGTTTTGTTCCTGTTTCTGCTTCAGTAGCCAACTAAAGACCAATATTTGATTTATAGAACTCATCATGGCTATCACTCCCCAAATTTTCTACCAACTGCTTTTATAAGAACACTAAAAGTTGCATGTGACTCCAGGTTTATTCCCCATTTTCTGCAAGTGCTGAAAATATGATTATTTTTATTGTCCCAAAGCTCTGCTTAGTAAGATGAAAAACAGTGCTTTTGGAATGTGATGATGCTATCAGATATAGCAGCGAGCCTATTAATAGTTTAACAATATTGCAACTTGCATAAACAAACATCTCGGAGGTTGTTTAAATGAGAAATCATCATGATCAAATATAATTCTTCAATTTATTCAGATTTTATGTGTGAAATGGAAAGGCAATTAGTACTCGTTGATAGGGTCTTTTAAAACATGTATATTCAATGAATTTTTAGAGTTATCAAGTTAAAAATAGCAGCCTAAAAAAGATGAAGCTCTGGTGAAATCACTACCCAATGAAAGCTCAATTCTTTTCTTTTAAATCTCCTTTTATTTCTCACTCCTTTCCTGCCCTTTGTTTTTAATGCATACACAATGTCTCTGCACCTATTCTATTGCACAGAAGGTTCTCTCCCTAAGGAGTGATGCAAGTAATGATCTTTGAACTGAAGAAGATTTTCTAAATGTGAAAAGGCAGTGGTTGGGTTGAGGGGAAGAGACCTTTGTATGGATGGCTGAACCTAGAAAGAAAATCTAGATTTTTCCTCTAACAATAAGAGTCAAAATTCAGTTAGGCAGCACAATTTCATAACAAAAGCCCAGCAAACTGCAAAGTGCTGCATGGCTTTCGTCCTGACTTTCTTTGTCAGCTTTTTGCATTGTTGGTCAATTTTCTGTCCTGCTGTGGTCAGTGTTTTACAAATGGTCTAGTAAAATCTCATGACTGGCATTCTGCCGTTTTAAAAACCATCTCCATTGCTACAGTAAAGAATCTGAATCTCTAAATCAGCTGTGATAGCTGTTGAATTCTTTTATTATTAATATGATGCATGTGATGACAGAAAAGGAAGAATATTGAACAGTAATTAGACGCTGGTAAAATGCTACAGGAGCAAACTGGAAAAGGTCAGTTTCCAAGCAAGAAGCGTTTCACAGATACTGTCTTAATTTTTCTTTTCCTTCTCCTTGTGTCTTAATCAGTGTTGTTATGGCAATGTTATGTTGTATATCTATATATCTATAGAGCACTAGTTGAGAATATGCTCTCTTTTGTTTCAAACCCTGAGGAGAAGCTCTAATTTTGTGAAAACCCCACTGCTATATCAAATGTTTGTGCTAACCTTTTAGATTTGTTGTTACTGTTTGGTTTTAATGGAGAAGTGTGAAGGCAAATGTTCAGTATAGTGTGAAACACAGAAAAAGCAATGTATGTAGCCTCTAAATCCAGCATTTAAACTTATATATACACACAGTATATATATATATATATATATATATATATATATATGTGTGTGTGTGTGTGTGTGTGTGTGTGTGTGTGTGTATCTGTTTAGACTGGTGTGAAAGAAATTATAAAAGCTGAAGAAAACAGTACATTCCCATTTACTTACTTGTGGAAGAAAAGTGTAATAATGGCTGTAGGCAACTTTCTCAAACTTATTTCCCCTAAGAAAGAACGACTATCATGTAAATTAAATTGCTGTCAGATAGGCTTTTAAGCTAATGGACAGAGCTTGTAAAGTTTGTTATGAATTGGACAGTTAAGGACACAAATGTATTAAACTAACAAACCCAAATGTAATAGTTAATCTGATGTTTTTTGTGAGTGTTTCTATGGAATATAAAGTTAAAATGTTGAAGTATTATAAAAGCAGTAAGGTAGTATGCGTAATTCAATATGAAGTAACATTTCATTAATTAGTAACATTAGTCCCCTTTGCATGAATGCCCAGCCCTAATTTACTGATGTTGTATTTAACACTTTACTCTCAGCCCTGGCCCTATAGTTTGCTTTTTGCACAAGTCCATGTTTGCCCTCTCTAATCTGGTCATGCTCACCATATTCCTGGTTTCTGATTGTTGAGGTTGGTTTGATACACTTTTATGGTGTTATTATACTCTGCTGTTTTTAATTGTTTTAATTAGATTGTTTAGGATATGTTTTTATGTTATTAACTGTTTTAGCTGGTAAATTTTGTTGTATACTCTGGGCTTGGTCCCCATGTAAACCACCCCAAGTCCCTAATGATAATTTATCATCATTATTATTTAAATAGGTACATATATGGCTATGTTTTCCTTGTGCACATGGTTTTCTTTAGAAAGATTTATATGCTTTCCAGTATGGTGTGCAGCTGGACTTTGGATAGAAAATGACTTTTCATAAAGACTTGAAGACTTACTGGTTAGGGTTTTCATCTTTGTTAAGAGGAAGGCAAAACCTTGGGCAAGTGATACCTCGGTTTTATGGCTCCATCACATGTGAAAAAAGAGACAATACATTTGGAATAAGTACTATACTTTTAAAAAATCCAGCCAGCATTGCATAATACCAACAGATTACTTGACAAGGTGTGTTGCCACCCTGTCCATGCCTCCATCATAAGGCAGAAAGAGCAGCAATGTGCATTGCCCTGTCATCCTTTCCCCCATAATAATAAACTAATAATAATAAACTAATGGGTTAGCTTTTAAAGTAATGTTCTTAAGCTCCAGTTAAGTGCAAAATCCCCAAAGGACTGGAAATCAGGTGTGAAGATGGGGTGGCCAAGCTGCAATGAAAGCAAGAACTGTGCAGGCCAAGTATAAATCTTTCCAGCGCTGAAGACTGACAGGCATTCATTGCTTTTAAAATCATATTTCACAATGTCTAGCTCCATCTGGAACATTATATGAAATATGGTGATGTATGCACCTGAAAATACTGTTAGGTATTGAAATGTTCTGTGTCCCAGGAAAATGCGGTGAGCCATCTAAAAGAAGATCAGAAAAAAATGTTTAGTAGTATGAACTAGTGGTATAGCTGACTGATGGAATAGGGCAAGGCTTGGATCTTTGTTCAGCCATGGAAACCCACTGGGCACACTCTCTCGGCATTACAGGAAGGCAAGAGCAAAATGGAAAGACAATGCTGTTTTTGATGTTTGTTTTTCATCCTTGTTAATATGGAAGGCAAAACCTTAGTCAAGTGATACCTCGATCTTATGACCTCATCACATATGAAAAAAGTAAGCATCCTAGGCTGCTTCTGCCCCAATTCACTCACACAGTCCCACACTGCCCATCAGGTGATGTAGGTTGACTTCCGGTGGAACTCTGTGAGTGAACTGGGGTGGCAGTGTGGTAGGATGCTGCACAGCTAACACGGTAGCCTTCCCCATGTTCCATTAGAAATGATGGGGCTATTGAGGGATTAAGCTGCTTCCCCAGAAGTGATTGGGAAGTGTCAGCTGCCAGCCAGGGTGCTGGAATTGCCCCGTTGCTGCCCTGATTCACCACAGAGGCGGGTGAATCACAAAGCTGGACCTCATCTGTGAGGAGGTTCTTTGTGGCAAACTTCCTCTGAATACATCTTGATATATCTATGGTATGATGCAATAAGTTGGCATTGACTTGAAGGCATAGGACTAGCACAAAAAGATGATTTAGAAGTTTAGAAAAATGGGCAAATATACACATTGTTGTGCAATCCTAGTACACAATCTGCATTGACGTTTTGTCATTTTGTCTAGTCCAAAAGGAAAAATAAAAAGAAACATTCACACCATAGATGGGCAACTATGACCCTGATGTTTTAGGACCAGAATTCCCATAATCTCTCACTGGTGGATATGCTGGTTACTGCTGATGGAAATTTTTGTCCACATAACCTGAAAATGCACAATTATTCACCACTGATCTACAGAATGATAATTTTGGTTGAATTCATGCTCGTTTCTTATTCTGAAGAAATCCTGACTTCTTAATTGGGCTGAAACACAGCAAATGATGGCTTTTTTGGAATTTAGTCAAGGAGTCTAAATTTTTAATTTCTTTTCTTGGGATATTTCATCTTTAAATCATTTGCATAACCACTGAATATTGTGTTGTCTGCTTTCCTTTGTAGTCCCTTTGTTTTACATTTTAATGATTATTTTCACCGGATTGGGGTGACAATAAAACCTTTTACAACATGAAGATGCATGTTAAAACTACAGCTGCTGTTGTCTGTAACTTGGGATGCGAGGAGGATGGCCTCATTTAGAATTAAATCAAAATGTTGTTATTTATTAGAGCATTTGACTTCTCAAGACCTTGGGATTTGTGATGTAAATCTTTGCTCTCTAATACAACGTATTGATACATAATACAAAATACTGCTATATTTTCTTTTAAAATATTCAAAGAAATCTTATTCGTATCTTATTTGGTCACATTTTTCAGTGCTTGAAACATGTACAGTACATTGGAATGTCTTTCATAAGACTGGCTTTCGGTAACTCATATTTTAGGACAAATTTCTTTTAGGAAGTATTTTGCAGCGAATGCTTTTTAAATTTGAATTTCCAGGTCAGAAAAATCATGCACAATGTGTTCTCTTATCAATGCCATTTTAAAGGCCACAGCTGCAAGGGTCCATGTTCTCAAAACATTACAACACAGTTGTTTAGTTTTCAAAAGGGAAATAAAAACCAAAGGAAAACAGTGGGCTACAACATAGTGACAAAATCAGTTTCCACAGGGCCACATTTTAAATTATTCAAGTTAAATCTTTTGACTCAGGTGGCAATTTGGGATCGTGGCAGAGCAGCCCTTTGTTGGCTGCTTGCTACTGGCCATTCACTCTGCCATCTCCTCCCAACACTGTGATTCTGCCTTGCTCTGACAATTTCCATTCCTAAGATGGCCAGTGACTTCCAAATCAGTAACACTGTGATTCTGGACTTTAGTCAGAAATTCAGAGAAACTATTTGAGATGCTAAATACTGAATCAACACTTTGGATAGCATCCTTAAAGTTTGGAGCAATTGCTGAAATGGGCCACCATTTCCACTACTTCTTTCTCAAAGTACCATGGGGCATCATAGGGCATGATGAGCCTGAGGAAACATTAGGAGTGCCTGCACTACCATATGTTTGCTGTAGTAACATCAGGAAATATTAATTCAAGCAAAGGTTCTCAGTGCCTAAGATCCTGTGAGTATACTAAAAAGGTCTAACTGCATTGGTGAAGATGCTGACCAGTGCACCAGGAACAGAGTAGCAATAGGTCATAGCCACAGCGGCAACAAAAGTAGGGCGGGTAGTTGAGATTTGACTTAGGTAGTTGCTGCTATTGCCACTAGGTAACACCCAAGCAGCCTATTTCTGCACAATCTAGCTTCTGAGTTGTCCTTGAAGCCAGATAGCATTAGGGACCTCTTCATATGAGGATTTTTCAGCCCCATTCTTACATTTGTCGATGGGGCCTGGATGGGGCCTGCTAAGCATCATCAGATGACACTGGCTTGGTCCCACCCACATTTCTCCTGAAGTGGAGGGGAAGTATCGCAAGATGCTTCCTCCTTCACCACAGAGAGGAAAGTGCTTTTCCTCTCCACTTCCTCATATTATGGGGGAAAGGGTGACAGGGCAATGCACATTGCTGCCCTTTCTGCCTTATGATGGAGACATGGACAGGGTGGCAACACACCTTGTCAAGTCTGCACCATATGAGTCCACAAGCTGCCCCACATGTCTTCCTTTTTGCCAGTGACTGCTGGTGAAACAGCATGGCCGCAGGGGCCAATGTGAAGAAATCCTAGGTTATCCATGTAGCTAGTAGCACTAGGTAGTCTAGGGGGTTCTGAGGTTCTCAGGCTATCTTGCCTGCTACCCTACAGTCTCATTGGTGCCTTTTCTCAGAAGAAGCTATTGTGGGAGTGTGTGAGATGTTTCACTTGTAGGGTGAAGTGAGGAGGAGGAGTCTGAAAGCAAGAAGAAGGAACTAGGATGTCTTAGTTTGTATGTGAAACTTGGAGGAAGAGGCCAGACGTGGCAAAGTGAGTTGCAGCTAGGCCTGTCTCAGGTGGCACATTGCCTTCTGCTAGCCCTGACCAGTGCAGGCCCCCTTTCATAATTTGAGAAACAAGGAATGTGGATTCTAATGTTTGTATACTATGTATAAGCCCTGAAATAAAAATGATAAAACAATATAATAATATCCCAGTAACAGGCAGCAAGGCAAAGGCAGTATTGTTATCATGGTTGGAAAAAAGATGTGGGAATTGATACCTTATGAAACAATCCATTAAAAGCCTTGAAAAACAGGTAGCGCATTGCATCATTTGGGAGTCACCACTGAGATGACATTTTCTCATCCACATGGAGAAAAGTCATTCTTCAGATAGACAGATCTTAGTTTGACACTAATATTCAAAACCACCAGCCTTGAATGAACGCCGAAAGCAAATTGGTGGGAAGTGAAGTTCTTTCAGTACTGACAGCTGTGGTCATAGTGTCTAGTACTGTTTGCTACTTTCTGAACCAGTTGTCATTTTGAAAAGCTCTTTCAAAATGACAACGGGTGTCTTTGTTCTCTAGGGATCAGAGTAAGAGAACAGCATGCTGATGTTATTTGTGTTGCTAACACTCTGGCTTTGCAACTCACCAATTGCTGCTAGTCCACATTACTTGGTAGTGGTCAGCAGAGGACTTCAACAAATATTACTCAGGATCAGCTGTAGTAGTTGCAAACTAATGAAAGAAATGAGATTTTCATTTAAACGTTTTCCCTGGTTTCTTTCCAGGTTTACTATCAGATAACTATTACTTCCAGAGAGATCTCCTATAGAAGTATCAATTGACTATATCTCCTCACCACACTAGAGAAAAAATCCACTTAAAATCCTGTTTCTGCCTCCTGCAGAATTCTGAGATTTGTAGTTTACGGAGGAGCTTTTAACAGCCTCACTAAACTACAAATCCCAGAATTCTGCAGGAGACAGAAACCAGATTTTAAGGGGATTTTTTTCTAGTGTGATGAAGTGATGTATGTTTTATGTGTATCATTATATTGAATACTTGCCAATATGTAAGTCGCCTTGAGTCCCCTTTGGGGTTGAGAAAGGCAGGGTATAAATAGGATAAATAAATCAACCAATAAATAAATATGAGAGCAGAAAGGTATTTTTTGTTAGCCTATAATATCTCGTTTGGTTTGGCAAGTATCTAACTGATTTGACTTAGGTAGTTGACTGGACAGAGAAGAAGGGACTATTTCAATGCCACCAGTTCATATTAGTCTTCTGAAATGTACTGGGGGTGTTCAAATGAGTTATTTCCACTTAAAACCAGTAGAAACTGGGATGCTCTTGTCATAACTGATTTAATGATCATGGACAAAATTTTCAAACTAAATTTCACAGTACTTTTCCTCTTCACATCAGCAAAAATGGAATGAACACACACACACAAACTGAGGTACAGTACTAGAGAGCAAAGAAGGTGGAAGCCATAGATAATAGGAAACACCATAGAAGAACTAAACAACAAAAAAAAATACTTCAAGCACTAAACTCTTGTTTTTGTAGTTTTAAAATATAACACACAATCCTTTCTGAATCCCTGCGAAATATAACCCACTGCTGGAATGAATTGCAATTGCCCTCTGAAATGGCCTTGTTAACTATAGTGACCCTGAGTTCAAAGATGTAATGTTCGAGGAGATTGAAATGTTCCCAGACTGGTGTCAGTCTAGTTCTGTTCCAAAAGCCTGATTACTGTCTATTTATTCTTGTACACAGTGACTTTCCTGTTGGGCTAATGAAAACTCCTGAAGGGCATTGCTGGCAAGTTATAGGAGACATTACATTAGTGAATAGTTTGGCAAATGATACAATGGCTGATGGTGCTTCTGCTCAAATAGCATGAGAGAAATGACACCCGTGACGTTATTGACAAACTGGTGGGGTGGTGGTAAGTAGTGGTTATGGAATAATTTGAAACTGAGAGCAAAGAATAGTCTCATCTCCAGGCTTGCTTGAGAATATAATTATGTTTTCAATAAGCTGAAAGTTACTGGAGAAGCGTATTCTTCTGTTAAATGCTATCAGCAATGTGTGCCTCAAGTACATTTGCAATAATGAGCACTAAGCTTGGATTCAGGTGGCAGATAATTATGAGGGACAGAATGCTAAGTGCCTGCTTAACCTCCGGTAATTAACTAGGCTGAAGGAAAGCCAAGCTTAGACACCCTGCGTGGCACACACTCATATATGAGGATCTCCAGAAGGTGGTGAGTGCAATGCCATGTTGGAGGCAGATATAGTAGGACAGACCTTTTCTGTTACATTGTTAGAGAAAGGTCAATAGAGCTCTTTGTTATTGGCAAAATTTATTCTCACATTTCCTCCAGTATTCGAATTGGATTCAGTTTGGTAACAACCACTCCTTTGGTTCCACTGAAAACTGTCACTCAAGTTTGCAATTAGGGAAACTTTTTGAGGAATAGTAGTTAAACAATGAGGCTAACATTTGAGTAACTATATCTAGGATAACACTGAAAGATTGCTATTCTATGAATATCTTATGAAAGTAAGTTTCTCTGAACATAGAAAAACTATTTTGAGTCAACACACAAGATTAGTTTTGTGACTTATTTTCAAAGCTGGCAAACGTTAGCAGTTTTTCCAATTCTCATATAATTTTATTACAACTTGGGTGAATATCAAGATTTAAAGTTGCATGTTTTTGTTTATTTCTTAACTTCTCTACTCCTTGGCATTTATCATGAAAGATGCTGGCAGCATTTATTTATAAAAAGGCAGCTCTGTATTCCATATAGAATAAGCTATTAGACTTCACTCTTGAATCACATTGATAGACAAGACAATCATACTTAATCTGTTTATTTCTTCTGGAGTCTAAATCCTGCTGAAATTGGAAATTGTGACAATAAATATACAATATTTTCAATAACTAAATGTCACTAGTTCACACAAGTACAATCTAAAATTAGATATAAATGCTTCAAGTTACTTTTTTACTTTAAAAATAAGAAAGAAATTATAAGAACTAAGGAAGAACAGTATTTGGAATGTAAGAAGCATGTGTCCATGGCTTCATGGTAAAAATAAAGTGACCTCGACTGTTTAGCTGCTACAGGAAGTGCAGATGACATATGTCTGGATTCACAGTACTGAATCCATCTGTAAATGTGATTCAAGAGGAAACGGATTTACTACATAGCTTCCAGGGAGTGATCCTGGATTTTCAAAGAAGTGGATAGCTGAGTTGGGTGGATCTGGCCTGATCTACTGTCCACACTTCCAACAGAGCCACCACATCAAAGTATCTAGTCAAGTGACCATGGGCCTCATCATACTTACCTTCTGCTCCAACTGGAAGAGGAATGGGCATGCCGCCCATCACACAACGTAGTGAACCTTCCTGTGGAGGCTTTTCCTTGAAGTGAAGTGGAAGTGTTGTTTGTTGCTTCATTCTCAACATGGAGAGGCTTCCCATGTTGTCCTGGTTCCAATGGAGTGAACACACTACTTGTTATGTATCATGTCCCACAGTTAATGGTGGTTGGTGGTGGCAGACCTAGCAGCTGGTGATTGAAGTGTTAATGTAAGTCTTAATTCTAAGGGGCTGAGTAATTTGTAAGTAACAGTTTACAGGTAAAAGCAATTAAGGGTGGAGGCATGCAAGGGATAGGTTGCACCTGGGTGTTCCTGGATTTAAGGAGCTAGCGTTTGCACTGATCTTTGGGAGAAAAGTATTTGTCTTATCTTAGTGGTAGATGCTGCTGGTTTTCCCCCAGGTTTGTGGATTTTTGGTGTCCTTACCTGTCTCCTAAACTCTTGAAACCCTGGAAACTTGAATCTTTGGACTGGCTTTTGATGACGGTATAGACTCTTGATCCCTGGATTTTGCTCATTGAATTCTCGACATTTGAGTACTGGACTGGACCCTTTGACTATGGTGTAGCGTTTGCTATCAGTTTTTGTTTTATATTATATGGCTGAGTGCTATCTTGATGTTTTATATTTTGGACTATTAAAACAGCCAGAAAGTAAGTGCTACTTTAATTAAACTGTTCGATGCAAAGTGGGTGTTTGTTTGATTCACCTTGGCCTGAATACCAACAGAGCCCTAGAATCGTGACACTACTGCACCACCTGGACAATGCTTTTCCCATGTGTGGGGCATAGCCCTGCTGTGAGGCAGCGTGAGATAGATTCACCCCAGCGGTTCCTCATTTCTGCAGCAAAGTGGGACACTTCACCTGGCTAATATGAAGTCCCAAGGAAATGTGAAATTACAAGCTTATGGCTGGAGATAAAATGGTGGTTATAAAGTGCTCTTGGCCCAGCCAGCCATGTGGATGGCAAAAGGGATCATCCTGGGCTCCATTGGGACAGCTTTGGAGTGGTCTACCTTAGCTTGTTCGGGTAAATGTGGACATGGCCTGCACTGTGCTCCAAACTACTTCCAAAATAGGAGATGCACACATGCCCAGACAACTATGATTCCAAGATACATGTCTACTTTTTGGCTACAGGCTTGCTTTTATTTTACAATGTTTCTATGTTTCTATAATTTGTGTAAGAATCCTATGGAGAGAGAAGAGTCAAAACAATATTTTTGGAGGGTGGGGTTCAGCAGCAATTAAATAATTTCAGTATTGGTTTTCAAGTTTTAAATATCAAGTGCATTATAATAAAATCTTTTGTTTCCAAGGGGGCTTAAAGTAGCCTGTTATCATGGTGTTACAGTGAAGTTGTGAGCTATGCTGGTGGTGGCATAATAGCCACCTGTAGGGCCTCCCATGCCAGACAGGTCACAACCGAAGGGTCTGACAAAGAGTGTCAAAGGGCAGGATGGGCTCTCTAGCCTTTTGGCAACCATCCTAGGAGAAGGAAAACTCTGATTTCAAAGCCGGGCAGATGGTGCTTGTTTAACCCTGTAAGGTCAACCACCTAAGAGAAGGCAACTCGAACCAAACCTACGACCTGAGGACCTCGCTGCCACCGTCCCAGCTTGCTAGGCCCTGGCAGACAAACCTTTGGTTTAAAGGGTGAGGCCAGTTCTGTGCACACTGCGTTCCACCAGTAAAATCCATTGCACAGGCTCGAAGGACACATCCAACCTCCGAATCATCGGCACACTTCTAGAAAGCATGGGATGAATCCTTCCTGAATCTTCATTCACAAAGAAAAGCCAAGAGAGACAGTGAGCAAGTTGATGCTGTGGTATCACAATTCAGTGATTTGTTGTATTGCTCCAGAAACTTCCTCTAGTACCAGCTCATCCAAACCCCTATTCTTTCTTCTAAATATAGCAGCTGCTTTTCCTTGGTGGTCCCCCATCCAAGTACTAATAAAATTAGACAGAATTTGATGCCTTTAAGGTATTGAGTCATATTGCCAAACTTTCTCTCTGTGTTGGACACAAAGACTGGCTGTCCCAGGAAGATAAACCCAGTTGTGCAGTGGATAGATGTCTCAATTTCTATCCCCAGCATTGTTGGATTGTCTGCACCCTTCACTACACTACAAATGGTTGTGGGGGAATGACTGCATGATGATACTAACCCAGGGAGATGTGGGGTTGTCCTGAACCCATTGAACTGAGGCTCCACCACCTGTGCACTCTATCCTTGTCTTTCTCAGAACATGTACATCACTCAGTAAGAAAGATTTCCTCTCCCCAATATTTTTTCTGTGGTTTTTTTTGAAATGCCAAGAAGTCTGCGTGGAAGGAAAGTGGGGAATGGCTGGAAGAGGTAATGCCAACCAGGATATTCTGCTGGCTGTGTTGGGTGTGCATCTGCAGCAACAGTAGGAGCAGAATGAATCTATGGAGCCTGGCTCAGGCAAGGGAGCAGGTGAGGACCACTGGAGCCACCAGGCAAGCATGAATTCAATCCCCCCAAAGCCTCAGTGTCATCTCCTGTGACGATGCCACATGGTGGGATCTGCATTTCCCACCCCTCCCTCAGTGAGGCCATTGAGTTAATGGCAACAAGGACCAGAATTGAAATCAAGAAGTTGAAGTGTCTGTGAAATAGATGTGACTGATCCAGGTGTGTGTTAAGGAGCAGCAAGGGATGGATAAATCAGTGGATAATGCTTTAACTCTGGCAGGCCATGTTGGCTGGGTGCAGTAATTACTTCAACCACTGAAGAGTTCATATTAGCTTGGTGGCATTAAATGACTGTTGGAAGTCAGGTGTTCATTTATACTGCCACTTTTTCTAGGTATCGCCTGCTATTTATATTTCAGGTATTACTTGTTATTTAAATTTAACTTATCACAGGATGACTGAAAGAAGACATTCTGGAACCAATAAGTATTCCTGCATCTCTGAGGAAAAATGTTTGCTTTATTCTTTCTTATCTTTCAATGGTAATAAAAGAGAGAGGCAGAATCAAATCAATCATGTATATGAGCATTAGAGGAACTACAAAATCTCAAATATCCAAGGCTTCCAGGGAGTAAAAATAGTTTCAGGGAAGTAACCTTTCACTGTTGCTGAAGTCTAAATATCAAAGTTCTCTATGTTCTTTTATCGGATCTAAGGGCTTATGATGGTTATGACCAAGCTGGAAAAAGTTACTTTTATGGTTTACAACTTTCAGTATCCCTTTGCCACTATGGCATCTGATATTTTTGGAATTTGTCATCTGGAAATGGTGTAGTTGCTTTTTAGCATTTAGGGCAAATGTAATACAATAGAACAGAAATGACTTTAATCCCCCCACTGTAATGGCCACTCATATAGTACAGGAGTAAAGGTGGTACTTTAGTAATCTTGTTGCTAACTGAAGAGTCAGATGGAAGTAACTGCACTCCATAGGTCCTATTGCTTGAGCGCTATTGTTGAATTCAAGTTATTGCTTACATTTTCTTGCCTTGGAAACTAAGACCACAGAAGAGGATGCAAAAGAAGAAAAATCCGAAGGTCCTGTTTTGTGGTATCAGTCCTAATGAATTGGTACTTTTCTTGTGCCTTCGGTAGGTTCCTTTTAAAACTGTTATGATGAATGCATAGGAGCACTTTCTCACCTTTCTCCAAGGGTCTGAGAATTAGAATCTTTTACTAAGGAATGTGGATATAAATTTAGGAAACACTTATCACAAAGCCTGCCCCCAAACGAGTCACCCTAAAAGTGCTGCTGTACATGATCCCTTCCAGCATGGTACCATATTAGTGTGCTTCCTGATATTTTGACCTGTTGCAGCTGTTGGGTGTATTTGAAAGCGTCGTAGGGGACATTTACACTTTGTGTAGGACAGTGGTAGACAACTGTGGAAGCCACTCCAACAAATCTTCAACCATCACACTGTACCCCCTGTAAAAATGAAATAAAATAAAATAACACGTTGCTCTCAAATGCTGCCAAAAACCTCCCAGAGCAGTGGTTCTCAACCTGTGGGTCTCAGATGTTTTGGCCTTCAGCTCCCAGAAATCCTAACAGCTGGTAAACTGGCTGGGATTTCTGGAAGTTGTAGGCCAAAACACCTGGGAACCAACAGGTTGAGAACTACTGTTCTAGAGACACTGGGGCATTTTTGATACCCCCCCCAATTTAGGCCCTATAGTACAGGATTTTCCCCATTTTTATTCTAAAGGGAACGCAATAGTAACCTTAAGGCAATCACATATGGTACACAGGTTTCAATGGCTCACACCTTTTATGATGTGTTTTGAACCAAATGAACAGTAAGAAGAGTTACACAATATATGTAAGTAAATGATGCAGTGGGATAGGAGGGGGTTATTAATCAGACCTTGCTGAGTTTACAGGAATCTTCAGTCCCTTTATGTACACCCTGCCTTTCCACAAGGTTGAGACTCAAGGTGGATTGTAAAAAGACAGAATGTAATAAAAGTAGTCACTGCCAGACTTATAGTTGGCAGGATGCAAAGACCATCGGTGGTAGCTGGACTCACGGGAGTAACCTGAGGAAGCTCTTCTTTTATCTCTCTTTCATTAGCAGTGCTATATTGGAAGTACAGAGAGTGGCCTGGCCAACTCACATATTCACTCATTGCCCTCACAGCATCTCTCAGGCAAAAGCACAAGCCAGTGAATTTTTTTTTGTCCAAAAGAGTTTCCAAGCTCTGGCTAGCTGGATTTGTTAACTGAATATCCCATGACATTGATATAGTCCTAGTCATACAGTCCTAGTCATATAGTCCTAGTCATACAGCCTACTCAAAAATCCCACTGAGTTCAACGAGTACTTAAGTATA
Source organism: Anolis apletophallus (assembly GCA_030556195.1). Taxonomy (NCBI): domain Eukaryota; kingdom Metazoa; phylum Chordata; class Lepidosauria; order Squamata; family Anolidae; genus Anolis; species Anolis apletophallus. The sequence goes on from JARBWK010000009.1 coordinate 90,471,007, forward strand.
ATCTATATCCATATATTCCATCTGTGGTTGAAAATACACCCCAAACCTCCCCCCCCAAGTCATGGTGAAAGTATTAAAAGTGCGATTTTCTTGGGGTCGTCCCTCGTCCCCCCCAGTTGCCTGTATGATCCTTTGGGACAAAGTAGTAAGGGACATTGGCTTAAGCACAGCATGTTAACCTTATTGGCACATGCTGAGGGGCATGTGGGCCCAGTTATTGGGTACTAATAGGGCCCACACATTACAATAAAGACTGTACAAGTTGTCTTTGACATTGTCAGCTGTATCTTCCTCTTACATTGTGAGGCTGGCTGTGTACATTGCAATCCCTTTCTCCCAAGAAAAAGATTAGTAAACACAATGAAAAAAGGCATGTTATTTTTGCTCTCTGACCCATTCTTACTCTGCAGCATGTACTAGAGATGTTTCTTCCTTCGTTACACCAATTGTTAATTGGCTGTTGACTTCTGATTTTGATCCAATTCCATTAAATCGTCTGGCATAAAAGTCCTATTTCTTAATTAAAAGCAGCATTAGATCTTAAAGTGCTTACCTTCAGTAGCTGATGTACCCATTTTGACTATAAAAATTGACAATGTTGTGGCCAAATAGCTATTTTATTTTGATTTAGAAATTTCCTAGAAGTTTACAGTGGGCTTTTTATATATAATAATACAAACATTTATTGTTTGTACTTTATGGTGAGTTATCTGTTCTCTTAAGATCGGATGGTGACTTGTTGCATTTTAGTGTTAGAAACTAGGTTTTATTTTTCTTTTTAAATAATCTTTATTGATTTTCTCCCATAAAAACAATTAAGAACCTTAAAGTGAGAGTGATGATAGTAAAAACAAAACAAAGAAAAGAAAAGAAAAAAAATAAGCAAAGTAAGACAGAATAATGTATCAAGTATGAAAGTGGAAAAAGACAGAAAAAACAACAAAAAGACAATTAAAAACAGTAATATGTGCTTTGATTCATGAGTATCTTCTTTGAGGTTTTCTCCTTTTTCTTCATTCTCTCTTTCTCTTCTCTCATTTCTCTTCTTCTTCCTCCTCCTCTTCTTTTCTTAATTAAAAGCAGCATTAGATCTTAAAGTGCTTACCTTCAGTAGCTGATGTACCCATGTTGACAATGTACCCATTTTTCAGTAGCCAATGTACCCAATTTGACAATGTTGTGGCCAAATAGCTGTCTTATTTTGATTTAGAAATTTCCTAGAAGTTTACAGTAGGCTTTTTATATATAATTATACAAACATTTATTGTTTGTGCTAATTATGGTGAGTTATCTGTTTTCTTAAGATCGGATGGTGACTTGTTGCATTTTAGTGCTAGAAACTAAGTTTTATTTTTCAAATCTAGAGGGTTCCAGAAAGCAGCTGCACAAAAGATGGATGTTTAAGATGGTGGGATGGGGAACGAGATGGAAGACAGATGACGGATGATGACAGGTGCGAAAGAAAAAGGAAAGAAAGTAGGGAGAGAAAAGGGGGCATGGCTATATGATATGAATAGTGAGAGAGGCAAGTCCTTATGCCCACAAATATAAATTACTCAGACATGTTTTAAAAAACTTGTTTCTAGATTGTATACAGTTGGTCTTGATATCCATTGAAAATTAGTTCCAGGACTTCCCACAGATAGCAATAACATGGACAATCAAGTTCCCTTATAATATATATAAACAGATGACAAGGGAGCCATCCGATCCTTGATCCTGTGAAGGCAGCCTATGCTGCACACTTGAGTCCCAGCTTTTCTTCCCTATGAACACAACCAACTTTCCTTCCTCTCACTATCTCTTCCATTACATCCTAGCAATTTCTTTATCCATATTAGAAGAGTGCTCCAGAATAGTTTTATGTTATAATCTGCTGCTGATGCCACTAAAGGATCTCATAAGAGGTGCAGTCAGAATCACCAGATTGTGGCAAATCTGACAGTGTCTAGCATGGAATGTGGGGAATCCATTGCCCCATGCCCCACATAGCCCGGCTTTCCCCTTACCTCATCCCATTAGGGGAAGCGTCCACCACCCGGCTTCCCCCATTGATGCTGGTGTAACATGGGAAGCCTCCTGTGTTGCTGACATGGAGATGTATGCTACTTCCGCTTTAGTTTTGTGATGGAGCCGTGCTGGAAGAAGCTGCATGTTGTGGGATGGAAGCCTTCGAGCTCCGTCATAAAAGCAACCAGCATCGTCACTGAAATTTACCCCATCTGATGAAGTCATAGGTGAGGCAGGGAAGAGATGAGCTGTGTTGCACTGTTTAAAAATATTTTTAATACAGTGTTTTTAGTATTTTTAATATTTTGATTTTTTCCCCACAAATCCGCTGTTGGTTGAATCTGTGGATCAGAGCCTGTGAATAGGAAGGACCAGTTGTAATGGCCAATTTACCTTGCAGTCCTAGCCATATCTACTCAGAGTTCACCAAGTTCAATTAATAGTCAAGGACACTTCGTCTTCCATATTCACAAATTCTACATCCATGGGTTTTATTATTCATTACTTGAAGAACACCACTTTACTATACCATTGCATTTAATGAGTCTTGAACATACATGGATTTTGGAATCCACAGGAGGTCCTGGAATGAAAAACCAGTGGATACCAAGGGCCCACTGTACATATGCTGAGTCCCATTGAACACAGAGAGATGACTTATTCAAGAAGAAGAAGGATAAAAAGACGATACCCAACTCTTCTATATGTACATAGGACACTGCTGTTAAAAGTAATGTTTTTCTGTGCTTCAACATTTGGAACAGAATTATTTAAATCAAATCATTTTAAATGGCTGATTGAAACAGTGGTTTAAATCACCTAGAGAAAATGCAGAAGTAATTGTTTTATATGAAATTTGCTAGTTTGAATTTCATATATTTGTTGCTATCTAGAACAACCAATAATTGTTTTTTTCATGCTGTAACTAAACGGATTTAAGAGTTATAGAACTCAAAAAATGTAATCCAGCAGACGTCATGCATTTCACACAGCAGAACAAATCAGGTTACAAACAAGAAATTTGCTTGTGATCATATTTCTGAATGGCAAGCAATGTTACATACCTGATTGATACAATATAAGGCTTTGACAATGCTGATACTCTGCTGAATAAACATGGATAAGGTTGGACAAGTGTTGAGACAGTTCTGAAAACAAGAACTGATGGTTCAGAAAAAATACCTGTCTGCATTATGTTCAAGTGGTGGCCAACCAGATGGGAATGCATTAGTACTTTCCTTGTTATATTCCAGCAACTGGTATTGGAAGTGTAGTATCACCAATATTGCAAATAATATATAGGTGGTGGTTAGTAGCCCATGATAGCTTTATTAATCAAATACCCTTTTAGAGCTATCTGTTGTGTTAGTGGATTTTGAAAAGTTATGTTCTCTATCTCAATAAGATGGATAGTCAATGTGTTATGTTACATTGGTAATGAAAAATGCTCTGAGAGGCTGTGGGAGATCTACAACTCACATCATGCCAGGTGAACACTGAAAAGCTCAATCAGTAGTTAAAGTTTGTCATGTTAGGCAAGTTTGCTCTTGATGGATCTTTGATGGGGTTCAATGTGCTCTCTGGCTGTAGGATAAACTACAACTCCCACTATGGTGAGTCAGTCTCCTCAAACCGCTTTTATAGGTTCAGTTGGTCAGGGTAGTTCTATGTGCCAAGTTTGGTCCTGGTCTATTGTCGGTGGGGGTCATGGTTTCTCCAGATGTAGGTGAACTACAAGTCCCAGAAATGAAGGTCAGTTCCCCTCAACCCCCTCCAGTATGTTTTGTTGGTCAAGAGGGTTCTGTGTGCCAAGTTTGATCCAGGTCCATTGTCGGTGGGGTTCACAGTTCCACCTCCCAAAAATCAAGGTCAATCTTTCCCAAACCCCTCCAGTATTTGAATTTGGGTATACAGTGTTCTGTCGTGACTTCGTGGTTCGCTTATTGCGGAGTTGCTATTTCACAGATTTTTAAAAAATTAATTAAAATATATATCATGGTATTTTTGCTGTTTTTTGGGGTTTTGCCATTGCCGCTCTCCAAGGCGCTTTTCCTCTTCAGTCCTCCCTCCATCCAGCATTGAAGGGTCTTTCCTTCCTTTCCGTCACTTTATTTTAAGTTTATAAAGACTTAAAATAGTGTATAACTACTAAAATAATGTATAAATATTAAAATAAATAGAGTATCCCTACATTGTGGTTTTTCACTTATTGCGGGAGGTCCTGGAATCTAGTCCCAGCAATGAGAGAACACTGTATTGGATATGTGCCAAGTTTGGTCCAAGTCCATCATTGGTGGGATCCAGAGTTTTCTTTGATTACTGGTGAACCAAAAATTACAGTACCTACAACTCCCAAATGTCAAAGCCAATTCCCGCCCCGCCCCCCCAAATCTCTTCAATATGTTCTGTTGTTCATGGGGGTTCTGTGTGCCAAATGTGGTCCAGGTCCATTGTCAGTGGGAGTCACAGTGCTGTGTCTTGATGCAGAGTAAACTACAACTTCCTTCATGTTGAGTCAGGCTCCCAGAACTCTCTAGTATGTGCTGTAGCTGATCAATTCCTCTGTATTTTTCCTGTGTGCCATAGGAAAGGGTTAAGGGAGAGGCAGTGGGCAGGATCATACAAATTCCACACCAATGGAGAGAGAAAGGCGCCCTTGAAAGTGTCTTTTGTGGAGGAAAAACAGAAAATTTAGGATGAAATGAAAGCCTTCACTTTGGTGGCGGGCAGTGTGGTGTTTGTGGAGGGCATTGGCAGGGCTCCTGGACATGTTTATGGCACTCACTATAACCTGCAACGAAGGGCGGGCCTTTGGTGTTCTCCTTATAGGTGGGGGTTATAGCTGTTTGTGGAGGCAGGAACCTGTCTGTGAAAATGGGTACTCCAGCCACATACAGATTTTTACTTTTATTATGTGTATAGGTGGTAGGGTAAAAGTACTGAGGGTAGATTTTCCTGCTTTGAAATAGTTAAGGTCTTCTCCCATAAAGCTGGTCTTCCACTTCAAACTATAGTTCCAGCATTTGCAGTGTTTAAATTTAAAGACATTGTGGAACTCCCTGCAATGCATTCTTTCATCGTTGGGCTTAGTTTAAGTTCTGAGCCAAAAGGGAAAGGGCACCTACACAACAGTCAGCCACCCAGATTTGCTGGCTTAGAAGGACCACTTCTAGTTCACTTATAACTTTCCCAGCATTTTAATGAATCTCTCCAAATCTTAATATCAGGTAGCAGCTTGAGACACAGAGATTAATCAAATGAAGCTTTTCTCTACTATCTTTTCTCCCTGTCAGGAAGGAGTCTACTTGTGAGATTTTTCAAATAAAGCTGCTGTTAAAGGCAGCGAAATCAGTCCAGTTAAAAAATTGGTGATTGCATTCAGGAGATTATCTTTAAGACCTGTATCTTGACTCAGAAGCTCATTGATGCAAAAGACACAGCAGTATCTAGGATACCATTGTGCTTCTGCATTCCCCAATGGTAATTAATAAGATGGAGTCACTGTTTTGTTAATTATTTTTTCAGTTCTTGATCACCATGGAGCTCTATATGTGATACTAATGGCAGAACTGGCAGGACTCTTGCTTGCTTTCACTCTCAATTATATCCAAATACCAGAAATCTTATTAAAACTGGAGCAGGCAATTATTATCTTAAGCTGCAGCACATAGACATACCCATTCGAAAAAGCAAATATAGCTAACCACGCAAAGGTGGAGCTCGTAAGTGCTTCTGTGAAAGGGCATTCTACAGTTTCAGTGCCAATCCACAAAGATCCTGTCCCCTGTGCCCACTTGCTCTTCTTCAGATAGTACAGGCACTAAGAATACGATTTCACAGGTACTGCTCACCAGTTACGTTATTCCAGTCTGGAGGAGGTGATTTTACAGCAGTGATCAGAGCCAATTAATTGTGTTAAATTATTATTATTTAATTCAATCAAAAGATATTATATATAATGCCACTTGGAGGATGTCCCATTAGACATTGCATGGGGATAATGTTTTTGTTTGCTTTTATTATGTGAGTATAGCTTGCTTTGTTGGAGGGAACAACTCTGCTGTCAGTTGGGGGAGGAAAGGGGGTGCGCAGAGCGGGATTAAAGGGGCGGTGTTTCTTGGGCAGATAGGGGAGTGAAATCCTTGAAATAGGTAGCTATGAATCTTAGAGTAAAAGTGGAGGCTCTGTTAAATGTCTGGTAATATGAATTCAGCAGGGTCTAAATACCTAAAGACATCAGATCCCATTTGATTTTGAAAGTTAAACCAAGTCAGCCCAGTTTAGTACTTGGATGGCAGCTCTACAATGAATGTAGATTATATTTCAGCGGAAGGAACTGGTAAACCACCAATGACTATTCCTTACCAAAAATGCATATGTAATTTATGGGGTCTCCATAAATTGACAGGTGATTTGAAGGCACATACACACACACAATATGAAAAGGTGATCTGTTTTCTGCATAGCATGCAAAACTTTATACATCTTAATCCTGTCTTCTTGCCTTAGCTGCTTTAGCTTGCCTAAAATGATCATAATCTGGTATGGGAAACAATTTATTGATCCATTTATTTTGCGCATTTGTATCCCATTCTTCTCACCCCCGGAGGGTGGCTTTACAACAGGCAACCATTAGATGCCAAACACATACATTAAAATAAACAGTTACAATTAAAACAACAGCTAAAAACAGTTATAAACATTCATTTAAAAAAGTTCCGCCAGTTCAGAATAATAGTCCAGTCCATTGCCAGTCACATAAAATCACTATCTTCCTAATTGGTAGATCTACTGCTCAAATGATTGTCCCCACAGCCAGGTTTTAAGGTTTTTTTTTACAAAAGGCCAGGAGGGAGGGGGCAGACCCGATTTCACTGGGGAGGGAGTTCCACAGCCGAGGGGCCACCACAGAGAAGACTCAGTCTCTTGTCCCTATCAGTCGCACTTGTGAAATTCCCCTTTAAGGGACTCTTTAAGTCACAATAATATGGCAGACCCAACAAGCCTACTTGAAAGCAATCTAGCACAATGTAGTTGTTACACATGCATGCATGGGAAAGAAAGTGTAGTATGGAGGCAGAGTTTTGTCACAAACAGTTGAAGACTCCCTCTGCTGTGTTTCACTTTGTGGTATTCATCATCTTCTATTAGTAGGGCACCAATTCAGGAGATGAAGCCTGCTGGTCCCAACTTTCCCTTTGTTGTCATATATAATTGGTCTGAGGAATCATGGTTGTACTGGGGGAGTTGTCATCTCCCCTGTGCTCCCCTCTTCAGCAGCAGTCACTTGTGGGGTGTGATGTCAGTTTCTGACACTTTTTTGATTTGCTCCTCTGCTGCCTCCCTGTCATCTGCTATATGATTTTGCAGGCCTGTGGGGCTCAAGTGATTAAAATTCAAAGATACCTCATTAATTTGTGCTGCTTTGGATACTGGACGCCATGACCTTCCTGAACTACTTTGACAAGCAAATCTCCCTCACCCTTTTCCTCTATGTTTGGAAAGGGAAGACAAGCACATTGTTCACTTGCTTCCAGAAAAGTTACTGCCACTTAAGCGTGCCATTTGCTGCTGTAAGACGTTGCAACATTTTATGGAGCAACCCAATAGACACCTGTGAAATTTCATTTGCATAAATTGCCCTTTCTCATTTTGAGGGTCATAATGTAGCTCCATATTTAACATTACTAGCCCATCTTTGCTAATATTAGCAATAGAGCCATATCTGGGTAATCAAAAATATTCCAAAGGTCTAAATAATTCAGATTGCCTCAAGCTCTCCCCTCTCCCCACCTCCCAAGTAACCATTGTTTCTCTAAAAAAAGAGAAAAAGATGAGGCATAGGTCATCTGAAGCCCCTCATTTATATGATAATTACAAATAAGCAATGTCCAGCAATTCAGGATACCAATCATTTGCTCCTATGGGAACTGTATGTGTGTTAAATAGGAAATATGTGATTATGTCGTACTAATTAGTTTTCCAGGCGATGGAAAAGAATGTAGTGCAAAGGAGAACCACTTCAGTAATTGTATACTGCACAGTGGAAAATAACTGTTTCTCTGTTTGGCAGTTACATTTTAATTGAATTACTACCCTTAATTAGTGCTTCCTTTAAATAAAGCCCATGTGCATATTGTTTGGAAATGTAAAGAGAAAATTCATTTGGTATGCACTATGCATGTGTCTGTGTTTTCATATATGTGAGCGATGAAGCAACTATAGGAGATTACTGACAGAAAGAAAGGAGAAAAAAAACTGCAGAGCCTCAGGAATAATGTGAAGCGGCATTTGTGAAAAAGTATGCTGTTAGCCTGTTTTCCAAGTCAAGGAGATGGAGGAATCAGAGGGCAAAAAGCCATGCTCTGAAATAATGGAGTAATACTTAGAGGCAAATAGAAAGTTGACTAAAATAGAATGTGAATAAAGAACCTGGTTGAAAAGGAAAAGAATAGTCGCATAGAACAGACAGGGAAGGACAGGGGAAAAGTGAAAAATAATGAGATGTTCTATTGTAAGAGAAGTCTATTATTAATCCAGGGCAATGATGGAGCTCAAACTAATGAATTTGTGTCCCACCTGTTGTTTTTAATCTTTCAGGTGTCCAGGCATCCTTCTTTTACAGGTGCAAGGGAAATGGCATTATCATTTGAAATGAAATAATGAGAAACAGTAAAATAGGAACAATCATTACTCTTAACTGCTTCACGATTGCGGAGGCATTTGTCTTTTAGGCGATAGATTCCTGAAGACGTGTCGCAAGTTATTTCTGACAAATAATAGGGTTACCTGTAGAAACGCAACTGATTCCGTGTAACACAGCGCCTTCAGTCTTCGCGATATTTGTAACATCTAGGAAGAAGACAATTTTAAATATGTTTTAAAGCCTCCGGGAAAAATAAAGATATTATGACAAGTCTGCTCTAAGACAGTTTAGACTAGCTGATATATTATCATGAAGTGTGCCTCAATAATAGAAAATTAAGACTGGCAAAAAGTGGAAAATAACTTTTTTTAAATTTTACTCTGAAAGCTTTCACTTGTGCAGAGCATGTATACAATACATAAACAGAGGTAAGGGAGGTCTGTGTCTTTTTGTCTATTTTAATTTACCAACAATGGTGCATTTGTTACCACACTCTGTATCACTTGCTTTGAGTTTGGTCTTGGAGGCTGAAATATTCCGGGATGGCCCTACTCTTGGTCCGGTCTCCTTCACAGGCCCAACTGCTGGGGGACGAGAGACAGGGCTTTCTCAGTGGTGGCTCCTTGGCTATGGAAAGCCCTCCCCAATAAAATTAGATCAGCGCCTTCCCTTTGGTCTCCAGGGGAAAAAAGCAAAAACATGACTGTGGAACCAAGCATTTGGGTAGTAAGCTGAACAAGAAATGAACACAGATTATGTGTAATCGTTATTTGATACTGGAATGGCCTGGACCATGCTTTTGGATCATATGATTTTAATGTTTATATTAGTATGTTTTAATCCCTTGTTTTAATGTTTAAACATAGTTATGTTTTATGATTTAATTTATAGTTTTATGTTACTGTTCTTTTATGTTAGGTTTTCCTGTTTTGTAAAGCATTGAATTTTGCCGTGAATCTGTTGGAAACTGGTTTGAGTCCCCCCAGACAAGTGGTATATAAATGAAACAAATAAACAAACAAACAAATATATGGCCAACTTTCTAAGGATGTGCAATAGATGAAGAATTGTAAAGTTTGGATGTGGAAATTTTTATTTTTATTTAAAATGAAAATTATTCTCAGTGTATCTCCATGGTATATTATTTATAAAATTTCCTCAAGTAGTTTTTAAAAGGGTTTTGTTATATTTACTTACCCAAGTCTTACTTGACCTAGTTGTTTAATTTTACATGTTTGCATTGTTAGTTTTACATAAAAAGCTTGTTGACCAGCTCTTCTTTTTTAGGGGGTAGGGACTGTATTCTTTCCATGTTATTACCGTTTCTAGAACCAATTTTCTGTTATAAATATATTGTCCAGGAAAAATGCACTTTGTTAGCTGAGATATACCTGTATTCAAACAGTCAAAGGCAAGGCTGTGAAGATAATTATGGAAAGTAAGTGGCAGAAAAATAGTTTCCACTTAAGCTTTTTAATTTTTTTATGTGTATGCTGAAAGTGGTTGTCTTGAAATCATTTGGGAACTGCACTTGTTGGATGATTCTAAGGGAGCCACGCAACAATATTTCAGGCAATGTATGATCTCCTGGAAGTAAGTATCTATTTAGTTGCTCCTTGAGAAAACATGTAGACTCTGTTAAAATAATCTTGTACAGGGAGGTGGGTATTTCAGTCTTGTCTTCAGAAATCTGAATGGAAATTAGGGATTGCAGCTGAGTAGGGTGCTTTCATAGAACAATGTACTAACTACAGCTAGTCCCCGAGTTATAAACACCCAACTTAAAAATGACTCATAGTTAAGAATGAGGGTAAGATTCCAAGAAATTAGAGAATTCTACCCCTTGGAAGAAAAAATCACTACTGTAAGGATTCCCATGGGGAAGAGGTGTCTCAACTGAAGATTTATCACCAATCTTTGTTTCCAAAAGAAGCCAAATTTTTCAAATTCCAATCACAAGGACAGAAAGTGAGGTGAAATCTTCTAAACAGGAGCACAGGTAGCAAAACAAACACCACAGGGGTGTAAACATTTCTCTATGTTGTCCAAAGTGCTCTCTAAAAAAGTACCTGCTTCAACTTACATAAAAATTCAACAAGAATAAATGTACAGAATCTATCTTGTTCATAACTTGGAGATTGTTTATATTTGATAGTAAAGATAAAGAGAACTGACAAGGCCTCCTTGGACCAAAATGCCAAAACCTGATATTTCTGGTTGTGTACTCTAGTCCCAAAGGAACTCATGCAGAACTGTGTGGTTCAGTGGAAAAGCACATCTGCAGTGTAACTAAAAAGCTCTGGTTTGAGTGCAGGGTACATATATCCAAGGAAAAGATTCATATCTGAAATGCACATTATTTTGCTTTCATTGTGCTTTTCAGAATTCAAATTGCATTTGTGTTCTGTTTTAACTCTATGCAAGATTATTCCACACTTTCATGGAAATTTGAACATATTTTTGTCCCCTACATTTTTGCCCCTTAATTTTTGTGCCCATTTTCAAAGGAACTTATTTCTGTAGACACTTCTCTCATTGTCTGGGGGATATCTGTTCATGTGCATTTTTTAAAAAATGTGTATTTTAGCCACCTACACTTATGAAATGTATATATTCCTTGGGCACATTTCCTTGGAGTCCTTGGAAATACTTGGATTTCCATTATGTTGACAGTAGAAAAGGAGAAGCAAAATAGTATTTTTGTAGATAAATACAAAGTACCTTTCTGTCTTTATCTGCTATCCAGCCATAATAACTTGACCATAATTCAATAAAATTCTTCAGATACCTGTTGGATCTGTTGTTACTGTAGGATGACTGTTATTACATCTAGCCAAAGCAAGCACCTCAGATCCTTTCTTGTGCTCCTTGGGAAAATGTACAGTGTTAATCATGTACAAGATGTTACTCTCTCTTTTTTTATCTAACAAGCAGTTTGGTAGGGAGTATGGTGGGTAACAAGGTGCATACTTGACTGCTAAAGTCACATTATTTCCTTTTTTTGAGGGTTGCATATAGAGAAGCCAATGTGGTGTTGTGGTTGATCGTTGGACTACAACTCTAGAGACCAAGCTTTGATTCTTCATTCGGCCACAGAAACCTACTGGATGACCTTGAATATGTCTGTGATAAGTTTGCCTTTTGGGTTGTCATAAATTGAAAATCACTTGCATATAATAACAATGGTTTCAAGTGTGTGATGGTTAAAGGGAACAATAACAACAGTAATAATTGTATTACCTTTCTCTCTAACAACAAACCGTAATTTCTATTCAGTGCCTCACTGAAGATATTGATGTTACTTGCATGTCATAAAATGGATCCTATCTTTAGATTTTTATGGCATGTAAATGCTTCCAAGCACAATAGTTTAATTAGTAAATGGGCAAAAAGGCAGATAATTAATCACTTGGATTCTTCAATAGGTGAAGAGTCCTACTTTGTGGGCATACAGTGCTAATCAACCTCTGCTTTGTTTTTCTCCTTACCATCCAATTTATGAACGGTTAAGTGGAACAAAAAGCAATGAGAGGTAGAGGGTGAAATGTTGTACTTTATTTTCCCCCAAGGCTGTGTTTATGGGCCTGCGGTTTCTTCAAGCCACCTGCTAACAAAGTGAATAGCTAAACAAAATGTAAAGGAGCGCTATACCCACAGGGATAATTCTGAAATGTTATCAAGCAACTGTATTTTATTTATGTTTTCAGTAGTTTTCCATTATTTAGTATGCCTAAACCATAGGCATCGGTTTTATAGCTGCAAATAATTTGTTAAACTGCGTCTTTAATGCCGGCAGTCCTTTTTAACTTTGAAAACACCACTTCAAAGTTGTTTTTTTTAATGTCTTGCAGATCTCATCTCTGTTATTTAGTGCTAATTGTTAAAAATGAGTAAACATTAAGAAGGAGATAGTTTGTAATACATTACACCCATAAATAAACCCTCTTGGGAATATTTTTATGCCAACTTGCAGTTGATAACTGCTTTAATTCACAAATTCCAAATGCCAGCAAAAATGGGATTCAAAAATAGTTGTTATAGATTGCTACTAGCAGAGACTCTAGAGTGCTTAGTTGGCCAAAGATATAATGTTAGCAACAACAAAAACTTAAATCGGTTTTGCTTGTTTTTTCAAAAGTGCTTTTAATATTTAGTAGCAAATTTATAGTTTGCCTTTTTGATAGCACTTCAGTGCAAGCAGAACTTGATCAGAGATTGAGATGAATTACAGGTTTGTTCCTACAGTTGACAATTCAGCCTTAAGGGTCCCTCTGCTGGTGTTAGAGCACATAAACCCAACATATACCTCATCAGTTGCTCCTGTATAGTTTGTTGTTGTTGTTTCCCCCCAATAATTGAACTCAAGACAGTGCACTGATGTATCTATTATTTGACATTGGATATGGATCATCTTAAACACCTTCCCATTCTCTCTTTATTTTCAGTAATCATGAAATGAAACCAATAAGAATAATAGCCAGAAAAGAAACACAGACAGTAAAAAAAAAAATCTGTTTTATTGAACTTCACATATAGAATCATGCACTGGGTCTTTTTTAGTCAAGTCACATTCTTTCAACATCCTCTTAAACAAATCTTGCCAAAAACCTTGTGATACCTTCACTTTAGGATCACCATAAATCAAAAACAACTTGACAACATGCAATAACAAATATATAATCCTTACAACAAAAACAAACAAACTGTAATCATGTCTTAGCATTTCTCTCCCTGTCTTTCTTCAGTTGTTCCTAATCTTGGCTCCCCCCCCCCCTCTAGAAGTATGTTGGCATCTACAAAGCTTGATGTCCCTTGCTTTAGTTTTCAAATTTACTTTCTTCAGGTCTAATCCAGCTTTTTGCATGGTATGTCTAGTGTCAATTAATTTCGTCATTATAAAATGCAACTTTCTTGATGCCCTTGCCAACAGCATACTGCTCTATTTTGACAGACTCTTATCCAGAGTGTATTGCCTTGACTAAATAAACAAATGGAAGGTCCCTCCACCAGGTGCTTAATATGGAGACATAGTCCCTATTGAGGTAATAAGCTCTTTGGGGCAGAAATGCCTTGAATTAATATGGGAATCAGATTGGCAGCCAGTACAGTTTGTATTAGTTGCAGTTTCTGAGTTGTCTTCTGAGTTGCATTGCAACAGTCAGATCAGAACTACAGTGTCTAAGGGCGCATCTACACCATAGAATGAATGCAGTTTGACACCAAAAGCCATGGTTGAATGAGTTTCAGGTTTAAATTCCCAAAGACTTATTTCAATTTGTCATGCTCAGATAAATTCTTAAAAATAATAACAATTTTTAAATATTTTATTTAGATTATGTTATTTATTAATTAAATATTTATCAAGATCTCTATTCCTTTTATAGGTAAGAATGTTATTTAAATTTAGACATTAAATAAAAGCCTAATTTTGGGAATATGATCCATTGAATCCAATGGCACAATTCTGAGTAGACATGCATAATTATGTGCTGTATGGTTATAAGGCTAAGTACATTTACCCAAGAGAAGGTTCAGCTGAAGTAGGGATATAAGTATTTATTATGTTTATCATGCAAGAATGAATAATGCCGCTACTGAGATTATTTTTGATGATTTTTGAACTAGTGATTTGTTTTTAAAATCATTTTTGCAAAAATATATTTTGTGTAGAAAAAAATGCCAATTTTTCCACAGAAATGAATTTTTCATGAAAAGTCACAAGTTATGAAAAAAATCCTACATTTTCATAGTAGGTCACATTAGTGTGTTAAGCTCTTCTTTCTCTTTGAGGACAAGAACATTGTGAATATTTTTACATTAGTAATCTGAATACATTAGGAACTATATCTGAATAAATAAGCATACCATGCTTGGTAAATATACTATGTATGGGCCCTTGCAAATTTTGTTTTATTCCTCTTTCTGCTTAAAGCAGGAGAAGTGAGAAAGGACTTCTAATGTAGAAAACAACTTCAGTTCCCAAGCTTAAATTTGCTGTCATTTAAATCTCCAGCAAAATCTAACATTGTACAGTATGTTGGCATGGCACCTTGGGCTTAATTTGCTGTGACACTTCAGCCATAGTGTTATTTTAACAAAATAATCTCTTGCAACCTCTTTAATATTAGATGCTACAACATTTCTCCTTTGAGACTGTGGTAGATAGAATAACATTGATCTGTCTCGATGGTTCTAACAAAACCAGGCTATCACAATGCCATTTTATTGTCTTTTGGTTTCCTTAAGGAACAGGAAAATTGCAAAGTGTGAAACACTTGAATGCTTATGGCTAAGAATGTTCCCCACCAATAAATCTGCCTTTCTGTAATTTTTAAGCAGTGGGTTGGATTCAAAGTTAGTTATGCCTAGAGCAGTGGTATTTAAATCAATTGTTTATATGCTAGCTGGATAGGTAACTTGTCTATGATTGCTATATTGTACTTCCTGAAATCGGGGCATCTAATCTGCATTTTATGGAAATTATTTTAACTTGTATTCTAATTAAGAAAATTAAACACAGATATAGTTGTATCTATTTTTCCTCTTCTATGCTTCAAGCATCATACAGGGTTGTTTTTTTTTTACAGTTATGCCTGATCTGATTGAATAAGCTCAGTGTTTACAATGCTGGCTCTGGAAAATACATATTAATTTTTCTGCTATTCATGGAATTTACCAGGTGACCTTGGACCACCACTATATCTCCACAAACCTCCCTTAAAGTCCAGTAGATTTTTGCACTCAATTGCTTGAGCTGGTTACTTCCCATTCCTCTTCTCATGTCCTTACACCTTCTCCCTTGCATATTCTGCTCCACTCATGTCCCTCGTTAGTCTACTTCCTCCTTTTTTAAAATACTGCCTTTCTCCCAATATACTCCCTCCCTCACTTCCCCTCAACCTCTTGGAGTAAACCCTTGCTTTTGTTCTTGTACTCTACTGCTTCTATCTTTCATTCTCCCTTCCCTTGTACTCCATTCCTTGCTTCATTTCACACCTTCACAATGCATCACTTTCTCCCTTCTTGCTGTCTTCTTCTCAGATCACTCGCTCTCCCTTTCCCTCCCATGCCCGATCTCACTTCACCTCACACCCTTGGAGTTCTCCTCTCTCCCTTACAGCTTGGACTTCATTGTTTGTACTCCTTGCTCTCCTTCCCTTCCACTCACTTCCTCAAATCATCTTACACCCTTGTAATGCTCCTTTCCCTTGCTTCTTATATGTCAGTGCTCTCTCCACTTACCCTTTCCCTCCTACTCCCATTCCTACCCTACAAAGCCCTTCTCCCTTAGATTCTTACATTCTGCTGCCTGCACAGTTTCTTGCCTCTCATTCCTTTCTTCATCACATTTCATACCATTCTGAGGTCTCTCTGTTTTGCTCCTTACACCCTGCTCCTTGCACAACTTCCTCCCCTTCACCATTACTCCCTCCCACATCTCGCCTTGAGATCTCACCATAGTTTTCCTTGCTTGTCGCACCTCTCACATGTACAGCTTACTCTCCCTTCCCTTGAGCATAAAAGGCAGGAGGTGATGCAATGGAGCCAGCTAGAATGGAATCCCATTTTTTTCTAATTTAGGTTTCATTGCATTACTCACTGCAGACACATTCTTCAAACAAAAGACTCCTCCATGATTTTAATAATGCCAGTGCTGTTAAAAAAACCATGCTTCCATCTAGATAGACAATGAGAAGGAAAGGAGGGCTAGGTAGGCAAAGAAAGGAGCTTCTTAATCATCATCATCATCCTCTTTATTTAAATCCTGCCCCTCTCCCTGAGAGGACTCAGGGCAGCTTATAAGAGAAAAAACACAATATAGTAATAGTAAACATACAACCAAATCAAACTTAAATAACACAACAATTAAAACATAAAAACATAAACATATTAATAAAATTCAGAAGGGCGTCACCAATGGACAAGGAGGTTTGTGACAGTTAAAACATAAACTGAGATTAAAAGGATGCCTAGGTACAGGTCCTCGCTCTTGGTCCTCACTAAATGTATCTGTGAAGGTGGCAGGACAAAAAGAAAGTGAAAGCCCTCCCCTGTAAAGCTTGCTTTGGCTTCTATAGGAGATGCAGTCTTTCAGATAACCTGGACGCAAACCATGCAAGGTTTTAAAGGTCAAAACAAGCACATTGAACTCTCCCTGGAAATTAACTGGTAGTCAATAGGGGTGTGCAATTTGGTTAAACCCCATGCCACTTTTGGTGTCTGGATTTTGCCCCCCCCCCCCCAATCAATTTTATGGCAACCTCCCGAATATGGTTGGGGAAAAATCCATTGTTCAGGAAGATCCGGCCCATTAGTGGCAATGGAGAACTTACAAGGCTCCCCTTTCTATCATTTTTAAGAAGATAAGAGGATAATAAGAGGGTAATAAGGATAAGGGCATCAGTCTTAAGAAACACCTGTTCCTGGTCCTTTCCTTTAATCTCCTTCAGCCAGCCCTAGGTTAATGCATCAGTCTTAAGAATTTGTCTTTGTCAGCAATTTTGTAAACTGAATTTTTCCTGTATTCCCATCATATTTTTCTTATGTGGAATAAAGTATAAGAGTTAACTGTTCAATATACTGTAAGAATAGGTGATCTTATCCTTACAATTCAAGCTATGGTGATCTTGATCTAGGGAGCCATTCTGGTGGCCTGTATTGGTATCAGAACACTGAGTCCCCTTGGCGAGATAGGGCAGAATATAAAGTTCTATTATTATTATTAATAATAATAATTTGTAAGTAATATTATGCACTCATAGAAGTAATACCTTTTCTTAATAATGTCTATCTAACCCAGAATAGAAATCTGGCAATTCTACTTGATGAAGTTCTAATTGAGAGACTGGAAATCCCAGAAATTCTGGGCAGAAAACCCAATAGTGAAAGGGGCTGGCTGTTGCAATTGAAGCACATCTCGAGGGCGACATGAATCTCACAACTGATTTGAGAAATGTATTTGTTCTTAATTGTCAAAGTTTTAATTGTTCCATGTTAAAAAGAGTATTTGAATGTCAGTAAGATTCTGAATAGAACAATTTTGTTGAAATAAATAAAATAATTGTCTTTGCCACAAAAGTTACCAGTACAGTAAATGTTATCTTTCTCAGATAACTCAAAGAAGTGTGCGCGTGCACACAGACACACATGTGTTGTTAGGCTGACAAGGCGCAACAAATTCCAGTGCAAAAGGTAATTTTTAAAAGAAAATTGTAAGCCTTGAAAAGTAGGGCTTAGAATGGAATAGCCATCTGAACCATAACTGGAGTATATAGCATTGCTGCTGAAACACTAATAAAAAGGTAAGCACAGAGGATATTTGTTAGATTACTTTTACCATGGTTGACAGTAATACTATGATTGCTTTTCACAGAACTCCAGGAGAAGAAAAGTAATGTTTATATGTAAGGTGACTTCAAGCTGAATTTTATCACAGATGGTAGACTATAAAACTGTGTCAGCAGTATTCCTGGAGTTTGGAATATCCCCACTCCCATTTTGTTGCTTGCCAAATATCATAATTGTTCTTCATCAGCTAGATAATAGTAAAAAATGGCAGTTTGTTTTTCATATAGCTATGTTTTTGAAACATTTACAGGAGAAAGCATATTTTAAAAAATAAATGTTAGTCATTATTTAGCGGCAGAGGAACAAAAAGTGTAATTTCCCTATCAGAACAGTGATACATCCTTATTTAGAAGTAAATTGGGTCTGAGTTCAGGTGGGGTTATCTTCAGGTAACTGGGTATAGAATGGCAGCTTAGGACTGTACGTATACATTTTATTGAATTCAGTGTAACTTACTTCTGACTAGGTATACTTAAATATTGTTCTATACTGCAGCTAATTTAAGTAATATAATGCCAGTGGCACAAAGCTTAAGTTTTCTTCTCTACTTGGCTAGTAAAACTAGAGATGGCCACCCAATGTAACAGGATTGCTCACCAGCAACAACATATATTTCGATAGTTGCAGGAACACTGGAATCTGAACCTGTGGTGGTTTCAGTTCTTATGCCTACGGGACTTAAAATGTAATTGTTATATGTTTTCAGGACCTAGAAATGTATTTTCCCATGTGCTCATCTTCCAATATGATATAAACAATTATAGTACTATTATTCTATTTTACCTACCATGCTTCCATCCTGTGGACTCCTGGGGTTTACAGTTTGGTGAGGCACTAAAGTAGTGTTTCCCAAACGTTGGTCCTCCAGATGGTTTAGACTTCAGCTCCCAAAATTATTGACTGTTGACCAATCTGGCTGAGTAGAAAGCCAAAACAACTTGAGGATCAAAATGTGGAAATGCTGCAGAACATTCTGGCTGAAAAATCTAATGCTTCTTCCAAAACTGCAAATCCCAGGATTCCATAGGGCACATAAAGTAGAACCCTAGCATTCTTATTTTGTAGTGTAGTTTCTCTACAAAATGGGCCCCCTGACTCTAACTTCAGTTTCCATCCCTGAGAAAAACAACTTGAAAGATGGATTCCAAAGAATATACTTTCTTGGAAAGAGAGGTATATGTCAATAACTTCATCAGTATTATCACATAAGTGTTGTATGTTTAATAATAGCCTCCTGGACATTTTTCTCTATAATTTTTAAAATTCTTGTCCCATCTTGTCTTCTGATTTCAACCACTTATTGACTGAAGGTATAAGAGAAATTATTCTCTTATACTTTCTTAGACAAAGACATTTCTCTGCCATACCTGTGTGGATCTAGTTATCATGTTTGAATGTACTTGTCAAACATTAGCAATGGCTTATCTTAAATAGTATAGTACTCCAGTACCATGAATTCATTTTTTATTTTATTTTTCCAACAGCATATACAATTAACAATTTTGAGAAGAGTATCTAAGTCGGGAAAGTACATTGTATTTTTTTTTAAAGGAAAGAGAAATAGTTGATGTCTTAATATAGCCGATATGTAAAATCATTAATAATGTTAACATTTTACATAGTTTGTAATCTAAAATAACATAATACTAAGATGTTTCCCATCTAGTTTAGAACTTTCCTTGGTTAAGACATATTGTGCTTATAATTATGTTACCATCTTCTATCTACTTAAGTATATTTTGTTTTATCCCCCTTTGTCCCTAACCCTTTCCTTGTGCCACCTACACCTGGATCAACTCATTTTATCCTTTAAATCCAATATTTCATTGTTTCTGTTGCAAGTTTGCTCCCCTTTCCTTCAATGAATACAGACTCAATAAATTTACCCCATGTTCCAAAAATCTGTTTACTTCCATATTTCCTTTTTAACTTTAATCTTACAAGTCTGTTTATCATTAATTGCTGTATTCCAAATTTCTCTATTTCATTCTTACAATTGGATTTCCCTTTCAGCTTTCCAATACTTTGCAACTATCAGTCTCGCAGCTGTTCGTAAGCTAAAGGTCAATTCTTTCTCTTCTTGTGAGAGTATCGTCTTATCATATATTGATAGCAATACTATTTCTGGTGTACTATTCAACTCTATTTTTATTATTGCTCTTATTTCTTTAAATACTATTTCCCAAAATGTTTGTATAAATTTACAGGACCACCACATATGAAAGTATGAGCCTATTTCCTGCAGTCTCTCCAACATTGGTTTGAATGTTTTTCTTCTATCTGATTTAATCTAGCTAGAATTAAATACCAACTCCATATTATTTCATGATAATTTTCTTTAATTCTTAGAGCTATATTTTAAAAATGTGCACATTCTATATTCTTTTCCATTCTTGAATATTCAAGATTTTCCCCAAATCTAGTTCTCTTAATTCTTTAAGATTGTTTCTGTTCATCTTCTTATTGTTCCTGTTATTGTTTTATTTTCTTCTTTATTTTCTCTTTGGGATATCATCATCTCTAATTTTATATATTCTCTACTGTTGCACCTCAGCTAGAGTTCACCTTGCTCAAGCACTTACCAGGAAGCCAAGCATAGTAATAAACGGTTTATTGATAAAGCCCCCACAGTAAAAGAGTAAAAAAAATCCAAATATGTAAAGAGAGAAAAAGTTCCAAGAGCCAGAGATAAATCTCCAACCAAAGGTTAAAGCATGAACATTAATCCATGGTGCATGGAACGAACATGAGCTTGATTAATCCAAGGAATAAAACATGAGTTTGAGTAGACCAAGAAACAAAGAACAAAACATGAGCTTGAGTCCATGGCAAAATAACCAAGACTGGTGGCAAAATTAATACATTTGGCTTGAAGCTAAGATAGGACCAGGAACAAGGCAAGAGCTTCTTGCTCTAATTGCTATATTGCTTGATCTGAGACCTGAGAGCTATTCTTTCTAATTAAGGACAGCAATGCATGAAATCATTCTGTTGGCCTTGGGAAGTCTCTCTTGACCTCTGCCTCCTTTTCCCATGGCTGGGCTTGCACCTGGAATTCTTCCCCTGCAGGAGCAGCCTTGAATCTCTTTCCAACCCCCTTCCTCCCTTCTCTGCCTGTCAGCTTCGAAAACAGTTTCGTTTTCACACAGAGAATCAACCAAATCCCCCTCCATTCTCCCAACCAGGGAATCACCATCCTGTTCCAACATCACATCTGTCTGAGTACCTCCAGAAGCATCAGGCCCTGCAGGCCCTTCACCCCCAAACCCCTCATCATCATCCTCAGCTGACACATCAGGCCCTGCAGGCCCTGCACCCCCGAACCCCTCGTCATAGCTGAACTACAACATCTAGCCTCATTATACTTCTTTCTTATATCAGTTGACCATGTTCTCAATTGTAAACACTCATACCAAGCTATGTCATTTCCTACTAATTGTTCTTTAATTCTTTCTATGTTTATCATCTTTAGTTCCCAATCTCTTATTTTCATTATACCTCTTCTTTTAAACTCTTCCTCTAATTCCTTTTAAAAGATTTGTTGGGAAGTTTTCTGTCATCAGTGCTGGTATTAAAGGTGAAATCCTTGGCATCAATTTTATTTTATATTTTCTCCAAATCTCTAAAAGGTTTTTAAGGGGTTTGCTTAACTTATTATACCAGTTCTTTTTATATCTTCCTTTATTATCCAAAAAAACAATATTTTCTAATTTCAGTTCTATTTTTTTTATTATTTTCTTCTAGCCACTTTAACTTTCCTTGTTTTGCTAAGCTTTCTACCGTATACCTTATTTGATTGGCATGTAGTATAGTTAAATATTTGGAAGGCCCAGTACACTTTAATAATAATAAGAATAATAAGAATAATAACTTTATTTTTGTATCCCACCACCATCTCCCCAAAGGGACTTGGGGTGGCTTACATGGGGACAAGCCCAATCAACATAGTTTAAAATATAACAAAGAAAATTCATAAAACAACATCACAAAACAGTATAAAACCACCATGAAACAAACAACCAAAGGCCTGATATCATAAACAGTTGCTTCTTTTTGTGGTTTATACCATTTGCTTTTATTTATTCTGGCTTTTTTTTGTTCCCATTGCAATATAAGTTTAACATATTTTGCTAGTTTTTAAATTCTTGATCCAAGATTTTTATAGGTAGCATTCTGTTTAATTTAGGTAATATCTTCATTTTGATCAATCACAGCTTGCCTTGAATAGTAGTTTGTTTAAACCACAGCTTTTCTGCTCTTTCAAATGTATGCAACTTATTCTCTTCTTCAGTGCTTCTGGATGTCCAGGGCATGTTAAGATGAATAGATGAGTCATCCTTGGATGTCCTAGGAAAAAAAGCAGGATACAAACACATACATGTATAAAGTAAGAAGAAATGATGACTCAATTATGTCCTAAGTAGCTTTTATGTTTGGACAACTACACAGCTCTGCTATACAGATTTTGCTCAACAGGAGCTCTTCATTAAGAATGCATTTAGTTGATGGAGACATATGGCATCCATAGTACTCAGAATCCCAATCGGCACCATTGGTCTCTTCATACTGCAGTGAAGAAATAAAGTAACCATAATGCTTTACAACGTGTAATAAAGTTGATGGCAGTGTGAATTACTTCCTAATTATTGTGTGCTAAGCAGCATTTTCTCACAAAATGCATGGTTAGAGGTCAACCTATTATTTTGTTGCAGTCTGGATTCATGATTTTAGACTGAGGAAAGTCAAAACACATTTTGATACTTCATTTTTGTGCTGTCCATCTCCATTTGAACCACAATACAGTGTTCCTTCACTTATTGCTGGGGTTAGGTTCCAGGACCTCTCGCAATAAGTGAAAAACCTCGATGTAGGGATACTCTGTTTATTTTAATATCTATATATTATTTTAGTAGTTATACACTATTTTAAGTCTTTTAAAATTTAAAATAAAGTGAAGGAAAGGAAGGAAAGACCCTTCAATGCTGTAGGGGGGGGGGGGGAGGACTGAAGAGGGAAAGCGCCTTGGAGAACTGAAAGGGGAGGCAAGTCAAGTAGTACCTCTCCTGTGTCCTTTTCACGGGATAGTGTATTACTTCTGCTGGAGGGACACCTGATTAGGGACCTCTTCATAAGGGGCAAAAAAGCCCCATTTTGCCACTTTTATCCAAGTTTTGGACGGGGCCTGCTGAGAGCCATCAGATGACGCATGGCAGGTCCTGTCCACATTCCTCCCGAAGTGGAGGGGAAGTGCCAGAAGGAATTTCCTCCTCCACCACTGGGAGGAAAGTGTGTTTTGGGTAGCTCTGATAGAGCTACCTGCACTTTCCCCCCCTTTTCCTCATCAGATTGGAGAAAGGGCAACGGGGCAATGTGTGTTGCCATCCTTTCTCCCATCTGATAGGGACAAGAGAGGATGCCAATGCACCCTGTCCCGT
This sequence comes from Anolis apletophallus, assembly GCA_030556195.1. Taxonomy (NCBI): domain Eukaryota; kingdom Metazoa; phylum Chordata; class Lepidosauria; order Squamata; family Anolidae; genus Anolis; species Anolis apletophallus. Next base: position 90,494,446 of record JARBWK010000009.1, read on the forward strand.
CCCCACCATATGATGGGGGAAGGAGGGAGGGTGCATGGGGCACCACGAGCCACCCCACACGCCTTCCCTTTCACCCGTGACTGTTGTGTGGACCACGAGAAGAGGAAGTCCTAATACTGCTTAATGACCAAATGTGTAAAAGGCTGAGTATTATGCTTAGGATTGGAAGCATTTTGGAAATTTTATTTCTTTGAATTTTCAAATACCTGTATCAGCATATCTGTACATAGTGATATATCTTGGAAATGGGATCTAAATTGAAACATAAAATTCATGTTTGTTTAGCTACACCTTATATACATAGCCTGAAGATAATTTTACACAGATATTTTAATATTTTAGTGCTTGAAAGGAAGTTTGGAGACACCGAATTGTCAAAAAGCACAGGTGTCACTATCCCAACTGCTCATGTGGACAATTTCAGATTTTGAAGTATTTCAGATTTTGGAAGTCTGGATAAGGGATGCTCAACCTGTTTTCGAATGCTTCTGATGGGAAAGTCACCTTCATCTCTTTCAGTATGAAATAGGATGAAATATGAGGCATTTACATTTTCAGATTTATAGGGTTATGAGATGGAGAGGGACAAGTAGAGTCAAGAATGAGTGCCACTTGAATGCTCAACTCTGCTCTTCAGGGGTGAGAGGAAAAACTTCACATCTAAATGCTTTTCGGGTTATTTTCTGGTTTTTGAGCATGGATCTACTGAGCTGCTAAATAGATGCAATCTAATTCTAATCCAATGTAAAATGGTCATATATTTTTGCAGTAGCAATATTACCACTACTATTCCATAAAAGGCACCTCATAGCTAAGTAAGATAATGGCTACCTTTGAATTGTGTTGTTTATCTAATCTCATCACTTTTAGATTTATGAACAAAATCACACCACAATATCTGTGAGATACATGTTTCTGGTTGGACCATGGATAATTGAATTTGGGGGTACAAATGAGTGCCATTGAATTACTTCACCTACAGTGCCAATGTATTACAGAGTTGTATTAGAGGACTTGGAGTTTCTTGGGTGGTGTCCTCCCTATGATTTTTCTATGTCCTTCCAGGGAGAAATTACCACAGAATTGCCTGGAGAACCTAGCAAATTTCTAGAGAGAACATTTCCCCCTGGGCATGGATAAGTGAAGTCATGGATATGGGTTCTATAGTTATGGGAGGTCTTATTTTTAAAAAACATAACCATAGATTCTTAGATAAGGGCTTCCCATGATGCAGCCAATAAAGCTTTAGTACTTTTCTTTAAAAATAAAACTAACCAAGTTGATCACTATGTGAAATACATTTGATTGCATTAGTATACTTCTGCTCATTTCTGCGATTCACATTCTCTTAGGATTAGGTAAGATCCTGTCATAGTACTTGATATTTCCTCAATATTCTTAGCTTTGTTATAAGCTAGATTTTTCCTCCATGGTGTTCTATTTCTTGAAGGATAGTGTAAAGGTCAGACTTATAACAAGACTCTCAAATAATATCCTTTTTGATCCTTTGAAATCATACAGCTTGAATTTTTTCACCATCAAAGTCCTGTCTGCCTTGTACAATGTATTATTGGATCTGCCATTCTTTCTAATCTGAAAACAATATCAGTCTTTTTTTAAAAAAACACCTGTCATTGGTGCTTCCTCATTCTCTCCAAAACTCAGTGACAGCATTAATAGATTTTGATGTTGGTCCAATAATTGTTTTCACTGGTGGAAAAATAGATTTGTAAAGCAAAACCAAAACAAAAATTAACACTTGAATGTTTATGTACTTACTTTGCCGTTATGCAGCCATATAAGTGGCTGCACAATTAAGATACGAAACATTTTCAATGTTCCAACATAAATCCTATACAACACACAATGAGTTATTCTAAAGGTTTTCAGTGTGGCATGGGGATCTCTTTGGCAGAATGTTATGACCTCAAAAACTGTAAAAAGAAAAGTTGGAAAGAAATAGCCAAGTCCTAACTCTTAAAATATTTTTGCTCTGATTATAGTGTTTGTGACTATTTTTGTGGCTCTCTAAAACATATGTTCTATTTCCCACTTTGCTTGTTCAACTGTTCATTCTTATTAGGTCCAAAAACAACTCAAGGCTCTGGCGACAACATTTGAGCAAAAGGAAAGCTTCCCAATATGGCTGAACAGCCATTGTGTTAGAAGCAAGTTATAAACCAGTCCTCTCATTCTGTTACACTCCTGTGATCATTGGATTTTTTCCTGCTACTCAATCAAAGTACTAGGAATGGTTAGGTGAGCTCTAGTGCCTCACCAAACTACAAAGAACAGATTTGTTGGTTAAAAAAAAAAGAATGGAAGAGAATTCTTATTCAGCTCTAGCTGCTAAATGCTTAAGAACAATGTGGCAAACTAATCTTATTTTGGTTAAGCCCTCTGTTTTAAAATGTTAATAATGTGTGTGTGTTATGTAATTAAATGTGATTTTTTTATTGCAGAACCAGCATTACAACCAGAATTATTTGTATCATATTCAGAAGTATCATCTCCATCCACTTCTGTTAGAACCATTTGATTTTCACATATGGAGCTTATGACTGTATAATTATGTTTTGATTTTTTGGCTCCATATTTCCATGTGTTTTTTTATTTTATCTAGTGACTTCTGCTTATTTACCCATTCATCATCATGTGGGCCTTATGTTCTTTCTTCAGTTTGCCATTATTTTCATTAATCCATTACATAATTATATGGATTTGTTTTTTAAAAGAGCAGAATGAGTTAGATTTGTTGGAAGGGTGACTCAATTTCACTTTGGTCTTATCTCCTCCTAGTCATGATAGGATTTATGAATCCAGGAAAACAATTATCGAACATGGACAGAAAGTGTGGAAGCTGAATAAAAACACAGTGTGCTTTATGCAGAATAAATTAATTTTGATTTGACTGTGTAGTGTTCTAAACAAAACAATACTTTTTTTTGAAAATTCATTATTTAAAAACTAAAAAAAGACAAATCTTTCTAAAGATAGTACAGTTTATGACAATGAAATAGCTTATGGACTCTATGATGAAACATAAGCATTGCTATGTTTGCAATGTTTAAATACGCGTCTCAGAACACTTAGAAACCAAAATCTTTTTTAAATGGGGGGATATGTTTCAAGATCCCTCATAGATACCTGGAATCATGAGTAATAGCAAACCTATAGTTTGACTATATCTGAGCCAGGAGCATACCAAGTTGGGGCTGGGGGGGGGGGGCACAGTGGTGAAGGATAGAAAATATGTATAAGCATAAAGACAACAGTAGATGTCAAAAGCTAATGTATGGTAGGTTGTATTGACTATTATGTGTCTGAATGTATTGTCGAAGGCTTTCATGGCTGGAATCACTGGGTTGTTGTAGATTTTTTGGGCTATATGGCCATGTTCTAGAAGTATTCTCTCCTGACGTTTCACTTGCATCTATGCAAGCATCCTTAGAGGTTGTGAGGTCACAGCCTCTGAGGATGCTTGCCATAGATGCAGGCGAAACATCAGGAGAGAATACTTTTAGAACATGACCATATAGCCTGAAAAATCTACAACAACCCTATTATGTATCTGCTGTAAAACAAACAATGTATAACAAATGTATTTAATAATGATAAAATAAATCAAATAATATTCAGAAGCATACCATAGAATGGCACTGGAGGACCTAGAGATGCCCACAAACACTTTGAGGCAGCAGGGATTTTTTTTTGTAGTGTGGGTAAGTGCCCATGGATTTTGAATCTGTAGATAAGGATGTGGTCGTACAACATGTTAAAAACAAGGTTTTTTTCATCTATCATTACAATAGAAAAATGGTCCCAGTTGCCTCCAAATGACACTTATTAAATATCAGCATTTAAGCAAATATTACTCATTATGCTATACATTGATAATTGCCAGTATTGCAAAGAGAGGAAAACACATCTGCCGAGAAATAAAAACAGTTGTGGAACAGCTAGTCTGAGCAATCAGGCACTTCTGTACTTTCTTAAATATTGGGTCTTGAAATTATATTTAATCACATTAACTCTACAACGTAAGCATGCATTTTAAATTTTTGACGTTTAACAACTCATTTTAAATTACGTTTTTGATATTCTGTGAAGTTGTGCACCACATACATAACTACTTTCAAGTACTAAAAGTTTTTCAAAGAGTGTGATTTAAGACACACCAACAGACATTGCTATGGAACTCACTGCAATTAAAGGAAACGAGAACTATTTTTGTTGAAATTACAGTTTATGTAATTGCATTTTGAAAAAATAGAACCATAATCGCCTTTTTACACATGAAAGTAATGTGTTAGAGGTCATGCAAAGCATGCTCTGTTACAGATATTGTGTTTTGTTGAATGAGAGTAGAATAACATGAAATCCAGTGCTTGCCTCTAATCTCTGATAGCAGCAGATGATTTCTTCTCTCATCCTGGTGCTCTGAACCTACAATAGTCATCAACATTTTTGCTCCAATGTTCTGGAAAGGCCCCTAGCACAATGCAACACATGAGGTGATTCTGGACAATCTGAATTGTTTATGACAAAGTGATAGTGGGTGGCAACTTAAAAACTCAATATTTAAATGTAAATGGTGAATTATGGCTGCATTCCAAGCTTACAAAGAACTAAGTTCTATTGAGCAAAGTAGTGGGGATACAGTTGTTCAATTTATTGACTTGCAGTTTCACTGACGGTGGAAGAGGAGCTGTCCAGCATGGTAAGAAGCCCAAAATGCTAAGTAATGACTGAACCACCCACTGAGCTGTCCAGCTTGGTGGCTAAGGAAAGCAGAGAAAATACTATCAGTGTCTTGCCTGTTATGTAGGATTTCTTTGTTTACTCTTCCAGGGTTTAGTTGAGCTCACTCCTTGTATTCTGTTTTCAGGAAGAAGCAAGATTAATATGAGGAAAGGCTATGTTATAACATGATGCCATTACCTTCTTACTGTAGTTTGAAGACAACTTCATTTTTATTTATTTATATATTTATTTATATTTCAAACTTCTATACCGCCACTCCCCAGATTTTTGAGATCTTAAAGTATGTTCTGAGATCTGTGCATGTCCCTCTGTTTTGATCCTTGTGGCACACTTTGCGGTTGTTGATTTATAGCATTTCCTGTTACTTTTATTTTATTGCTTTTTATTTTAGTTTATTTTTGGCATGGATTTACATGTTTGTTTCAAGTTGCCTTAGAAACTAAAGTTGAGAGATAATTTATAAATATTTTAAACAAATGCATACAAGATTGAGGGCCATACCCAGACAGAGAACAATGGAAGTATAGCTGTATCCCTCAATTTAGGCTGTTTAGTGGGTGGGACTTCTTCAGTTATCAGTGTTCCAAAGTCTCCATCTGTGACTGAGATTTTTGTGTTACTCCCAGTGGGGGAAGGCTGACAGCTTTGGTGGATAAGTGAGAAATTTTACCCCGCCAGTTCTTTTTTTTTATTGGATTTACCCAATTAGTACTTGCTGAACTGAACAAAAATATGTATGCACTTTCTGGTTCAACATTTATTGCAACCGAGTCAAGGTCTATTGACCAAAGTGCACGTATTTAAAATGCACTGAAAACATATTGGGGAGATTTCTGTTTAACTACTCGTACATGGTCAATGTGGGGTCATTATTGCATTTATTTGGAAATGTGCACTGTTAAAAGAAAATTCTGAAAATAGGAATAAGTAGACTGAGACATAGGAAATGGAGGAACTGCATGGAAATTAATGGATAGATTTCCCTTCCTGCCCTATTGAGATATTACTCAATGTGATGTACTTTATGATGTTAGCTCTGGTCATTTTCATGTAAGGGGGAATTCGGATAGTATCCTTGTCATAAACACATCTGTGCAGATATATTGCTGAAAAGGTTGTCCGCAAGGAAAGTATAAAGCAGTAGTTCTCAACCTATGGGTCACCAGATGTTTTGGCCTTTAACTCGCAGAAATCCTAACAGCTAGTAAACTGGCTGAGATTTCTGGGAGTTGTAGGCTGAAATATCTGGGGACCCACAGGTTGAGAACCACTGGTATAAAGGATTCTTGTGTGAATAGTAGATGTTGTACCATAGGCATTTTTCATTTGCTAAATCCAATTGTTTCAAATAGAGCTGATCAGCTTTACCATTCAGCTATGGATTCAATAGTTATACGCTAGATGTAATTATCAGCTATATTTTGTCCAATGTTTTTACATGCATAAAATGAAACCACAGGTAAGTGAAATCCATGATGTTCAGGTAACCCAGTAGGATTTCAAAGTACACAAAATCTTGAAAAGTCTTAATAGTTTGAGATATTTTGAAATATTTTCTTTGCTTTGGGGAGCAGGTGACTAGACTGTTAGTAGTTGCATTAAACAACCATAAGGGTTTAACTCTGTTGAAAGGATAGAGATAGAAATGGTACCGGCTACCGGACTGTTTCCTGGCAAAATCCAGACTGCTGGTTTTGACCTATAGAGCGTAATGCAGTGTGAAATGGAAAAATATTTTCTTATTTGAACCTGCCTAGGCTCTGAGATCATGGCAAACGTGCCATATTTGACTTCTTTGTTCACATGCATCAATCATCAAACTATTACTGCAACCAGGCTTCATATCATTAAAGGAAGTGTTCATTATGTGATAGATCTTTTTAATGCAAAAGAAGACAAAAGGTTATCTTCCTTCTAAGTTGGAGGGACCAGCTGTTGGACTAATTCTATAGAGGGATAACAATGACCAACTGACTTGCATGTTTTAAGGGGGGGGGGGTGATCTTTTCTCCTCTGAGAATGCCATATGCTCTGTGCTTTGAGGCAAGCTGCCAGCAGTATACAGCAATTAGGCAGAACAGGGACTGCTTGAAAATTTGATCCAGAATACCATCAGAAGAGGATCTCTCTCTAGGCATTTTAATTACTAATAGTGATGCATATCTACTTTTGCATTTCTTCTAACACAAAATAAGTATGATACAATGTAAATTCTAACATGAAAACATTTCCTTGTAAACTAAAGCATTCTCCATATAAGCTGTTATACAAATAGCTGCTGATAGTTTGTTAGCTATGTATAGTTTTAGACTAATCAGTCTTGTTGTTTTACTTTGTCTTATACAGGCAGTTAATGTCACTGGGAACTGTGCAAGCTTGAATAGCAGAAAGCTTTGTATAACGATTCATTAATATGGCAGAGAATCGAGATTGGTAGGGGTATGAAATGAGTAATTTATTCTGACAGCTGGATTTACAGTTGGGTGTTAAAACTCCCTACCTAAATATCCTATATGTCCATGTGGCCCGCCCTGTCGGCTTTGTTTTTAGATTCACCTGTACTGTTGGGTTTTCACAGATGTATTTTATTGTGTTTATTGCTTTTATTATGTTTATTGTTCTTCTATGTTGTTAATATTTTATGATGTGCTGTTCGGGCACGGCCCCATGTAAGCCGCTCCGAGTCCCCTCCAGGGAGATGGATGCGGCTTAGAAATAAAGTTTTATTATTATTATTATTATTATTACCTTGTGAAACTTCTGGAGCACTGATTTATCATATGATCCCTATTCAACTGAGTCTTTATGCACTGATTTATTTGACTGGGCAAGCAGGGATGGATTTGAATCTCCAAACTGTTTGCTAAACTGTATAACCCTGTACCATTTATATTCCATTAAGCCTTTGTTTTCTCATATTCCATTGTCTTTCATAAAAATCAGTCTGCTGATACTTAGATTAGAAGAACACAAGGAAAACATCAAAGGATCCCTGCTGGATCAGACAAAGGCCCATCTAATCTTATGGTACATACTAGATTGTTTTGCTTATCTAGAAGATATGGATCACTCTAAAAGAAATGAGAATGCTATAACATCTGATTGTCCTGATGCCAACATGGTATACTGTACTTTACTCTGGACAAGGGCAACTGTCAGGACTCAAGACAGAGAAATTAGAATGGTGGACACTCCACATTGGTGGAGTGTCAAATAATGCTGCATTTTATCACCTCATTTGTATAATTTATGTAGAGAGCACATTATATGGATAGCAGGATTAGAATCAGAGTGATTAGGTGTTAACATTGGGAGAATGTAATCAATTTAAGATATGCAAATGACACCAAATTATTTGCAGAAAGTAGCAATGTTTGGGATCAGCTGCTGCTGAAAGTTCAGGAAAAAATGTTAAAGGAAAGTTAGAGTTGATTATCAAGACAAAAATAATGACTGCAGATGACTTGCATAACTTTAAAATGGGCAACAAACACAATGAAATAGTTAAAAGATTTAAGATAAACTTAATGGCAAGTAACAAACACAGCAACCCTTCAAACTGACATAGGCTGGCATGCTGCTGATAGTGATATGGTTGTTGTGAGAATAGATATTCACTGCTTTCCAGAGCTTCTGTGGAATGATGTTGTGTTTTTTGACGTAGGAATTGGCCAGATTCCTCTTGCTGCTCCATACTCTCCATCAGCTTGTATTTCTAAGATTATAGTCTACATGGCTATGTGTAGTGGGAGGAACAGCAAGAAACAAGTGGGGTTTTAGGAGACAGGAGTAAAATGAAGCCTAGTTCTGTTTGGATGACACTCTACACTTCATCTTCCAATTAGGGGCATGCAAATTTTTGTTACTCATTGTAAGTCATATCAAATTCATTAAATTTGTACTTATGGTGTGATATTTGACACACGCAAAAAACGTAAGAATCAGAACTTGCCCAATACGTTTTTGTTTGCCTTTTGTAAATCTAGGAAGCCTCCCAAAGTAATTTTCATTTTCAGCACAAGTAAGCCTGCCTTTCCTTTTTAAATGAATGGCCTCTCACTTTTAGGAGAGGGGAGCAGCAGGGAGAAAGCAGAATTTGTTGGGAAAGAAACTGAGAAAGCACAGAATTCTGGGAAATATAGTTTAGGAAGGCCCTGCCCTAAACTACATTTCCCAGAATTCTGCTCAGCATCGGAAAACCCCAATCAGGGTAGGGGAGAGATTTCTCCTTCCATAGCACCAGCCAGCCAGAGTTCCAATAAATTGTTAACAACAACAACTTTCACCACCATCTCCCCAAAGGGACTCGGGGCAGTTTACATGGGACCAAGCCCAACAGAACAGTTAAAACATAACACATGAAAATGTATATCAACAAAATTATAATGAAATAAAACAACCATTAGCAAAATTCAGTGTCTCATCATGGGTGGGCAGACTGGTGGCACAACTTTAGAGGATACAGCCAATGAGTAAAGTACAAATATCATATAGCAGCGATGAGGATAAGAATGATTTACCATTAAAATTTTGGATATAACAATTGTAAAGTACTTGAGGACAAGATTGTTGTAATTGGGGCCAGCTGTCCAGGGAATTGTCTATTCAAAAGCAAATTGTTGAATCTGCAAAGAGTAGGACTGACTGATACTTCTAATAAGTAAATCTCAGTGCTTGGCTGGATGGCAGTTTTATTGGTTAATATGAGACATTAAATGAAATAGCTGTTGTGGTGCTTTAAAAATGTTTTTGTCAAAATTAACTTTTTTTCCTAAAATCAGTAGATATATTAATATTTTGGAAAGTTGGGAGAAAGATCTCTTTTTATCTTGTGTCATTGTATAGAAAATTCAAGGATATAGCTCTTGTAGTTTAAAAAAAATGTTTATAAACACTTTGAACATTTCACAAAAATCAGTGGATGTGAAATGTTCTGAAATTTGATGGTCTAACAGTGGTAAATGTGTTTTACCATTGTAGCAAGTTTCACCCCAATAGCTGTAAAAAAATGAAGGAGACATGAGCCCCTGAAGTCTCCCCACTTGCTCAATTACTATAACAAAAAAGTAATGAAATTTCATGACTTATAATAACAAAATCTTCATTAATGATATTTAGAAAAATTTAGAAACAAAACATCAGCACGCCCTAATTTTGTAATGAGTTTTGAAACATTTTCTTTCATTGATCACACAGCCCTAGTAGCCATAGCTCCTGCCAGCAGAATCCACATTACTTAGTATGCTGCCTTGCAGCAAGGTGAACTCTTCTTTTTTAGGGATTTTTAAGCAGAGGTTGGACGACCATGTATCAAGGATGTTTTGACTAGATTTTCCTCCATGACAGGAGTTGGACTAGATGGTCTCTGAGGTCTCTTCCAGCTCTATGATTCTATACATAAGCATTGCACACATTAATAAGAACCTTGTGACAATCAGAGTTTCCATTTTTTTGGCTGAGCTTTTGTATTTACAGTACCATATATGTGGAGTTTGTTTCCAAAAGCTACCCAATTTTTAAAAAGTGGAAAATGTTTTATCGGTGGCAGCACATTGTTGGCTAGGAATAGAATGTTGTGCACAGATTAAAACTATCCAAATGTATTCAATCACTTCAGTACAGGGCTTGGAAAACTGCATTTTATAGCAATAGATGCATATCCTCAGTACGTTTTTTTAAATATCTGTAGTTTGTTCAGATGGATTTGGTACTTTTTGGAAAGAAGATCCATATATAGTTTCTATAAACATAAAAACATAACAGATGGGGAAAGCAATTTCAGTCACTTTTCTGGTGTTTGTGTGTGAAAAGACATCTCCAGAGATCTATGATCACAGACTGCTTCTTTGTGAACAAGGCAGAAGTGAGGGAAACTTTTTAATTTTTCCTTTCTATTGACTGCAACCAGAGGGAATGAATTATGTGAACCTTTAGTTTAGAATCAAGCTGTTCGATAGACATGATTGGGAAATGAAGAGAATTGGGCACAGTGAATCTTTGCATATCACAATATATCCCTGTGCTATTCTCCCTCCTGGTGGAACATTGCTCCGTAGATGAGACCTTTGAATCTGTTGACTTGCCAGCAGGTAGTCTTGCTTGTGTGTAAAATTATAGTTCCAATAATTCCATAGAATTGAGCCATGGCAGTGAAGTGTTGTCAGACTTCATTAATTCTACAGCATTGTAATATTGGATTTTGAGGCATCTATGATATGAAGCTTCATTCTGCTATGTGATGTTGACAACAACAACAGCAACAAATCATATGGAATTTTTAAAATTTTATTTTTTTCATACTTTGAGGCATTTTTATTTTCACAAAATTGTGATCTTGGTGCAAAAATTGACACCCTCCCCCTTTCCGCACCTAGTTCCTGACTCTATTACTTCCTGACAAAACACTCACTAAAAAGGAAAGATTTTGCAATTGAAGGGAATTTTCATAGAGGGCAGAATTCTTGTTTCAGGTGTAACACACTTCTTTTGCCTGTCCTTGTGTTTTCATCCTAGTTCTATAGTAAATTTAAACTCTTACCCAATAACTAGTATTTTGGTTTTGCCAAATAACATTCTGATCCTGTCCATAACTAAGATTAGATACTTTGATCCAATCAGCTTTCACTAAAATTAGCAGAGCTCTCATCCTGATCCAAGATCTATTTACTTGAAGTAAGCCCTATTGATTTCTACTTAATTTGCTACCAAGTATACACAGACAGCATTGCATCTTAAACAGTTGCAACTTCATTGGGATTGATACAGACTCCTTGTTCAGTATATTTCTTAAGTTAATGCTTAAGGGGGGAAAAGAGCAACTTTCCTACTGCATAAGTTTGCTGCTGCTGAATGTGGCCCGTCTGGTGAGATGAATAGCAAACAGTGTGCTTGGAGCATTATATTTAGGGGTATGTATGTATGTATTTCAGAGAGCTTTTTTAAAAGATATAACCCATATAAATCTAGATTAGATATAATACTGTTTTATGTCAGAATCGTAGGTGTGGGATACCTCTTTAATATCTCCATTTTTATAGACAGCTTAGAGGTAACAGGCATCTTGTGCCAACAGTCACCTTCAGGAACATTTAATTTGGAGGGAAAGATTAAACTTTCTTTTTACTGCACCATCAGCACTTCTTCTATTTCCACCAATATATTTTTTAAAGAGAATGATGCTGCAGACTCTTTTAAAAATCCTCTTCCAACACTTGATATTCACAAGGGACACGGATGAAAAAGTATTCCCAAAACAGAGAACGTTGTACACCAAGGAACTCATGATGAGTGTAAAAAACTTTAGTTCAGGAATTTCCCCACTGTTTTGCACCACAGGAAATAAATGGTACAATTTAAATCAGCGGTTTTCAACCTGGGGGTCATGACACCGGGGGGTCGTTGGGCCATTTTCTGGGGATCACGAAAGCAGCTTGGTTAGCCCTGCCCCTCTTCAAAATGGCTGCTGGCCTTTGTGCCAACCAATCAGCCAGGAACTCCAGGCCAGCTCCTCCTCCTCTTACGACAGGGCTGCATGGAGTCAGGAGCAGGAGCTTAGAGGCAAAAGTGCACAAGGGAGAAGGTACACAATTTTTGAGACCTTCTTTAATATAGAAAATTAACAGCGGCAGCAAGAAGAACTGCAGATTTCAGCTGTATAAGGGTTATTTGAAGATTGGGAAACCCATTCAATATGAGGTTGTTATTGAGAAGCAATAGTGACTGGTTAAAATGGATGAATGCTGCAGTTCAAAGGCTGCACTGGGTATACTAAATGCGTGCAGTACACAAAGGTGAAAAATGTATCTCGGCACTAGGGCAAAATTCCATGGTGGGCAGTAGCAATGGTGAAAGATGTAAAGGTCAAAATTCCAGTATATTGAAGATGAACGTTCTTACAACCAACTACTAGGCATTAGGAGACAAGGCATTTCTTAAAAGAAAATGTTAGTGGTGTCCATTTTCCTATTCAAATACTTTGTGAGTAGATGAAGTTAGATATGCCCCTCCCTCCAGGAAACAGCTGAAATCCTGGCTTTGGAATCAGGCATTTGCAGAGCGATGGTGGAGATCAGTATAGACTAAAGTTTTATGGACTCAATCCTCAATGTGTGGATTGAGTTGGACAATGTTTTTAGCTTGTTGAATGGTTTTATATGTATTTTAACTTATCTGTATTTTTAACTTGTTGTTTTATGTATGTTATTTAAAATGTTATTTATTGTTAGGATTGAAATTTTGCTGCTAGCAAATGGAGATAGAGAAGAATGGGATATAAAAGTTCTAAATAAATATATAAATCTATTCTATTACAAACAATCTTGACATTTTAACAGAAGTGAAAATAATTTGAAATAAACTTTAAGCAAAGCCAGGAAGCAATTACAAATTGAAAGTACATTACAGCAGTGTTTCCCAACGTTTTTTGAGCTGCGGTACACTTTTAACATTAAAAAAATCCGGGGGCACACCACCAACCAAAATGACACAAAATGACACTCTAACACATTAAAGAACGGCTGGGGGATGGTGGCCTGCTGGGAGCAGCTGCTGGGAGTCCCAAAGCCGGGGAGGGGGTGGAGCCAGGCTGCACCATGCCCCGCCCCCTACCCCCGACTTCACCTGTCCCAGCAGCTGCTCCAGCCTTGAGGGGGCAGTGCCAAGCCAGCGGTGCCAGAGCCAGCACAATGCTGGCTTGGCACTGTCCCCTCAAGGCTGGAGCAGCTGCTGGGAGTGCCGGCCGGGGGAGGGGGCAGAGCCAGGCCGTGCCATGCCCCGCCCCCTCCCCCCAGCTTCAGCTGTCCCACAGAGAAGGAGCATGAGCGGTGGACGGGCTTCAGTGGGCGGGCTCCTCCTCCACGCGGCTTCAGCGAGCGAGGGGCAAGAGTCATGGTGGGAGTCATGGCGGATTGGAGGCTGGCTGGGAAAATGGCCGAAGGAGGCGGCGCCCCGGTCCCTTCTTCTTTTTCTTCGCCACTGCCTGGCCCTTCCTCCTCCTCCCCCAAGCAGCAGGAGTTCGGCAGGAGGGGGAGGAAGGGGGCAGAGAGCTTTCTCGTGGCACAGCAGGAGGTCCATCACGGCACACTAGTGTGCCATGGCACACTGGTTGAGAAAGACTGCATTACAGATAGTAAGTAAAACTTTATTTCTATCCTGCCCTATCTCTCCAAGGGGGTAAGGACAGCTCACAACATAAAAGGCAATGCCATAAAAATAAAACACTAAACTATGTTCCTGTCTTGGGATTAATCTAGGTACCTTTCAACTATGTCTATTTCCTTGGTTCCCTTATAATGTTGCATGTGTCGATTTTATATGCCATTGCTATTGAAAGACTAGAATGGGGCAGTATCTTTTTGGATACACAATTATTAGTTCAAAATGCAATATTAGCAAAAACTATTTCAGCCTTTTAGAACTGAGGGAAATATTTCAAAAGTCAGAAAGCATCAAATGATTGCATCATGGGGGATGGGCATATAGAGAACCTCTGAGAACCAGAATCAGCTTCCAGAAGAGTTCTTTTCAGATCAAGAGTTTGAGGATCTTTGCTTGCCTCTGGTGTTACAGAAGGTGGGTCATGTTCACCAGCTCTACCTTGCAACTTCCAATTTTTCTTTTAGATCTGGAAGCTCCTCATTTACTCTGCTCATTCTCTTGTGTAGGTGGGAAACCACCCCTTTCCTGTTTAAACCCAGTTATTGGTTAATTTAACTGGTGTTATCGATCAATTGGCATTTATTTTAGAAAATCGTTATTTTTCAGCCATGGCTAGAATGGCTAACAAAATCATTGTCTGCTTTGTTAGGGTTGCTCCTTACTTTTGTGCAGGACATTTCATTTTGATCTGAAGTATCACAAAACTTAGCCCAATTTTTCCAGATGAATAATTGGATATGAGTCTTTTTTTTAAACAGAGAGATACATTCCCTGTCCACAAAAATCAATGAAAAAAAGCAAAACAGTCTTTCTTTCTTTCCGTCTTTCTGTTTTTCTTGGCTAAGAAGCAGGCCAGAAATATAAATATTAGGAAGCCTGAGACACAGATGGGGATTTGACTGGTAGAAGTTATTACTGATAGGATAGCAGTTGTTGAGATGGAAGATGTGAAAATCATAATAGCTTCTCAGGTGCATATTCATGATACGAGCGGTGTTATGGAGCAGGTCAAGCAATCAGTTTTACATTCATATCCCGGGCTTCAGTCATTTTTGTCAGAATGCTCTCCTGTGAGCTGCTAATTCAGAGGGGGCATATAAATTTATTCTTGTGTGAAGACTGTCTTATTTAGCAAATGTGGAAGGAAATTCAAAACTGTCTGTGACCTAATTCTAGATGACCACAATAATGCTCTTTTCTGGTATACATATCCTAGTCTGCTAGTTTATTCATTAAGATAGAAGTTTGATTCTGTGGCTTGAAATAAAAATATATTGTTGACTTGGAAACTGGGGGGAAAGAAATCACACAAAGAGCATATTTATTAGTTGACAATTCCTGTGGCTTAATTATCTAGGGGTTGTTATCCTGGGTCAGTAATCTTTATTTGCACATGCAAAGAGTTTCTGCATAGTTTAGCAATATCCATTCATTGTCTTGGGATATTCAATGCTCATGGTTGGATTGTATTGAATTTCGAATTCGACACAATTCTGTTTATCTAAGATAATGAATGTGTTGCATATGTCCTGATTGCTTCTCCAATGTGGTCCCTCTAGATTCATGGACAATCGCTTTCCTCAGTCCCAGAGAGAACAGTCATATCAGATGAGAATTGGGGGTGGGAAAAGCTGCAATATATACCATAAAGCTAAAGAGAGCTGTCAAGTTTTCAGGGTCTTCTACTTTGTGGTTTGTGATTCTACAGATGTAGTGCTTACTTTTCCCTACAGTGATACTTCTTGGTGCTTCAGTTTATGGATGGGGATTCCAAACATACAATTCTTCATTAAGTTTCTTCTCTAAGGTAGCAACGAATAATTTCAACAATGTCCTTCCCACTGTGAGAAAGGCTTTGAAAACTTTTTTCCAAGGCTATATGCAAGTCAGTACTTATCATATTATGTGAAAAAATCCCATGTGGTTGTTTTGTGTGGAAATCAGCATTTTGTATGAAGGAAACAGCCCTGTCTGCATGGAAAATAATATTTCAATATGAAATGTTAATTATTGTGCAGTAAATTTTGTTTTCTGTGTTGACAGTTCTACAGTTGGAGTTTTATTCTCCATAATGTTTGCATGTGGTAGATTTGCACAGAAAACAGGAGAAGAATTTTCTGCCATTTGCATTGAAATATTATTTTACATGCAAAAAAGATGTTTCCTTGTGCAGAAAATGCTGAGTTCTGATCAATGAATGGCTTGCGAATTTTGTGCAGAATAAATCTTGAATTGCAAATATTTTCATCAGTCCAGGATGGGGTTTTTTTTGAAATATATTTATTAGGGTTTTTCCATAAACAGTAAAAGTGGGGGAACAATTTCAGGTAAAGGACAGTAGGAATGATAGAGACCAATTTGTTCATGTAGTATGACAACTTATCCATGCTCATGATGTCTTGAGCTTTGTTTGCCCATTCTTCAAGTCGGGGTACCTCCGTAGATTTCCACTTTCTCGCGTACACCATCCTCGCTGCCGTGGAGAGGATTCCAGGATGTTTTTTGCCATAGGGTTCCTAACATTTTAACATTTTCCCTATGTTTTTGTCACATGGATATTCTTATAGTTACAGAGGTCTGTAATGAGATAGCATAACTGTAAGCAATGACTAAAATAGCTCTATGAGGATAGAGCTATGTTCAACAAGAAGAAATGTGTGTTTTGTGTCTCAGGTGGGACATATAAATTATAAAGAAAGCATTCTCCCTGATCTGCAAAAAGTGAGGGCAATTGTAAAATTGCCAGCCCCATAATCCACTGTACGTGTACTTTACTTTCTAGGGATAGTAGGTTTGTGGGATATTTCTTATCCCAACTCTCACATCTTACAAGCCTATTGAATAATCTGCTGAAATTTAACAGTGAGTTTACCAGGAGCCCAAACCTGGACAAATCACAGTAGTCTGACTATTGCGGGTATTCTAATATGTGATCAAACAAGACAAATCAGTGAAATATGCTTTCTCAGTGTGGTGGAGTCTCATTCTCTTAAGATTTAAGCAGAGGTTGGATTGCTATCTGTCCAGAGTGTTTTGATTGTGTTTCCTGGCATGGCAAGGGATTGGACTGGATGGTGCTTGTGGGCTCTTCCAACTCTATGATTCAGGTTTTTTTCCAGCAGGTGGCCACAGTCTGAACTAGAAGAAGTCCTGCAGCATGAACAGAATGATAACCAACTTAATAGATGATATCCCCAAGTTGGGGTAATTACACAGTTAGGTTCTCATAAACACATCACATCTCCTGATTGCACAATATGAAAAGCAATAAATACAAAGCTACAAGTCATGCTCAAATGTGGGCCCATAAATTTATGAGGCAGGTGCTTGCAGGCAAAATGAAATCAATACATCTTCTCTGGTCCCTGTGAACATAAACCTGCATGTATGCATACATTCATGCATGCAGATATGTGTGCATATACCTTTCCCTGACATGGCTAAACTTGTATTCCATTTGAGGATTAAAAACATTCTTAGAAGCTATCAGAAAGGATATTTAAATTCTTTAGATTATTAACAGAGTCTATTTCATGAACATTCAGAAGTAAGTCTAGATATAGAAGAGGTTGTAGTTGGGCATTGGATCCCTACTAGTGTTTCACTCAGGTTTCTGTAAAATAAATATAAGGAAGTCCCCTTCATGTTTGAGAGTGAAATGCTATTTATGGAATCCAAGCCAAAAACTTGTTTATTATTTATTTGAAACATTTATATTCCTCCCTTCTCACCCCACAGGGGACTCAGGGTGGAGCACAACATATACATGGCAAACATTCAATGCTGGGACATAAATCTATAAATATATACAAATATTAAATTCATATCTACTTTTAAATCAACTTTTTAAAACAATCTACAAGAAAGTTACACAGCACAAGATGATTTTAAACAAAACTATCAGTAGGATAAATTTCACTTCTACTGCTTTAACAAACCAAGTGCTCACTTCATATCCAAGGGCAACCAGATTCTGCTTAAATACAGCAATGCAACCAATTAGTTGAAAAAAACATATTGGCCACAGTTGCATTGGTTACAGCTGATAAGGGTTGGCTATATGTGATTAGCCTTGGATCCAGGCCTCAACTAACCGACCTGTTGATCAATGAGGCAATAACCATTCTAACCTATGGAAGAACAAGAAGGAACCATGCCCTGCTGATTCCTGGTGCAATCCCTCCTGCCACCAGAAGATACAGGTTGGCCCGGTCCCACCCAAGATTGGGCCAAACCCTACTTCAATCTATACACCCCTGAGTCCCAGCCAGACACTGGTGCTTCCAATCCTTGATACAGGGCCAAAAGGCACCCCGCTGGAGGGCTTATGCTCGTGAGTTAGTTATTTCACTGTAATACTACTGTTACCTTATGAATTGCAACCAACTCACTAGCCCCCACATCTGACAAGTCTGCTCAACTGTCTTGTCATGGCTTGAATGCCTTCCCTTGTCTCATTGATAAGTTACACAGCCCCCTTCACACTCCAGAATTATAATGCTAATATTCATCTTTAACTGGCATGCTCCCATCCTATAGAATCCTAAGGTTTCTAGTTTGATGAGGCACTTGATTGCTCTGGCTGAGAAGTCTAAATACTCTTCCTTAAACTACCAATCCCCAGATCAAATGAATGCAACTATATCCGTTAAAGTGGAACCATAGTGCTGTAACTGTAGTGTGAATGGACCCCTGAATGACATTTTTAGAAAAGTGTCAGAATACTATTGCAATTTCACTTTTTCCAGCAAGGATAAATAAATACTGTTGACTTTCAGCAACCTATTTCTCCAAGGACATACCACGGCCACTGCACCTGCATCCTTTGTTGCCTGCCATCATTGGTGAGGTTAAACATTGGTAGTACTTCTTGGCAACTATTATTTGAGCATTTGAAAAAAAATCACTGCACCATTCTTTTGGCATATTTGTTGACAAGAATGCATATCTGGGAATAGCTGCTGTTAATAATAAGAACATATGTCATGCGAATCATCCTGGAGAAAGAGTGAGAGAGAGCTTGTGAGACAGAAGCCTAAGACAGAAGGATATTCCTTTGAAAGATTTCTTTTATTTAAAAAAACCAGCCTCTTAAAAGGAGTAAGATGACTCTTGAATATGAAGGAAAACCCGCATGCACACACACTTTTGAAATGCTAGAGAATATCTCCAGAGAGTGAATCAGCAAAGGAAGCACAGGGTGAAAAGGCAATAAAAGAAGAAAGACTATTCAGTGTGATTGAAAAAGAAAATCACTGTAAATCTCCCAAGGATGAGGTGAGCAGGACTAAAAGCACAAGGATAGAGTCAGAGGAGAGCACTGGCAAGCATCTATGGGAGCTGCAAAGAAATGGCGCATATGCACAGCAGGAGCCATGAGATGAGACACAGTGGCTGCACATATCAGAGAGGAGAGAGAGCCCATGGATAGACACAGCAGGGAAGGGGAAAGAGATAGATGGCAAGTGTGCTTATGGGAGTGGGGGAGGAGAAATGGTGAATGTACACAGCAGGGGGAGAGCAAGTGTGAGAGACATACAGCAGATGCAAACAGCAGGAGGGAGAGATGTTGGAGCAGGGAGAAAGCTCCTCAGAGGAAAGGAAAAAGGAGCTGCTGCAACATTAATAAAAGATAAAATGCGATCATATAATATCACCTAAAAGTCATATTTAGTACTTTGCAATTAAGATGAGAAAATGCTTTGGAGGAAAATAGAAATCTGGTTTATATAATTTTGTTTTTAATGGTGCTCCTCACATTCTTATAAACACACACTTTGCTTGAATTAATGGCTGTGGCTGCAGATTTACAATGAAAATCAGAAGTTGTTTATGTTTTCTGGATATTTTTCTCCCCACAATGGTCTTGATACTGCGCATTGTTTTTGCTGTCAGTAGGAGTTCAGCAATCTGTTTATAAGAAAAAGAAACAGACTATGGGTGTTCTTGAATTGTGAACTACAGGTAATAAATGTTTACAGACTTAATTCAAACAAGAATACAAGTATTTTTTGTCATAATCAAAAAGATTGCGAATTAGATGAGATTGAAGTGAATATTTCATTTCCAGGATTGACTTGTGGTTTAATGCTGTTTAAATAGCCCCCCCCCCCAAACCCCCATGTAAATTGCCAGTAGGAAAAAATACATTGGGGGAAGGGATATTTACAAATGATTATGTTGTCATGGAGATAAATTTCCAAAAGGTATTTTTGCACAACTACTCTCAGATTCTTCAGTCATTTTAGTCACTGTCCGTATTGGGTTGCAGTTCTGAAGGTAAAAGTCCACGAAAATGAAAGTTATCTAAGTTCTGCTGGAATTATGAAATCCATATGTCTATATTTTGGCTTACCATAAAACAATAGAAATTTTAAAAATCCCAATTAGTAGCCTAGCCACATGTCCTGCAGAAAAAACGAGAAGTTTTTTTGGCACATCATATACTAATTGTTGTATCTCAGAGCATAACACCTCTGTTCTTAAACACCACACCAGTATAGTAAAATCAGCAAGTGGTTTATTGAAGGATATATGTAACCAAAGCAGGTACAAAGGTAAAAACAAGATCCAAAATTCAAACAAACAAGATAGCATGAAGATTCAATACTCAGAACAGGAACCTGGTAAAACTTGGAACATGAAACTAGAAATCCACTTGGAAACAAGACTGTCGTGAAAGTTCAATGTTGATGAGACTGAACTAAAATCCTTTTCCTGTATCAAATAAAGCTTTTCCTGTCCCATGAAACGAAAGGAAAGCATTCCGTTTTCCTTTACAATCAAATTAGGACTTTTCTTTCCTACTTTCTCTCCACATATTGTTCCCACACTTTTGATGTAAATCTATCGTGATTTTATTAACTCTTTCACACTCCAATCTTCTGGAGACATTATATTCTCAATAAAAACAATTAAAAATATGGATTTTTTTTTCTCGCACACGGGCTGACATTCAGCGATTTTGATAACTTTGTCTTAGTTTGCAAAAGTCTTTGACTTTGATTTTTTAACTGGCGTGTTTTTAGCAACTGTTTATTTAATGTTTTGTTTATAATGAATTTGTTGAACATTTTTATGATTGTGATGGCACCAAATGGTGCTTGCTGTGAGGTAAACTAAGACAAAGTTATCAAAATTGCTGAATGTCAGCCCGTCTTCTAGAAAATAAATCCTTATTTTTAAAAATTATTTTTATTGAGTACCCCCTTGGGGTGAGAAGGGCGGGAGTACAAATGTATGAAATAAATAAATAAATAGCTTCTGTCTTCCAACTCATTAAATTCTGCACATCACAAATTATCCTCAGAGAAGACAGTTTCTCAGAGAAAGGCTGGACCCCTGTCATGAATTTGACCTTGGGAATCTGCAGGAAAAGCACTCTGTTCATGAGAAACCTTGAGCATCTCAGTAAGGCCTGGGCTTGGCTCAGACCCAGGAAAACCCTCATCCCCACTGACATCAGACACAATCACAGGCTGAACTACAACACTAATATATTTTCCTATTTCATCAAGTGTATAGCGTGTTTGCTTGGTATATGGGTAGGGTACAGCAATCGGTAGGATAAGATAGAACTGAAATACAAGAAGTACTGACAGGGATCATGATAATTTTATCAGTGAGCATTAAGAAATAGTAGGTGAGTGGTAATGTGAAGATGTTTGCATTGACAATCTGATATTTAATACAAGTAGATACTGGAATACATAAGCTTGTGTCTCTATGCCACAGGACATAGTATAGATCAGGGCTGTCCAAC